>OX381719.1:18491105-18511485 GCA_947462335.1 Harmothoe impar
GGGAGAGAGTTCCAACTACACTTTCTTTACGTAATATTCAGCCTTTAAAGACAGCATGCTGACTTAAAGTTAGTATGTCCGATGTGTGGGAATAAAAAATGTATTTCCTTAAAAATGAACAAAAATGTTCACAAATAATATATTTGCGCTCCTATCTGCAGCATTCCCCTAATTCCCCTCTCATTTTGCTCTATTTAGATTTTATTGTCCAATATATGGTCATTTGAATAAAAGCCCTGCATGGTTTTATCCCCCCCCCCCCCCCCCATTGAAAATACATTAGAAAAGCCCACGGTTGGGGGGCATTGGATCCCTTTGTGACCTATCGATGAAATTTAATTGACCTATAGATTCTCTAAATATTATAATTTTACAGTGTTTTCTAATACACTTAAGTACAATTTAGAATTTGTGGAAAAATCGATATACCCACTTTAAGGTATGTGTTCAACATAGAATATCAATAAAGAAAAAGAAAAGGCGGCAGAAAATCACAACCAGATCAGTGTCCAATCCTTCGAACTGAGAATATTTAAATTCGATTTTCCATCTCGTAATGCAGTCAAATAAACTATAAATAAATAGCGTTTTTGTTAAAATTCACAGTCTATAGTTATAAAAACCTCATGAAAAAAGAACTAACTTTACGTAAAAATAACGTATTTTTCTTAGCTGGGTAGTGCATTAATTAAAGCAATCTGCTATCCTTAAAGGGTTAATTTGTGTTGTCACAGAGAGAGAGAGAGTAGCAGAAATTCAATCTGGAGGCAGCCAATTGTCTGAGGGGCCTCACTATGGGAGTCGGCAGTGGAAGCCAGACGCAGTTAATTTACCGCGGACCACACACACAGCCACCAATACAAGAGTCCAACCTGTCCATCAAAAATTAATTAGGATCTAATTCAAAACCTTAATCGTTAGCTCCGACGCGAGGGGGAAATTCCACATGCGAGCCCTATTCATATATGTTGAATTCAGGTAGAAGATTGGGGTGGTGTGTGTGTGTGTGTGTGTGTGTGATGGGAGCGGGGGTAGGGGGGGTGCAGGCAAGGTATCTGGTGGAGAAAGGACCTCTAATGACCGTGGTTACCAAATTAAATTAGAAAATCGAAAAATACGTCTGAGGGGGCGTGGCCTATTAGTAGTTGCCAAGGTGAATTAGAGTGCCCGGATTGAGGTGACAGCCCGAGGCTACGTCTGCTATTTCCAATATGGTCTGGGGTTGAGGGGGGGGGGGGGGGGTACCTGGGTCTGTTAGAGAGAGGGGGTACAGGTGCTCTAAATCTAAAAGGAAAAGAATTAAATATCATTCCTGGGAAAATTGTGATATATTCCAACGTGGCACACAAGGCATCACCGATAATGTAAGAACGGTCCATCTGGGAAATTATTGTCTTCCTTTCAATCTTGATTCTTTTTAAAATTAGATTAAAAAAAAAGTATTGATCATTGTCTGCAATGGGTGGGTGAATCTCTTTACATCTTGGTAACATCAATTCTATTACCAATGTGGGAAGTTCTGCATAAGCGTAGGAAGCAAATCTTTATTGGGGGGTGGGGGGGGGGGGCAGCAGGGGCCCACTCAAACCAGCTTTTAACATTGGAATTTTAGTATGATGGCCTTTATACATCCTTGTAATGGAATTTTATTAAGAAAAGGTAGTTTTGAGCTCCCTTTAGTTCTAATTGGAGGCCGAAGCAACTCTTACCCCACTTTTTCCTAGGTAGGAGGGGTATGATTTAGGAAATGTGTGTATTATGTTACAAGGTCTTCGGAAATTTTTGCGAAGCCCAAACATATTCAAGTCCCTCCTCTGCGATTGGCGGGGGGGGGGGGCATTACATTTCATTGGTGCATCTTAAAAACAAATGTTGCAATGGAGCTACATGCTACCCTTAAAGGGTTAAAAGTCTCTGTTTGAACAGACATATAGATGTGGATCTACTCAGCATGTGCCTCTATCTGTGAATGTAAGTCTTAACCATTACATTGGCGGATCCAGGGGGGTGGCCCGACCGGTCTTAGTCACCCCCCCCCCCCCCCCAAAAAAAAAAAAGTATATAGGGGGAAGAAGAGAGATGAAAGGAGGGAAAGCAAGAGAGAGGGGGACATTTTCCAAGCCAAATGATGAAGGCTAGACACAGACCTGAGTCATTTCTGTGCCCCAAAATGTGTAAGAAGGCACCATTTCAAGTCTAAATCATCAAAGTTTTCTAGGGGGGGGGGGGGGCATGCCTCGTTCGTGGTGTGCGCAGGAACAGTTAGTCACTCCAGGTTGGCCAGGTTTGCCCCCCCCCCCTCTAGAAAACCCTGGACCCGCCACTGACCATTCAAGGACAGCACAGTGCGTGTATGCACTATACGCACCACTCTCGGCATGATGCAGCACTTGAGAGTTACTCACTGGTGCCATAGTTATGTATAATGCGTACTTACATCAGTGATACCCTCCCCGAGGGGCGGGGGTGATGCACCAATGCAGTGCCAACGAGTTACCTGGTGCATCATGACGAGAAAAAAGATGAACATTGAGGCATGGTGCTATCCTGATGCCTTAATGTATCATGCCCTCGGTCATCATGAAGCATGAATGCAGCCCTGGCGAGTAACTCGCCAGGGCTGCATTCATGCATCATATCGACCCTATGGGGTTGACGTACTCCTGTAGGGTTTGTATGAAGCACCAATGCAGCACCGGCGAGTTATTCACTGGGTCTGTATTGGTGTGTAATAACGACAAATGTCATATTTTAGCGATTATATCCATCCTTAAAGGGTTAAAGCTGAGGTATGTCACCATACATACATACATATATATATTAGTAACCATAGTACCTGTGGACTACCTGTACCTCCTAACCCGGCTCCTAACCCTTTAAGGACTGCAGAGTGCTTTAATGCATTATGCCCTTTGATTATTACGATGCTTGAATGCAGTGCTGGTGAGTAACTCGCCAGTGCTGCATTCATGCATCATGCCATCGCTCCATGAGTGCATCAACCTCATAGGGCCGGTACGATGAATAAATACCACCCTGACTAGTACACTGTAAATAGTTAGTGTAGGTACACAGTAGAATCTACTGTAGATCTACAGTAGAATCTACTGTTGGATGGATTTACAGTACAATCTACTGTAGATTTACAGTAGATTCTACTGTTTACCTATTATAAACTGTACACCTACAGTAGAATCTACTGTACACCTACAAAAATGGCAACCGACTTTTTACAGTGTAGACACACCAATGCTGCATTTATCCATGCATCATAACAACACGGCACATTAAAGCACTGCACTCTAGACAGAAAAGTGTGTTATGTTAACATGCTTTTTTGAAGCCACTTTTAACACACTTTTTGTATTGTACAACACTACACGCTACTCAAAGTGTGTTGAGCTTAAAAGTGTGTTACGCTGTTACGCTACTCAAAGTGTGGTACTCTTCAAATGCATGTTCCCACAACACACATATTTTGGAGCACTATGCGGTCCTTAAATGGTTAATTACCTCCCCAGCAGGCTAGGAGCAGGGCCCTGACACAGGTAGATGTTATCGGAGTAATACCTGGGCGCCCACCTATTACCCTCACACCTGCAGCTCCCCCCCACACCCCTAGACCACCCATTAGGCCACCTCCCCGGCAGCACAGATTAAGATCTGCTACACTGATAAGAGGCACAGGAGGAAAAAGAGCTACAAAGGGGGCATGGTGGTGGTGGTACCCCTTTAAGGACGGATGTTGTTAAAATATAATATTTGTCGTCATGATTCACTGATACAGCCCCGGCGAGTAACTCGCCGGCGCTGCATCGGTGCATCATACCGACCCTCCAGGAGTGTCTTAACCCCATAGGATCGGTATGATGCTTGAATGTAGTCCTGGTGAGTTACTCGCCAGGGCTGTACTTATGCATCATGTCGACCAAGGGAATGATGCAATAAGGTATCATGCCGTCCTTAAAGGGGCACTGTGTGGTGGTGTCTGAATCACTGGTATCTGGGGAGGGTCTGGTGAGGGTGGTGCCAACTAGCCGTGGTACCAGTGACACATCAAATACAGATTAATTAAGTAGAAATTAGATTATTAATAATTTATACTTAACTGGTGTGTGTGTATCATGATGAGGCTACTATTCCAGGGGCCAGTACAGAGACTCATAGTTGTCCTTTTTAACCTCCACCCCCCACCCCTTTCTAACCCCCCTCCTTCCCTAGTCCCCCCCCACCCCCCCCCCCCCCCCCCACACACACACCTACCACAGACAATCTGAGAACAAATTAACCCTTCCCATTGGTCTACAAGTTCAGCCCATCTTTAACCCTTTTATGGTCGCATAATACTTTAATGCACAATTGCATAAAAATGATGCATTGATGCAGCCCTGGCAAGTCAAACACATCGGGGCTGCATTATGCATCATACCGACCCTCCAGGAGTATATCAACCTCACAGGGTCTGCATTATTCTTGACTGCAGCACTGGCGAGTTACTCTCCAAGACTGCATTCATGCACCCTGCCTACAAAGGGAATAAAGCATTAAAGCACAATGCGGCCCTTAAAGTGGTCACCCTTTGATGTGAGTGTCTAATTAATGAGTCTACATATGGTGGCGACTGGGGTCATCATGATAACGTCACGGAGGTGCGTTTTAGTGCAAATAAATCTCAATCATGTAAAGTCCTAATTATCCATCGTCTCCGATGTGAATGTAAATCAAAATGCAGAGTTTATCCTATTACTTAATCTGACGGGCTAGTATCAGATATGTGATACATCTAGCAGATAGTTGGGCTAATAGCTAGGATTAATTTGCGAGCCCATTTCTCAGCGTTTGGAGCTAGACACTCTATGATACTTAGATTCACAGGTAGTTGCCCTGTATATGCAATTATGGAGTGCATTATAATATCATGGTATGGAAAGCATAATCTTTTTCTTATGAAACAATCTGATGACGTTAAAGCATGTAAAATCAATCTGAAACAAATTCATCTAAAAATCTAGCAAATAACTACTCAAATTTGAAATTCAAAATTAACACATTCCAATATTAAGATGATATCTGAAAGTCTACAATAAAAAAGGAAAATTCTAAATTCTTCATTATGAGAAAATTCTATATTTTTTCATTATGAGACCTGAATTACCAGGTATTTCAATCAGCAGTATTATTATCTGACTCTTCAGATCGTCCAGGTAAAAGCCCACACGCAGCCATAAATTTGTTTGGACACTTCTGATTGCCTTCCAATTATCAGTAATGAGAAATTAATTTGCCAATCGCATTTAGCCCTTGTACAATGTCCCCAGCTCAGGGGGTCAACGCTGGACAAAAAAAGTACCCCACCCCTTTAACCATTTAAGGGCCGGATAATGTTTTAATGTGCTATGTGTTCTGTCGTCATAATACAGGGATGCAGCTCTGGCGAGTCTGCTCGCATTCATGCATCATGCCAACCTTTTGCGAGTGTATCAACATCGTATGGTTGGCATGATGCTTGAATACAGCTCTGGCGAGTCACTCGCCAGGGCTGCATTTATTCATCATGACTGTAAAGGGTCTAATGTATTAAATCACTACACAGACCTCACAGGGTTAACCCAACTGAATATGAATAAATGAAATAAAATAAAACACAAACTCTGCTATCGCCTGATCGGTGTCTATGCCACCATGTGCAGGGCGAGCCGCAAATAATGATTACCATTGCTGAAAACAATTCAAATTCATAATCCAATTAGATATATTAACGGCCCTCGACCTTTATTGCTTTCTCGCGTGCCGTTTAACCCTTTAAGGACTGTGTAATGCTGAAATGATTCCTGCTAATATGTCATCATGATGCACCAATGCAGCACTGGTTGGTAAATCATTAGCACTGCACTGGTGTCTCATGACGACCCTTTGGGAGTGTATCAACCCTATAGGGTTAGCATGAGATATGAATGAAGCCCTGGTGAGTTACTTGCCAGGTCTGCGTCCATGCATCATGCCGACATAAAGGGGAAAGTGTATTAACCGAGTATGCTGCACTTAAAGGGTTAATGCTTAGAAAGCAGTCGCCACTGCTGCTACAACTAAGGCCTATTATCTGGAAGTTCCTATAACTTCTCAACACTTCAGAGGCGCCGGATTTAGTAAAAATGGGAGTGTTTAACTTTTCGGGGGTAAAAAGGGAGGCTGTTCCATTAAGAGTAAAAACAAAGAGGACCGAGTTTAATGGCCGGGTGAGGGGTCGTTTTATGCTGCTTTTATGTTGCCTTCCTCTTTGCATGAACGAGGTGTGCTTGGCTTTTTTCAATCTTAAAGATATTGCTTGTGTCATTGAGGAGAAAATGTAGAGGTACATACTGGTGTGGCTATACTGCCAAATGTCAATATTCTCTTGTCTTCCCACTATATAGCTTTAGCCTTGAGGAGGGAAAATAAAAACAAAACAAAAATAAGGTACATTAAGAAAGTAGTTCTCGGACATGTTTTTCGTATATTACTTGGTGTATGTCCTATACATGGCAAGGAGATAATTGCACTATTTCTTTTACAATGCTTTCCTTTTAATTATGAAAGCTACTTTGAGTGAGTTCATTGACTGCAGACAACAACACAAAGTGTATACAATCAATGTAAATACTTTGCACAATACCTAAAATAATAGCCATTGTTTGCTAAGACATGGTGCATGCCTCCCGAGGGGAGGGGGGCAATTAGAAAGTGGAAAAAAACCCATTGCACAGCCAACTTCGATCATTTTCGGGCATCCTTCTCTGCGATTTTACTCTCCTATAGATCTTCCTCTTCTGTGACATAAATTATTGTATTGGCTTCATCTGTTCATGGATTATGCTTAGAGGCCCCTGAAGCCGAAATTGATGCCAAGTACATACATATAAATTATGTGCAATTGTCAATATCACCCGATTTATTAATTTAAAAAAGTTGCCGAATCAACTGGTGGATTGGATATATACAGTGAAATCTCGTTATAAGGAGGACGGTTATAAGGAGCAGACCCTTATAAGGAGCAGATTTTCTTTGCCAGAATCTTTTCTATTTTTGGTTTGAATATCTTTATTTTCACTTTATCTGTCATGTACATTAGTGTTTGAGTGGCATGTAATACGTTGGTAGTTAACACACTTATGTATCTCATATTTGAGTACCATAAAACTCTACAACAATACTACACATACTAGCTACTCACAATCTATTACCAATCATACGAACCTCTAAATTCTCAGTTAATGTCTTCATGTGAATATAGCATTAGCAAGTAATGCTACGTTATACCAAGAGTATTAATACAGGTAATATAATAAGATATGAGTACTAGTATACTATTCTATAGTATAAAAACCCTGTTAGAACGAGCATTTCTAGCCAAAAATCGTTTATAAGGAGGAGATTTTTTCTGGGTGTTATTTTCTATTGAAGTAAGAGTAAAACTCAGATGGCTGGGTAAAGAAGTCCTACACCTCCCACAGTCGCACAAAGGGGGGAGGGGGCTGCTAGAGAAGTCCTACACCTCTTACAGTCGCCCACCACCTACCACAGCCGCACAAAGGGGGGGGGGGGGGCTGGTAGAGAAGTCCTACACCTCCTACAGTCGCTTACCACCTCCCACAGCCGCACAGAGGGGGGGGGGGTGGTAAAGAAGTCCTATACTTCTTACAGTCGCCCACCACCTCCCCCATCTGAACAAAGGGGGGGGGGGGGGGGCTGGTAAAGAAGTCCTACACCCCCTACTGTCGCCCATCACCTCCCACAGCTGGCACCCTCCTCCTACCTCTCATCACTAAGAGAACTGTCTATATGGGTTTTCTAATAATTACAGTTTTGTCTCTACTCTCATAGAGTATATCACATTAATTTACCTTCAGAAAATGTTGATTCAATTTCTAAATATAAAAATGTCCTTCAGTACGTTGTTATAACCAAGTTTCTTTACTATAAAAATGTATGGGGAAATCGGGACCAAGCAAATCTATTTGCTGTAACCAGAATCGGTTACAATGAAGGTTGGTTACAAGGAGCAAATTGGCCTTGCCAAAAGGTGCTCCTTATAACGAGATTTTACTGTATGTTGGGCTCAGATAACAAAATATCAAAACCTGTCCTTTCTATACATGAGATGAAGACAGATCAGCCATCGACAGACAACCTTTCCAAGACGAAATATCAAGAAAGCCGTTCTACTACATTGTACTAGATGAACTGTATATATAACCTGTATATATTCATCGACTAATTCCATAGAACACGTTTTTCTACATTACTTTTTAGTAAAGAAAAAAGTATATTATTTTTAAACTCCGAAGCCACTAGGTAGCTTAGTTATCGGGTCAGCTTTGTTATACCAAGTGACGAACTCGTGGATATTTTGTTGCTTGATAATAAGAATAAGGGAAATTATGTGTAAATATGTAAAGAACATTTTAACATAATGTGAAATGTAAATATGTATGTATATAATTTCTTTTTAAACCGTATGATAAGGCAAAAAGAGGTGTGTCTCAGGTTACATAGTCTGAGAATCTAGGTACGGTAGGTCGGATCTTTTTGATTTAAAAAAAATATATTTCTAATTAATACTTTAATTGATCTGAAAAGTAACCAAATATTGACTCTCACACTTCCGCGCCCACTCGTAGTATTGACTCGTGGACTATCAAATTGACTCTAAAATAGCAAACCCTTCAAACAGCACCCATACTCATAACTAGGGCAAATCTAGGGAAGCCACCAGAACGCCAGAAAAGGTACAAGATATTCTCAAGAATAATCTATGCCTTTTCTGGTGTTATGGTGACTTCCCAGATTTGCACCATGCAGTTAGGTGCTGTTTGGAGGTGGCTCACGAGGTCTTCATTTATGTATTATGACTACACAGAAAGAAGAAACAGCGTCAAAAGGGAGTCCAGGTTGCCTCCAGAATGACTCCCCTCTTTAGGGGAGCCCAGGTCCTCATGTAACTCCCTTAGGTGAGTCAGGGAACTATGTGACTCCCCCAGGTAACTCCTTCAGGTAGGCCAGGGAATCACCTAGGGGAGTCACAGGCAGCATGGGCTCCGCTAAAGAGGGGAGTCATTCTGGAGGCAACCTGGACGAGGTTTCTTTTCTCTGTGTACATAAAGGGCATTGAAACAATATGTGACCCTTAAATGGTTAAAATACTAGAACCAACAAACTTGCAAGTTATCCCTCTCCCTGAGAAGAGCTCCTGAAGTCCCAGCCTTTGTGCAAAGTCGTTATTAGACTCTATGCTGGGAAAATGCTACATAGCATTACGCAGTGCATAAATGGTTAAAATACTAGAACCAACCAACCTGCATGTTAAGCCTCTATCTGTCCCACAGAAGACAGAAGTCTGAGCCTTTAGGCAGAGTGCTATAGTAGACTATGTATATGTGGGGAGAATGCAATATAACATTACACTGTGCGTATATGGTTAGAATACTAGAACCAACCGACCTGCATGTTAAACCTCTATCTGCCCCACCTGTAGTACAGGTATCCTGGACCCTGTGCACACCTGCAGGTAAGTGGTGCAGGCCACCAGCGTTCCCACCAGCCCACAACTCACCTTCTGTTACCCTAACAGGCCAATTCTACCCCAACCCCCAACACGGGGCCATCAATCCTCAACCCCCCCCCCCGACCCCCCCCCCCCCATCGCACACACATACCCACCCTCACCTCTCTAGCTCTCCAGCTGGATATAGGGGCCTGCACCCCTTTAACGACGGCATAATGCATTAATGCAACATGCCCTTGGTCATCATGATGCAAGTAATCATGCCAACCCTATCGGGTTGAGACTCTCCCAAAGGGTCAGCATGATGCACCAATGCTGTATCAGCGAGTTACTCGCCGGTGCTGCATTGGTGCATCATATGACGACAAATGTCATCTTTTAGTTAGTGACATTCGTTCTTGAAGGGGTACAAGGGTATGGGGGGCGGGGGTGGAGAGGGAGAGAGGGCAAAATAATTTCACCTGTATAATATGACACAAACAGAAAGCTAATTTCTGCAACTTAACCTTTAAAGGCATCATAATGCAATAATACACCATGCCTTGGTCATCATGATGCCTGAATGCAGCCCTGGTGAATAACTTGCCAAAACTACATTCAAGCATCATGCCGACCGTACGGGGTTGAGACACTCACAAAGGGTCAGCATGATGCATTAATGCAGTATTAGCGAGTTACTCGCTGGGGCTGCATTGGTGTTTCATGACAACAAATGTCATCTTTTAGCGACATGCCATCCTTAAAGGGGTACAGGGGTAAGGAACATAGGGGAGGGAGAGAGGGCAAAACAATTTCACCTGTATAATATGACACAAACAAAAAGCTAATTTTCTTATATTCCTGCCACTTAGAGGTTGGCCTTGAGAATAGAAGCCATTTCTACGATGTTTTTACCGTAGGAAATACTGTTCTCTAGTATAGCATGGTCTTGTTTATATTCTACCTGGTTAACTTAGCCATAGGACCCCAAAAAAATATGTTAATTCTAATATCTCTGCCATTCAAAATCCTTGAGAATAGAAAATACTTGTAGAGATAGATAATTACCTTATCACATACTAATAATGATAATAATGCATCTTGGTTAGGCAGCCTTATCTGCTGTTTATTGTATATCATGTGTGTATGCAGCTTCAAGTGGCTGGTACTAGACCCTATACATTGTGACAAATTTGGGTATAATTTGGATTTAATTTGGATACACTACAAGTTAACATGTATTTTTGATTGTTGGATTTTGGATATCATTTATGAATAAATGCACACAGTAAAATTAAAAAAAAAGTATATGTAGTATCGGTAATGCAATTTTCTGATATTACACAGTAGCCTGATGGTCAGTTTTCTCTAACCTAAGGGAGTGGTCATTTTTTAACAATGGGGGGGAGGGGGTTGGTGGATTTTCGCGCGAGTAGGTTAAAAAGAATTTAATCCCCCCCATGAGAGCGGTCGAAAACTTTTCAGTCCCCCCTAGGCAGGTTGAAGTTAAGCGCGATCAACCCCTTTGAGCTATAGTAACGCGCAGGCTTTTTCGCTAAAAATGGGTGCAAATTTTTAACCCCCCCTTCAAGGGGTCCAAATATTTTTGGTCCCCCCCCCATGTTGTTAAAAATGGTCACTCCCTAACCCAGTGGGCACAAAATTCAGTTCAACATTGAATCAACGTTCAATCAACATTGAATCAACATTGACAACCATTTTTCAATGTTGATTCAATGTTCTGTGCCCACTGGGAAGTAACCCACTCTCAGACCAAGACGCTGAGATGAAGGGGAGAATGTGCCCCTTGCAGGTGTATAGGGGTAGGGAGGGTGAAGGTAGGGGGGGAGAGGGGTGATACCACCTGACAATAACAGAGATGAGTGGTCAGTGTGATTTGAGTGGCCACTGTGCAGGTGTCAGTGGTAATGACCATGCTGACCACTGGGCAGTATGATGACCACTGGACACTAGTACTTAGGCCTCTGACAGCTGTAGACTTGCTCTGGTCTAGTTTTGAGAAAATTGCCTTATTATGTTGGCCAGAAATAGATAGACCAATAGGCAAGTAGTATTTTCATATCAGCCATAAAGTAATGGATATAGGCACAGAAAGCTCGGAGAATTGATAATCAAGCCTTTATAATTCAAAAATGGAAATACCTATTACCACTTCAAGGCCCAACGCCCCTATATATAGAGTTGAGTACCTGTCCCGACTGCACTCTGACTGTTACTGGACGTGCAGTAAGATCTGCGGGTTTAAAGGTACACTTTTATAACACTCCTTTAGGCAGAGATTACTCGGGGATATACATTGAAATGTATACAGTATCTAATATCTTTAAATGGTGAAAACTACATCATTCCTGAAGCTCTGCAATTGTGCGAAGTCAATGCCCATGCACAACTTCTAAAAAAACGAAGATCATGAAGCAATCATTTTGACGAGATTACCTGGATTTAGGGATGATGGCTCTGAGGGGAATTTATCCCTATTCTTAGATGCTGAGATGATGCATGCAATGAGCCACCAGGGGGTACTATAAGGGGTATTTCAGGTAATTTCTGATAGAGTTGGGGTTGGGGAGTGGTCTCTAGAGGGACTAGTATGGAGGTTGGCGTGAGGGGAAGGGTTTAACCCTTTAATGGAAGCATTGTGTTTTATAAGTTTCAGGTTCATTTGTTGTCATGATGCACCAATGCAGTACATAGACACCACTGCATTAGTGCATCATGTACCATGGGAGTGTACCAACCCCAAGAGGATCCACATGATGCATGAATGCAGCCCTGGTGAGTAACTAGACAGTGCTGCATTCTTGAACCATACCAACTACAAGCATATTGAATAAAAGTGCACTGAAAAAGTAAACTTGTCTCCAGACTCCTCTAACTGACTATCATAAAATAACCTAGTCAAAAGTTGTCTAACCTATTAGTTTACCATCCCACAAATAGAATCTGGAGCTGGCAAACGTCGGGTTTGGGGCTGGCACATGCCAAGTGGGTCTTCTACCTCCAGCTAGAAGACCCTCTTCCTTGTCACTGAGATAAGTTTTTGACTCGTTAATTTTATGATCGTCACTTGGAAGAGTCTGGAGACAAGTTTACTTTTTCATTGTGTATTTAAGCACTATGCTACCCTTAAAGGGTTAAAGAGGGTCTGTGTGTGGGGGGTAGAAGGTAGCTTGGGGAGAGGTGATGGGTGAAGGCTGGAGTTCATGATAATGACTAGGCAGCAAGCTTTTTACATTTTTAGTGGTTGGGTGGCCTCATCATTCACTTAAGTAGCTACCACCAGTCATGAATTCTACCCAGGCTGACCAGGGTGGCATGTGTGCGGTGGGGTATACGTGCACAACACTGCTGGTCTGACATGCTTCTCTAGCTACACAGAGAAAAGTAAAGGTCTCAACTGTGTCTCCCACGTGGCTCTGGTAAAATAGAGAGTCAAACTGCTAATGACTCTGCTTATATGAAGGGTCGACTTGAGTTGACTCTTTATGATCAGTGCCCACTCAAATTGACTCTGTACTATCAGAGTCAACTCAACTGGACCCTTTATATAACTTATAAGCATTAGCAGTTTCACTCTCTATTTTACCAGAGCCACGTGGGAGACATAGTTGACACCTTTACTTTTTTCTGTGTAGTCCTGGAATTCAGGCTTGGGATTGGGGCCCAAAAATCTTCTTAAAAATGTACAATGCTAAGCAGTAAGCCATGCTTTTTTTATATACTTTATTTACTCTCATTCCTTTAATTTTGATAGATTTGTAAGATTCATGTATACTATTCAGGAGCCAAATCTCGGAAAGATGCCTGATAAAAAGGTGCTAGGCGTTTTGTAGTAGAGTTGTATTCTGAGTTGGAATAGGGTAATTTGGGCATGCCGAATTCAGATCTGCCATATGTCAAGACGTCAGTCTTTGCCATACGTCCCAAATCCTAGATGGCCGCCAAAAGGGTATTATGCCAGATGGAATTTTGGCATTTCAATCAAGAACTATGCCCAGGTGGCAGCCATCTTGGATTTGGGGCATTTATCTTATGTTTAATGTAATTGTGAGATTTATACCCAATGTATATTTTTGGCTTACACGGCTTGAGTCACCCCCTAACGTTGTTGCATTATGTACCTTAAACTCACATTTGGCCTATAGGTGGGGTTAACTAATCTAGTTAAAATGAGTTTCAGGGGCGTGGCAACCGGGGGGACTTTTGACCAACCCCCAAAAAGGTCAAACCAAAAAGGTCAGTTAAAAAGGGGCCAACAAGGGTCAAAATACCCATCAGTCCCCCCTACTTTGAAACTGCTTGCAACGCCTTATTACATACTGAATCCCCCCCCCTCAAAACCTCCAGCAGGGCGGCCTATATCTATGCAGGGTTGTACAATGATACATACTCTAGGACGTATATATATATATATGTCAGGAATATCACTTTAAGTGCATGACAGCCTTGCACTTTGTGCCCTCAGGTGCTCTCTTTTTAATATATTGACGTTGGCCTTTAAGACAACTTACTTAAAGACACTACACAATAATTAAGATATATGTATCTTCTCTGACAATTTTATCACATCATAAAGATCGGCCCCTCCCTTTACCTTCCAATCTACAGATAAGTAACCCAAAGTGTGTCATTCCTCAGAGCTTGAACTCTTTTGATCTGAACAAAATAATCTTAATTATACACATTTTGTAGCTGAGGGTGACACTTGCAATAAACAACACCATTTTGGCAATCTTAGTTGATCCCCTGTCGCCAAGGTTGGCCTACAGGGGTGTTATTTTGGTGGGAAGGCGTCCAAGTAGTTTTTTAATGGTATTTTCTTGACAGGAATCAACAGCGCCACTATGTGAGACAGGGAGGAACTATTGTACTATTTAATGCGTCTCATAAGACAATATGTGGAGCAGAGGAGTATAGGGATATTGGGTTAAATGATGTGTACCATTTTAATATATAAAATAAGCACAGGATTCGCACATGTATATGTGTACATTAGAGATCCATCCAAACCTTATGAGGTGTTATTCAAAAAAGAACTTAAACTGGAATGGTACATTTATTCTCTTTTCATCTTTGAATATACAAAACTAGACATGGACATATCAAAAATGTCTGATACATTATCAATAAGAATTATCTAAATTTTGGATTAATCGCCTCAAAATAGCACAGAAAATTTAGCAAGAAAATCGTGCCTTTTTCCAACAGCTTCAGTGAAAGATGCACTTCCACTGGGCATCACAAGAGGCCATAATGGTATTGGATCATACAGTAGTAGGTTGACTCGATCGGTATAATTTCAAGTCTTTCAATCTCACACTATATATAATACATGAATACCATACCCAAGCTGAAAGGTTTTTCTCGATATTCAAAATAAAAATATTGCAGGCGGAATGAGTGAAAAATCACATGAACAAAATCGCCTCTAGTCCAAGGGAACAACTACAAGGTATGGAGTGGGGAAGGGGGAGGGGGGGTAGTGTCTAACACTATGTCCCATTAACTATTCACATCTTTGGTGGTCAGTTGGGGAGAGTATCGTTGAATTATTCAGAGTTGGCGGGAAAAGTAGGATTTGTCTTTGTCCTGGTGGAAGGGGTCATGATCCGCAGGTATCGCGGCAAACGAGAGCCGGCACGAGAGGTGTGGTGGGAGGGGCGGGACTCCCCGAGGCGTGAACAGGCTGGTGTTAAGGGTAGTACAAGTATGTGTGTAAGGGGGAACATGGCTAATGGTAAATAATCATGGATGAATGTAGAGACAATTCTGAACTATGAATCATCATGATCATCAAATATGAAGCCAGTGTTGGGGCCAGTGTTCAGTAAAAACTGATTTTCCCGTAGGCTCCCACCAGTGTCCTCTAGTCTTGATCATCCTTTGAAACCAGTGTGAATATTGCCAGATGACCATAATCCAAATATCACATAACTTGGCTAATTATTATAATACGGATTTTCTCCTAAGAACGTTTGATATTGCCAAAGCAGCATTACCCTGAAATCACACAAAATAAATCGTATCATGCGGGCGTTATGATACAAGTGCAATATTGCCAGATGGGTAGGCCTACAATCTTAACATCACAGAAACGTAATCTTGCCACATCTTCATCCTATATTCATACAAGTTTGATATTGCCACATGGGTAATATTCTAATATCGTACAGGTTTAAAAATATCAAATAAAATCATTTTCTTCTCCCATTTAATTCAAAATCCTGAACACTTCAATACAAATGTCAGATGTAATGTAGATACAAGAAATATTGATCTAGACTAAAACTTAAAGTGGTACGAAGACGGCATAAGACGTTTATTAAAGTATGCAAGTTCTTATTGATATTTTAACGATATTAACGATTTTACATTTTTCAAATCTACGAATAGCTGTAAGTAATACAATATATTTAATCACCCGAAATGTCAATTCATCTTCCCTCTTGACATATCCAGCAAGTGGCCTCTTTTTTATTTCTAATTCTAAGGACTCCAGAGTTTCCCACCCTACATCCCAACCCCCACCTCCCCCCACGTATTCACACACCCTAACTATATACCCAATTTTCAGGTCGATTTGACGACAGCACCAGTAGGGTGGGTCAGTTCTTAAACCCTTTAATGCTAGCATAGTGTTTAATTCAATGTGCCCTTGTGCCATCATTATACGTGAATGCAGCATTGGTTTGTAACTCTACAGTGCTGCATTCATGCATCTAGTCGACCCTACGGTTAAACTCCCAAAGGGTCCAAATAATGTAGTTATAATAATAATAAATAATGTAGTATACTCACCAGCACATCACTATGCAAAATGAGCATGAAACCTTGAGACATCACACGGTCCTTCAAGGGTTAAGGACCATGCGTGTTATAGGGGGGGGGGGGGCGCACGGCGGTGTTATTCCAACTAAATATCTCCGTCTGCCTGATTCCTTTCTGACATTCTGAAAGCCCTTCCCACCTGCCCCCCCCCCCCCCAACCCCACACCCACACACCCACACACTGACCTCCTACATCCCACCTCCCCGGGTCCTGTAACCCGTCATTAGGTACAATTAACCCTTTAAGGGCCGCATAGTGCTTTAATGTATAATGCCCTTAATCGTCATGATACATGAATGCAGCTGTGGTGAGTAACTCTACAGCACTGCATCATATCAAGCATCATATCGACCCTTTCAGAAGTTCATTAACCCCATAGGGTTGGCATGATGCTTGAATGCAGCATTGGCGAGTCACTCACCAGGGCTGCATTCATGCATCATGCCGATAAATGTTTTTAAGGCACTATGCGGCCCTTAAAGGGTTATTGGACGCCGGGTTCGGGCTGTGTCGTGTTCCACGTCCGGCGGCCGCGTCCAGTTTTGGCGCGAAAAACTCCCAAATGTCGTCTGCTCAACCGGAAGTTGACTGGCCCCGACCTGCGCGCGCACACGGCCCTGACCCCTGCTGGTGGGTGCGCACACAACAGGAGGTGATTGAAAATACAGCCTAACACTGTGGAAATAACAAAGTAATCTGTCTTTGGTTTTGGATGAGGCTGCATATTTTGCTCTTTGCTCTTGTGCAGTGTCGTTCATCATTGATTATGTGGTATCTAGGAGTATTGTAAAATGTTGTCATCCTCTCTTTGGCGACTTATGTCAAATATCAAATAATACCAAAAGGATATTAGTAGATTTTCTTATAGATATCGCACAAGTTCGATATTGACATACTAGTGTATGAATATATATTGATATCAACAAATTTGACAGATGGATGTTATCTTAACATCACCCAAGTTTGATATTCGCAGATGAATATTATCCTAATGTCAAACTTGTTTGATATGGACAGATGACTGTTATCCTAAAATCACACAAAATTGATATTGTTATAGATACTAGGGGGTTATGCTGAATACATAATGTTATTAAATCAAATTATATTCCAAGGGCATTTCATCTGATATTATAAGAATATTATCCTTCAACAAGTGTGACAGTGTCATATTACATTCTAATTTTTTTTAAATCCTCTAAAAGAAAAAAAAAGTGTAGCACATGTGGCTAGGAGTAGGGTAGACGCATGCCACACTTAACTACAGGGTTAGTAATGATAATGGTGCTAGCACCTCTAACCCGGCCTCACCTCCAACCCTCCTTATGTTCACTTGGAGACAATAAGACACGGCCATATGTAGGAATTATCTACTGGTGGTCTGGTGGGCGGTCTGTAGGGGTGGGCCATGCAGGGTGGTGTGGGGCCATGTTGGGTGTGTGTGTGGGGGGGGGGGGGGGATAGGGTGTAAATGCCCCAGTAACATGTTATCTGTAGAAAGAGCTTGCTCCCTTGTCTCCCCTCTACCTTCAGGATTTTATGGGGGGCACATGACTTTCATATGAGTTTTATATTATGGGATCACTCTCTTTATATAACAGTGGGGTGAAAGCCTTCCCCCGCTACCCCAATTCATACAGCATGGTGGCAAATGAGCATGAAGTCTCGAGGCATCGTCGTTAAAGGGTTAGTGGGTGAAACCTACCTGAGCTATGCTTTGATAAGCCATTTAAAGGCCGCAAAGTGCACTTCATTGCCCTGATGCATGAATGCAGCCCTGGAGAGTAACTCATCGTGTCGACTTATCAGAAATATATCAACCCGTATGGTCATCATGGTGCTTGAATGTAGCACTGGCGAGTTACTCGCCAGGGCCGCGTTCAAGCATCATGACGACCAAGGCTGTAGCACATTAACACATCGTGCAGCCCTTAGAGGGTTATAGTGTGTAGGCTATGTACGTGTGCTTGTGTGTGTGTGTGGGAGGGGGGGGGGGGTCGTAGGTGAGACACAGCTCTGAGGTGTGCCGGTAGTTGCTAATGACAGACACCAGGGGGCGGTAATGACGAGGCGGGACACCAGAGGGCGTCCTGCGTCCCAGGTGTCATGGCTGCCATGACATGGCGGCCATTTTGTGGTCGGTCAGCCAGCTGGTAGGGGGCAGTGTCGGTGGGTGGGCGGGGGGGGGGGGGGGGTAAACTACATTCCTTACACTTTAATAGCACCAACATATGGCAACATCTGCATCCTCAATCTCCAAGAATATCGCCTTTTGTACGGAGGTTTACTTAAAATATACCTAAATTTACCCCCTTTTCTAGTAAAGAAACATCGAATTTTGGAGGTCTGAAAATACTCCCTTATTTCAGAAAATCCCAGGAGCCTTGACAATATGTCCCCCTTCACTTATAATTAAATTCTCTGCAGTTGATCTCTGCAAAACACTCCCATTTGTGAAGACAAGGACATGGAGAATAAAAAGGCATCTGTTTGTGCTATTTAGAACGTAGAAGTAGTGACGTCTCTCATATGAGTATACATGTATATTACGTGGACATAAGAGTATTCAAGTATACACAACTGGTTTATATCGGTACAATCATTGATGTGTAGATATAAGATATAGGTAACTATTCATTGACTTAACAATGTAGTTCTCTAATAATTGAAAACACTTTTAAAAATGCATCAAATAAATTGATTGATAGGAGCCTGCACACGTGCATGTCAAACAATCATATCTCAACGTGTGTGGCTTTTAGCGGATGTACTACAGATAAAGGGAACTCAGTACAGACCCAGTTAGGCCAAAAAAAAGGTTTGTTTCAGGTAACATGGGCAGAAAATGTAGGGTCGGTTGGTTGGATTTTAAATTTTTTTTAACTTTTTAAAACTTTTTTTTAAAAATACAGAAATGTCTTCAAAATTGCATAAAAAAACGTTGGGTCAGCCCTGCTTTGATAGGGTCGGTCGGGTTACCTGAAACAAACCTTTCTGTTTTTGGCCTTACTCCCTGTTTACTTTAGCTTTAGGGCAATGGACACAACTTCCCATCACAACCTTTAATTCTGTTCCTACAATGTTGCTTAATTGAATTACATTTTGGGGGGTTCAGCATAAACTCCCCCAGGCCTGATACTGAGGGTCCCGTTCCGCTGCCGGGCCCCTGTATTTACATGTATGGAGAGGGCTTCGTGAAGTTTGATATCAATCATTATTCTTCTATACTATTTACAAAAAAAGTTCAGCTAATGGATTGATGGACATGTATACATGGACATGAGTGATATCACTTTGACATGTACTGTGACAACGAAGGTCAGGGTCGAAGTTGTGTCGCCGCTTTGGTAGCTAACATTATATCCTCCGTATAGAATTATGTGAGATACGTCATGAATGTGTCTCTACATGGGTAAAAATCGACACGGCCGACACGGTGACACAGCCGTTTTAGGCCTTTTTAGATATTGACGGACACAGAAAAAAGTAGGATAAAAATCGATTTTTCTATGAAATCCTACACTGTAAAAACAGTGTTTAGATGATAAATGCACATGTTTAGCGGCTAAACACTTTTCTAAACACTATCTTGTCCCACATTTTGAGACACCTTTTTCCATCTAAACATGTTTTATTTCTAAACATGTTTAGATAGAACATGTTTAGTGTGCCAAGTGTTTAGATCTACTAGGTGTTTACAATTATAGAGTTTAGACCAAGGAAGGGTTTAGATATATAATGTGTAGATCTATAGAGTGTTTACAACTGTAGTGTTTAGAATTATTAGGCATTTAGATAAATAGCATTTAGATATAGTTGGTGTTTAGTTACATGGTGTTTAGGTAAGTTGATCGTAATTTGCATATTAGAATATAATATTATCAGTCCAATCTACCATCTTATATTCAGATAGATTGTTTTATAACACGTTTGTAGAGTGTCATCACATATGTTACATAGCATCCATACTAAGTAACTGGGAAATGTGTTCAACAGAATGCTGGAGAGAA
>OX381719.1:18511685-18615965 GCA_947462335.1 Harmothoe impar
TCCCGTTCCGCTGCCGGGCCCATGTATTTACATGTATTGAGAGGAATTCGTGAAGTTAGATATCAATCATTATTCTTCTATACTATTTACAAAAAAAGTTCAGCTAATGGATTGATGTACATGTATACATGGACATGAGTGATGTCACTTTGACATGTACTGTGACAACGAAGGTCAGGGTCGAAGTTGTATCGCCGCTTTGGCAGCTAACACTATATCCCCCATATAGAAAATGTGAAATATGTCATGAATGTGCCTCTACATGAGTAAAAAATTGACACGGCCGACACGGCGACACGGCCGTTTTAGGCCTTTTTAAGAATTGACGGACACAGAAAAAAGTGGGATAAAAATCGACCTACAGAGATTTTTCTATGATATCCTATATATGCGAAAATCGACACAGTGTCACGGCCCTTTTGCTAAAGATCGACATGGTGACACGGCCAAAACTCTGGGGACCCATGTAGAGGCACATGAATAGCACGGACTGTAGAGCTTATTCGTCATTGTAATACTACTTTTGCTTAGATACATGATGTACCAATTTACCTTTATACTTCTCATCTCCATCTGGCAAGATATGCCCCCTTTCTGTCAATGGGCATTAAGCAATTTGGGCATAAGAAATGACTCTAAAGGGCCCTTCTGCTGCCATGGCAACAGAGAGCATCAGTGCCTTCACAATCACTGTCGTGGGATGCGTTTGAGGGAGGGGGAGGGGTATCATTTGGGAGAAATTGAAAAATGACCATCCCATCTTCACAACGACCTCCCCTACCCCCCCCCCCCTCTGCTCCCCCTCGAAAACATCCCCCCAGCTTATACCACCCAGCCCTACACACACATTATCGTCTGCCTCACGCCTGGCGTCTCATTCTCCGACCCCGCAAAAAAGGGCGCCAAAACTGCTAATGAAATCTACACGGCAGACGACAACTCCGCATTGATCGATCGCGCATGCGCGGCCGGAAGTGAGTGATTATCAGCGATTTGTGTCAATTTCTCGGCTGCTGCACCCTCTGCTTACACACGTGGTTCCGGCGAGACGCCGCCCCGCAACCAGCGCAATCTGTGGTGGGCGATAATATAAGTTTTTCAATCGATTTCCGGCGAAGCAGACGACTTTCGCACCGCGACTCGGCTCGAGAGCGCGGGAATTGGAAGCCGCGGGAGGAGGATAAATCTACTGTGGGGTGGGGTGATGGGAGCGGGGGTGGTTGGGGATATATAGGGGCGTGAAATCGGCGAACAATGGCGGAGCGATGATTCCTCCTTGTTGTCGATATGTCTGAAGTGGAGAGAGAGGCGTCGGTAATCCTATTTTATCTACCCTTAATCAAAGAGAACGTCGATTTGCGCTTGTCAGCCGATTGAAGCGTCTCTCGTGGTAATTCCCATTTGTCGGTCGGGTAATGGAGCGACGGGCTCATTCTTCCTACCCGGGCTGCGTCCTGTAGCCCTTTAAGGGCCGCATCCTGCTTTAATGACCTTTTTGATAATGATGCACGAATGCAGCCCTGGAGAGTAACTCGCCAGGCCTACATTCAAGCAACATGCCGAGCCAATATAGGGTTGATGCACTCTCAAAGGGTCGGCATAATGCATGCATGCAGGTCTGGCGAGTTACTCGCTAGGGTTGCATTCATGCATCATGACGACCAAGGGCATGATGCATTAAAGCACTACCCGGTGTACTACGCCCAACAGGGAGCGGTCCGTGATTTATTATAGAGCAGGGATACTTCAGTGTGGGAAAGGCCGTGTGGTGTGTCTTGGTGTATGGACGCCGGGGAGAGCAGTCAGGGAATCAACTCGAGAAACTCTGCGACCAACAATGGTAAAGAGAACCAAGCGGAATCGTATCAATGCCAGTCTTTGGGAAAACGTTTTCATCCCACAGGACATTCGGTCCTGCAAATTTTCAATGTTGAAGGACCGGCTACATTTTTGGAGGATTGGATAGCCACATATCTGATGATTTCTGCATTTTAAGTATATAGAAGAGTTTTGTCCATTAAAAATACATTTTAATTGTAATCATTTATGGCCAAATCAGGATAGTTTTACACAGTATTGACACAAATATTTCAGCTTTAAAAGCCCAACTAAATTCTTCTATTTCAGAAAAGCCCAAAATGTGACTGGACATTTGGTCCTGCTACACTTGTAAATCTGCTGGACCGGTGGCATTTTAGAATGACATTGCCACTGTCCTGCATGTTCTCGCAAAGACGCAATGCCAGGTTGAATGAAACCGGAAAGTGCCGCTTCCAGTTAGGTTTACACCATACTTCCCCTTCCATCTCCTCCCTCCCCCTCCACTCGGTCACCATGAGGACTGCCCCCCCCCCTAATACCCCCCCCCCCCCCCATTGGAGGCTCTAATGACCCTTTGTAATTAGCCACGATCTTGTATTATCGCCCACCACTGCAGAATCTTGTAATATCGCCCACCCTGCTGCTGGAGCAGACGAGGTTTGGAGTGACCGCGTCCCATGCCGCCCTGCCGGCCTGCTGCCTGTAGAAAGGGTGGGTTACAGGAAGGTGGTTCATGTAGGCCTACATGTGCTGCATGGTTTACATGTACCTACACCGACTGGTGTATCATTGATAGCATCTTATTGGCATATGTAGCTAATGTAGATGAGCAGTAGAACCTACTGTCGTTTTACTGTATGCCACTATGGCATTAGTGTACATATATGTAGGCAGTATAATCTGCTGTCGGTTTGCAGTTTAAAATGACATACCGGGTATTCTTTATTTGAATGCTAGTACACTAGTTTTCACAGTGTACATGTATTGTATGGTATACCATATATATATATAGAGAGAGAGAGAGAGATTGGTATCGACTGGTACAAAAATGTATATCAATGATATTAGCTTATTTCTCATACACATGTACATGTGTATCAAAATAAGTTACTATACCATGATATACACGTATATAATACGTGTTGACTATTTTTGGCTGCAGAATATCAGCATGTCCGTGGCACCAAGAAAGGGACTGCCAAACTATGTTTGCCCTTTTGCATTTCACGTCATGATTCACTACTTTGGCACTAGAAGTCGCATCATCTTCATGTAAAAAACGTTTTTTAGCTGAGACTCTGTAGTTAAAGGTAATGACAATGTTATGTTTCTCTGGAGAAATGTGGGTACTTGTGAAATTTGTAAATACCCTAGAAACATTTCTGAAATGTTATATTTTTGTTGACTTTGATTTGCATTAGCACCTATAGAAATTGAAATACACTGTCAGAGATGGAATTAATCATCAAATATATCAGGGAACAATTTTTTCTTCACAATGGTACCATTTAGAACATTCTGGTTAAAGAAATGCAAATGTGAGCCTTTCTACAAAGTGAGATCGAAATATTCAAAAATTGCTTAAAATCAGCATTTTGGGGAAGTTTTGATGATATTCCCTATACTTATAGTGTGCAATAAAGAGTGTTTACCAATATAGTCATAAAACTGCACTTTACAAGCAAGAGAATGAACAATTTCCCTGATTGTAAACATTTATTCTCATGTGTATGTGTTTAGCTCTTCATAGGGAAATATTTTGTGCTCATTTGAGTTGCTTCTACATGTTTTTTCACATAGAAAACAAGCCTAATTCAATAGTCCCTTTCTTGGTGCCACAGACTATTTTATAGCTAGTGTTGTGACCCTCCAGATGCCCATCAGTATAAGATTAATTCCACAGCAGTATCTTCAGATAGTATTACCCTGCAAATGTGTATATTTGAGCCATGTGACGTATTATTCAAAAATGCTCTCCAAAACTGACATGGAAGTTTTAGAATTGCCAGATTTTTTAAACATATCACACCCGATATCAAACTTATCAAACCCACGAAGAACATAAATCATGACAGTGAAAAAATATTCCCTTTGTCTTCATTCCTTTTGTATTTTCACCAAAGTCGTCTGATTTTATCGAAATGTTGTCTGTTGGTGAAAATGTCGTCTGCGTTCATCCCCACTAGATGAGGTTGCCGGGATACGGCGCTGTGTGTGGGCCCCGGGAGACGCTTCACCCCGGTCCCGGCACTCAGCATTAAAAAGGGACGTACTGTGCGTTCTCAGTTTTCAGAAATACCCCCTTTTGGGGCAAAAAATGACCCCTTATTCGAGAAAAACACGATTATTTGGAGCCTTAAATCCAACCCTTATTTTAGAAAACATTGAGGATTTTTTTGGTCCTATAGAGATATGCCTTTCTCAGTTCATTTAAGATGACACTCCTTGGAAAACCACCCCTTATTTTAAAAATCCACTAAGTTTCATAATGAAAAATGACCCCTTATTTTGAAATCCACTAATTTTATTTGATAAAAAAGACCCCTTATTCTGGAATCCACTGACAGTGGAAATACATGAAGAATTACCCATATTTCACGTTTTTTTAAGAACGCACAGTACGTCCTCTTTGGGTACGAAGTGCCGGGACCCAGTGGGCACACAACATTGAATCAACACTGATAACTGGTTGTCAATGTTGATTCAATGTTGATTCAATGCTGATTCAACATTAAACTGAATTTTGTGCCCACTGGGGACCGGGCGCTTCACGCATTAACCCCCTGACGACTTTAGTACCCATGTTATTATGAAAGACGCCACACTTCTCCTGTTTTAATTAACACCCTCTTTAAAGGTTTGGGCTATTCCCTCAGTTGAAAAGGGATGAAATTAAGATCAGTAATAAATTGTCTGCCTCAGTTATTGATTTCTATGGTGTGTTGTATCGTTGTTGTTGTTGTCGGTTTCATTGTTGTATTTTTGCTGAGGCAAGCACGACGTAAATATGGCAAAATGCATCCGTATGTATACTCATATTTAACGTTAATTAATTTATTTTATTTCTCGTTAGATAGGACTTGACTTGATGGTAACAGAGTGTAGCTAGGAAGTTGATATTTTGATGCTCGCGTATCGATTTCGAAAAAGGCCGTCTCTTGATAAATATCAGACCCCGGATCAGACCACATGCACTTGAACACTTTTATGGCAGAGGTCATAGATTGGTAATCCGGGCGTTCTCCATCCTCCAAAACTATAGATCTTATAGAGCAATAAGCTGGGTTCCTATTTAGGGATTATTTGTGTTATTGCCCGCATTATTGTGTGTAGAAGGGGATATACTGTTACTATTATAGTGCAGAGTTGCTTTCAGCTACTAGTATGTGTATTCAAGATATAGAAATCGTAATTATTATATCCCAATATTTTTGCAAACCTATTGAATGCAGAATTGTATATAGAATTGGCATATATGTGTATTGTGTATATATGAAGGACATTCACTTGATTTAATGATTGCTTTTCTCACATAGATATATATCAAGGATCTAAAATATCTCTGCATATAATATATATGCAGGATATATTCGAAAAATTTGTATAATTATAATGCTATTTCATACTACACAACCAATAATAGGTGCATATTATTAAATATCATATCGCAGAGTATGTATCGCCACCCATCCCCTCTACCCAACCCCAGCGGCCGACCACGGGGGGCGGACCCCTGCCGGGCCTGTCCCCCCTCCTACCCCGCCCACCTCCCGGCCAGCCCGGTCCGGAACCACAACAACCGCCCGACGCTATCTCCCCGGTCCCGACGCCACGCGCGCCGAGCGTCGGGCAGGAGCGGGGGAAGGAGGGTGTGAGGGGGGGGGGGGGGGGGGGCGTGAGGGGCAGGGGGAGGGGCCGGGGGGAGGGCCGGGGCGTGGGAGAAGGGATCCCGTGGTATCTAGACGACAGGGCGCACACACAGGAGGGAGGGGAGGTCGTGTACAAGGTGTCAGGGTTAGGGGACATCTGACAAGATGTGGAAGGGAGGTGGGTGGGGGGAGGGGGGGGGCATGCGTGCATGCTAATGTGGGGTTATACACCCTCCTGGAATGTAGGTTTATAAATGGTACCTTTCAGATAGCTGGTGAGATAGAGGGTATTCTTGTTAAGATATGGTGGGTATAGGTCAGGTGGAGGTATGAATGGTTTATACAGATACGACAGGGGCACGAAGGGCTGGACTTTAACCCTTTTAAATGAGACCATGTGATAACATTGTCTTCAAGATGCAGCGACGCTTGCTGAATAGCAACTCAGCCCTTTAAATATATATACCCCATTTTCACAAATGTTGGGTTAAACATACCCCCTTATTTAGGCAAAATCGCGAACTTTTGAGGCCCAAAAAACACCCCTTTTACTGCAAAACCCCAAACTTATTTTATGATACTCTCTTTTAATTGAAGTCACATACACATGCTAATGTTGATACCATTTTATTACATACTGTACCATTCTTTCTCACATCCGTATCTAACATCCAAAATGAATAGCCATTTTGGATCTGTACCTATAGGCAGACTCCAATCACATTTATGTACCTGAGAATGCAAGTTATAAATGCAAACTCAGGCTGAAATAAGACCCCTTATTTTTGATTTTCGCAGAGGTGTATTGAAAAAAAGACCCCTTATTCTAAATTCCACTGACATGCAAATGTAGGCAACATTGTACAACATTACCCCCTTTCTTCGCGTTTTCCGAACGTGGATAGTGTCTATTCTTATACGGATGTGCGGGGACTGGGGTTTAAACACAATACTAAATATTCTCCTGCTCCCTTTAGGGCACTCACTTTAATATTTAAAATCTAGGTTTAAATTATTAGCCTTCAATAGGCATATCATATGTAGATATACATGACGTGCTGAACATGTTTACATACATGTTCATATTGATCAATATAGGATATATTCTCAATACCGGTATATTGTCACCATATCTATAGTATAGGCCAGTAGGTATATATAGTAGCTATACATCCTTTGATTAATATACCTTTGCCGAAAATCAAAGACGCTAAAATTAATAGTTCGAACTTTCAACAGTGGAAAACATTTCTGTTATTGACAGTTCCTCATGGGAACTGTCAATAGTGGAATATTTCTGTCTTATTGACAGTTCCCACTGACATTGGAGTCAAATAGTGGTCTTTTTCCCCCCAAAAAGTGTTTTTCTTCTGGCAATAAGAGATTTATTTTTTCTTAGTGACACTTCCATTTTGACAGTTCGAACTGTCAATAAGAGAATTCTATCCTGGTATTGACAGCGCGAACTGTCAATAAGGGAATTTTATTCTATTATTGACAGTTGGAACTGTCAAGAGTCACGACCTAAAATGCCTGATATTACCCATATACATTATAACATGTGAATCGGTACAGCATAATGGTTGAGAGAATTATAATTATGTTCATTTTCTACGGGTTATCTAAAAATGCAAACATCTAGATAAGGCCAAATAAAAAAAAAGGTTGGTTTCCGGTAACATGGTCAGATAACCCAGACCCGGCCGGTCGGATTTCTTTTTTTTTTTTTTTTTTTTTTTTTTTAATTTTCTTATTTTAGGCCTATTTTTAGCGTTTTTCCTCTAAAATCCTTAAAAATTATCCGATTTACAAACCGTAAAAACTGGTATGTAGGGGAAAATTTGAAAATTTGAAAAAAAGAGGGGGACCCGGCCCTGTTTTGCTAGACCCGGTCGGGTTACCGGAAACAAACCTTTTTTTTTTTTTGGCCTAATATTAAAGCTACTTAAAGACCCTCTTCCACCGAAGCACATTTATATTGCAACCAAGTATAGTGCAATCGGTAAAGGGAAAACTATCAGAAAATGTGTAAACAGTTTTCATATTGTGGAGGGGCTGATTCAACCATGTCCATTCAGTTGGGGTGTGGGTTTAAGAGCATACGTTTTCATACAATACATGAGACTATACAAAACACATTTAAGGGTGTGAAACCTGAATCAGTGCCGCCATCTTTACGTCTCATGACACCAGAAACGGCCACCAGGGGACGCCACGTGACACACCTCGTCATTTCCGGTTTCCGCTTTGACTTAAATATCGCCCACCGTCATCTCGTTGTCACGTGACTTGACGAGAACGCGCGAGAGCTGCTCCGACGTCGACTTCCGGTGATTTCATCCAAGATGGCGCCCTGTGACCTCGCTGCACATATTTGCATTTGGCCATCACTCAAATCGGTACCACCCCCCCCCCCCCCCCCCACGCCCACCACCGACCCCCAACAACCTTAATGCTAGGACTTCTTGTGAAGTACAACATTGAGTAGGGGTATGATGGTGGTTAAGCATGAAATCAGAATATACAAATCCACTGGTCTACAGGCTTGTAACTAGGGGGATCATCCTTTTGAGTGAATCTCCCCTCTCCTTCTGTACCATGGCCATAACATAGCGAACATAGTTACACCCCGGATAGAATGAAATGGTGACGTCAATGGCAACATATACACATCGCTAAATCCTTACGTTATGTCAATCAGAGGATTATTGAGGATAAACATTTTTTCCCAAACGCTGAAACGTACATTTCAGGCAAACCAGGTTTATGGGAATCTTGTTATATCTAATCCCCTTTATATATCTGGAATTGTCCGTGCGTTTTAACAACAGTACCGGAGAGGGAAAAACACAACAAAGCAATGGTACTTCATGGGGCTATGGAAAATAAAACAACACTGTAGCAGTGAAAACTCGGGTCCGGTTTCATCACACAGATACTTAAGGCAAGCCAAAGACAGACAGACAGACCAGTATGGACTATGACGGCCACGTTATCTTAACATCTCTTACACCACCCTATTATATAACCTACACTGGGCCCCTGGACCTCTCCTTTTCTCAGTGTCCTGGTCACCACAGACGTTTGGTGTCAGGTTCTATCATCCTGACTCAGGATAGGTCCATTAGCTGTTATGTGTAGTACTGAGACAGAGAGAGGGAGAGACAGAGAGAGAAAGAGGGAGAGAGAGAGAGAGAATGAGGGAGAGACAGGGAGACAGGGCAGCATACACAGGTAGAACCATGCAGGAACCACGAGTTGTTGCCGTGAGTTGGTTGACATGTGTGGTACTAGTTGAGTGGAGTAATTCAATAGAATCTGTGCTGAGGGGCCGCCCTGACCCCCGACCCCCCCCCCCCCCCCCCTGCACCCCCCCCCCCGTACAGAGTGTGAACGTTGACAGGGTGTGTAACGGATGAGGTGGGAAGGTGGAACACTGAGCTGCTCCCCACGCGAGGTGCTCCCTCCGTGAGGAGGGGGGGGGGGGGGGTTGAGTGAGGAGGTGAGGGGGGCAGGGTGAGGGGGGGGGCAATAAATGTCAGTGCCCTACCTGCTCTAATACTGACGGGGAACGACACTTGTGTGTGTGTGTGGGGGGGGGGGGGGGGTACCCTAGGAATAAGCCTGCATGCATATATAGTGAAACCAAAAATACGTCCTTTTATGCTGTAAATTAATTGTATTCTGAAGGCCATCTACACTAATACCGTACTATTGGTAAAACAACAGTAGATTTTACTGCTCAGCTATATTAACTTATAACAATGTAAATAGTGTTTTAATGTGGTATATTCACTGTCATTATGATGCATTCATGCATCCCTGGTTAGTAATAGTATTAGTAGCTCACAAGTTTAGCAGTGCTGCATGAATGCATCATGCCAAGCCGACAGGGTTGATAATGTCCGCAAGGGTCGGCATGATGCATGAATGCAGCATTGGTGAATAGCATGCAGTATGACGGCAAGGGGTAAAGCACATTTAACTACGATGCGGCCCTTAAAGGGTTATGATCACAGAGACCTGGTGCTGGCACGAGGGTCCAGTTCTAGAAACCGGTTCCGCACGCAGGATGCAAATGTACCAAGGTGTGAATCACGACAAGGGGGGAGGGGGGTGCACAGCACCAGAGACATGGAGAATTTGTTGAAAGAGAGAGAGAGAGAGAAACTTACACTGTAAATATTTAGTGTAGGTACACATTAGAATCTACTGTAGATGTACAGGAGAATCTACCGTAGAATGGGTTTACAGTAGTATCTACTGTAGATTTACAGTGGATTATACTGTTTACCTACAATGAACTGTACACTCTAAGAAAGGTGTGTTATGTTAACATGGTTTTTTGAAGCCACTTTTAACACACTTTGGTATTGTAACACACCACACGCTAAGCTACTCAAAGTGTGTTGACCTCAAAAGTGTGTTACTCTGTTACGCTACTCAAAGTGTGTTAATCTTTAAATGCATGTTCCCAGAACACACATGTTTTAGAGTGTACACCTACAGTAGAATCCACTCTACACCTAAAGAAATGGAAACCAACGTTTTGCAGTGCAGCACATAATTCATATCAGAATTGTAAAATCAAGTCTGAATATGTATGAAACTATTCTTTATATAGTGGGAATCACTATGTTTTTGATGATTACAATATACTCTCTTGACCTCTATTGTCCACACGGCACCTACCTATGACATGAGATAGATAAACATACCCTTTTCAATTTCAAATTATGATGCATTGAACGAATCACACTGAAATGATGTCAGGTATCACATTTTAAAAAGTCTTTCTAAACAAACCTGTAACCTTCAAAATCCAACCTTGATAATTCCATGGTGAAATGATACCATCCACTGCAGTTCACACATATATAATCCCACTAAGTGCACCCCTTCCGAACTTGGGGAAGGCTAGAGCCAAACTGAAGTACATAGACAAACATTGCTGCTTCCTTATAGAATAATGACACCGTGTGAGACAATACAGGCCTGGAAGCTACATAAGATGGATGTCTACTCCATGAGTAAATCACCCCCTATGAGGCACACTATTACAGGTATCACACCACTAACCTATACATAGACAATGCTAATAACACCATGCTATAGGTAACCATTGTAATTTCACACATCATGGCTTATTTGAATATAGGTTCCTGGGTGTGAGACTCTACTATTAGCTTCTTCAGTATAGAGTATATGCAGTGAACTGGTATATTATCTATATTTAACCCTTAAATAATTTAAATGCAGCATAGTATCTTAATGCATTATATTTTGTCGTCATGATGCACCAATGCAGCTGCATTCATGATGCCCCATGCCGACCCTACTGGACCTCATACTAGGGTTGACATATACACGCATGAATATAGGACTGGTGAGTTACTCGCCAGGGTTCCACTCATGCATCATTACGAGCAAAGATACAAAGCATTAAAGCAATATGTAGCCTTTAAATGGTTAACACTACAGTAGCAGTAGGGCTCTCGCACTCCCTGTGGGTGATAATTGGAGAAAAGAACAAAAAGCTGAGGGCAGGGCATTGTGTCATGCGCAGTAGAGCGCTGCCAAGTCTCGCCCACGTGATTGACAAGACGAGACTGGGTGAGATGATTAAGTATTCACATGGTGGAGGGGTAATAAGCACCCCGAGACTGATCAAAGTCTATCCTCTTAATTACTAAATGAGTTAATTACTCGTGCCAGGGCCATGTGGACCCCCGCGGGGGGGGGGGGCATCAGGGTAGGCTACTCAGTGGGTGGGGAGGGTGGGGTGTTATGGAATGAGGGGCAAAGGTTTTCTTTTATGTCTGAGACCAGAGAGATATATCTCTGCTAAGACAGAGGGGGTAAGGGGTGGTTTGCAGAATATGATGGGTGGGGTGGTATATATTCCCAGAGGGCATCCTTATCTCTTTTTTTTCTTCTTGTCACCTCAAAATGTTCTTGGGGAACAGGTGGTAAAACGAACATGTGGCTCTAAGGACCTTAACCTCGTCCTTGGCCTTAGCAGTGAGATTTATGTGTTCTTTCACAAAATTATCAGTATCAGTAGTGTCGGTTGAATTATCATCTTAAATAGGAGGGCATATTAATAACAGGAAAATGCAACTTTGCACCAGGTAAAGGAAAAAAACGTTACACAACATTTCCGAATGTTTTTCTATGACTCTTTATTACGACCAAATGTTGTTTAACGTTATTAACATTATTTTGACGTAAAATAACATCTCTTTTTTTGTTCGCAGGGTAGGCCTTCAGATCCACTGTGATCTGCTTAGGTTTCTTTACTAAAACAGTCAAACATTACAGTCATTTAAATACTATCCTAACAGATTTCAAGTGGCTTCCACTCGCAACCACCTGAAACAAACTTACTCTTCTGTTCCCAACCCCTGACACCCCCCCCCCCCCACCACTCACCACCTCTCCCCCTACCTACCCTGTCTAATCTGCACACTGCTACCACTCATATAAAGGTGACACACAATTAGGTAATTCACAATAATTCACAATAATTGAGACGACCACCTACATACATACACAGTATATATGGTGGGGGTGGCGGGGGGGGGGGGGGTTACATAGAGGCCACACTGAAAAAGTAAACTTGTCTCCACACTCGTCTAAGTGACTGTCATTAAATAAACAAGTCAAATGTTGTCTAACCTATCAGCTTACCATCCCATAAATAGAAACTGGAGCTGGCAAATGTTGGGTTTTGAGCTGGCACATGCCAAAAGTGGGTCGTCTAGCGAGTTTTTGACTGATTATTTTAGGACAGTCACTTAGAAGAGTCTGGAGACGAGTTTACTTTTTGAGTGTAAGTACTGTGGCTGTGGCACATGCCAAGAGGGTCTTCTATTTCCAGCTAGAAGACCCGCTTTCTTGTCACTTAGACAAGTTTTTAACTCGTTTGTTCTATGACAGTCACTTTGAAGAGTCTGGAGACAAGTTTACTTTTCCAGTGCAGGCTGCAACAGTGCAAGGTGGAGTATAGTCAAGTAAATGTGGAAGTATACATACCAAACACAGTTTACAATGAGATATCACAGTAGAGTTTGAAATAGCATGTTTCAGTTAAGACTTATCAAAGGAATATTTTTAAGACACATAAGAGGGGTTTAGATAGAACAGGAAGGGTGATATATTCGTGGGGCTACAGGGAAAGGGTATGAAACAGAGGAGGGAAAGAAGTAGGAATATCTACTGATATCTTAATGTCTTAATCATGAACACATTGACGTTAATTCTTCCAAAACGTGGATTCATGGTTATTAGTTCAGGTTTATTCACAGAACTCTCTGAAAGATATGTTGGTGAAATATATAATTATATGATTTGTGGAGGCTTCTGATTTTCAAATATCAGCTAGACTAGCAGGCGCAGCGGGCAGAACGTAACATGTTTACGTACAATTGATATATTGTATAGGTCGCGGAAAACTTAGTCATTGGATCGGCTAGGAATCGAACCACAGACCTCTCCCACCAGTAACAAGCGTGCTAACCATTACACTACCAACCCATGTCTGACTGTTCTCCGCTCCCTACGTTACTGGATCGGTATGGGAGGGGAGAAGTGACTACCCGAGTGAGCCACCCCTGCAGGCATACCACTCGGGCATGGAGGGAGATCACTGATCACCTACACTATCTTATATAACAACATAAAAAAACATTATGCACCAGAGGCTCCCAATTATGTGATAACATAATTATTCTACTCTTTACAAGCTATACATAACATTTCCACATAAAATATCTACATGCAAGAGGACGATGACTTGTTGTTTTGTTCAACCCTTTAAAGATTGGATATCGTTAAAAGATGACATTTGTCGTCATGATGCACCAATGCAGCCCCGGCGAGTAACTCGCTAGTCCTACATTGGTGCATTATGCCAACCTTTCGGGAGTGTCTGAACCCCGTAGGATCAGCATAATGCTTGAATGCATCAAGCATCATGCCCACCAAGGGCATAATGCATTAAAGCATTATGCAGCCCTCAAAGTGATAATACATGTTTTATGATAATGAGCTGCACAAAGACTATACATCACGTTCAGTATAGGTGCATGGGCTGTCAGGAATGAGGTAAACTATAGGTTACTGGGACACCTGCTATTACCCCAGTCCCTGTAACCACCCCTATTAAAGGGCAAGGTGACAGAAAACAAAACCTCTCATCTCAACCCCCACTAAGTCCCTATGACACTATGTAATCATGTCTCTTAATATAGACAACTCTACATACTGGTCTATATACACTGAAAAAGCAAACTTGTCTCCAGACTCTTCCAAGTGACTGTAATAAAATCAACGAGTTAAAAACTCATCTAAGTGACAAGGAAGCGGGTCTTTTAGCTGGAGATAAAAGACCCACTCTGCATGTGCCAGCCCAAACCCAACTTTTGTCAGCTCCAGATTCTATTTGTGGGATGGTAACCTGATAGGTTAGACAACTTTTGACGTGTTAATTTTATGACAGTCACTTAGACGAGTCTGAAGACAAGTTTACTTTTTCAGTGTCCTTGCTTGGACCAGACAGCTGTGAATGTAGGTTAGACCGGTTCAAACATCTACCAACCATGGTTTTTAATCATTCTGTTTCAAATTAGCGCCGTATTCTCGATTATCGCAAGGGGGCAATAAAAATAGGGCCTGTATATGTGCCGGATTGTATAACCACCCGGATAATAACAAGATAGGCAATTAAATCCAACGGTATAGTAACATACTCTCTATACTCATCTATCACCTTAGCCTTTACAGGTATTCACCTCTTTTTTACTCACCTGATTTCCCCCAATTTCCCCAAGTCTGCCCCCTTGTTTCACAAGTGCAGACTCGTTAGGAGCCTCAGTGGTGCATTCAGTGTGATGTATCTCTTGTCATGGACGTACCTGACGTAAGGGTGCCCCACGTGACAGTGATATACGTCATTGTACGTCATTGACGTAGCCGCAGTGCCACCTGGGAGGTGCGCCAAGTACTAATGGCGCCCGCCCGTCCCGGTAATTAGTATTAATTGTGGGAGGGACCTGATTAACCCTTTAAGGACGGATGTCGCTAAAAGATGACATTTGTCGTCATGATGCTCCAATGCAGCCCCGGCGAGTAACTCGCCGGTGCTGCATTGGTGCATCATGCCGACCCTTTGGGAGTGTCTCAACCCCATAGGGTTGGCATGATGCTTGAATGTTGCACTGGCGAGTTACTCGCCAGGGCTGCATTCATGCATCATGACGACCAAGGGCATGATGCATTAAAGCATTATGCCGACCTTAAAGGATTAACTAGTACCCGGGACGGTTCACGGCGAAATGTGTAATAATGAGAGAGATGGTATCTAGATAAAGCCGGCAGCCACCTCCAGGATACCACAGGTCTAAGTGGCCTGGGGCATGTGTATTATATATAGGTACATATAGAGAGTGTGTACATGAATGTGTGGTGATGTCTTCACGTTATTAATGGGTATTTCAGTCTTAAAGGGTAGCATACACGAGAAACGTTTTACAACGTTTTAGGACTTTCTTCTATGCCTCCTTACCATGGCAAAATCTATAACGTTAAAAACGTTATTTTGTGACAGTTCACACTGGCAATAAGAGATTCATTTTCTCTTATTGACACTTCCATTTTTGAACTGTCAATAAGAGAATCTGTTTCGGTTATTGACAGTTTGAACATAAGAGAATTCTATCCTGGTATTGACAGTTCGAACAGTCAATAAGGGAATTTTATTCTGTCATTGACAGTTGGAACTGTAAATAGTCACGGCCTTTTAAAATTTAGCATCTTCATCTTTGAACCTAATTTCAGAGCATTTGAGATGTACGCCTCTCTCTTCCTTGAATAGTGAATACATGTAGGTATAATGAAGCATGAAATAAGCCCTGGCGAGTTACTCGCCAATCCACAAATCAATGTGAACACACCATAAACTCCAGATCCCAATATCTACATGATTTCCACAGATTCCTGCACTGACTAAACTGGCTTTGACCATGCACACTGAAAAAGTAAACTTGTCTCCAGACTAGACTAAGTGACTGTCATGACATAAACGAGTTAAAGGTTGTCTAACCTATCAGGTTACCATCCCACAAATAGAATCTGGAGCTGGCAAATGGCGTTTCTTTTGGGCAGGCACATGCCAAGTGGGTCTTCTATTTGACAACTGCAGCTAGAAGACCCACTTGCTTGTCACTTAGACAAATCTGGAGCCAAAAAATGACTAACTCGGTTAGGCTATAGGGACTGAGAGATTGGTCATATAGGGAGCCAAAGAATATCAATGTGCAAGCCCTTTGGGGTCATTCATAAAGTATGTCACGCAAATTCTGGCCATTTCCAAGACCCCCACCCCTTTGTCACGCTTTTCCCCATACCTCCATCATTGGGGACCAAGACCCCACCCCTTCGGGTGTAACGTACTAAATGGATCACCCCTTTAAGGGTCACATGATGCCCTCTATGGTCATGATGCATGAATACAGCCGTGGCTAGTCTACTCACAAGGGATGCATTCATGCATCATGCCGACCCTTGGGGTACATAGCGTCCCTGGAATATCAGCATGATGCTTGAATGCAGCACTGGTGAGTAGTACGCTGTGGCTGCATGCATGCCTTAATGCATCGTGCCCTTGGTCCTCATGATGCATAAATGCAGCCCTGGCGAGTAACTCACCAGTGCTGCATTCAAGCATCATGCCAACCATTTGGGAATGTCTCAACCCCGTAGGGTCAGCATGATGATTGAATGCAGCACTGGTGAGTTACTCGCTGGGGCTGCATTGGTGAATTTATAATGACAACAAATGTCATCTTTTAGCGACATGCTGTCCTTAAAGGGTTAAAGGGTCCAGTTCCTACAGGGGATGGTTAGCAGTGGTTCCTGGAAGGTCTCCAGGGGGTATGAGACTACCAGGAAACCTCAGAAAGCCCCTAGAAATTACAGGATATGTATTATCTTCACAGACAGTGGGGGTAAGGGGAGGGGGGAGGGCTGGTGTGGGCCTAGATATATGGGATAAAGAGGACGGGCTATGAGAAGTGGGCCTAGATTTTCGATAAATTGAGTGGGGGTGAGCTGTAGTGCAAATATAGATATCCGCCATAGACCAGATAAATGTTAATTAAATTAATTGAAGTTATGATTAAGGGTTTCTGAATTCAAAATATCTTTGTCAGACAAGATGCAACCTGTCTCTAAAAATGTCAGACTCTGAGCTAAATGTCAACTGTGAGAATTAATTGCGATGAAGACCCAGTGGGCACAACATTCCGTTCAACATTGAATCAACATTGCATCAACATTGTATCAACATTGACAGCGGTTTATCAGAGTTGATTCAATGTTATACCCACTGGGGACGTATTGAGTGCAGATGGTAAAAGATAAAGGCAATAGCATTAAATTGAAATATTCAAATGTGTGATACATAACAATCCTAGTGCATATTAGAATAATTTGTGATAACAATTTTCTCCTATTTTTCTTGTTTACAGGTGAGTCGTTTTCCAACACATCATGACAGAGACACGGGTATAGTCACCAGGTATTTAAAAACTGTTTTACAATATCCCTATTTGAAGTCTTGCTGGCCCTTCAGCAACAGTCACACTCAAAAAGTTTAACTTGTCTCCAGACTCTTCCAAATGACTGTCATAAAATAAATGAGTCAAAAACTCATCTAAATGACAAGGAAGCGGGTCTTCTAGCTGGAGATAGAAGACTCACTTGGCATGTGCCAGCCCAAAACCCGACATTTGCCAGCTCCAGATTATATTTGTGGGATGGTAACCTGATAGGTTAGACAACTTTTGACTCGTTTATTTTATGACCGTCACTTGGACGAGTCTGGAAACAAGTTTACTTTTTCAGGGCAGAGCAGAAAAATGACCAGTAATCTTGGCCTCGTGTGGTGGAGATGTGTCTTAAACTTGTTTAGACCTCAAAGTTGGTCTTAATTTGGTTTATTGGTGCACCAATGCACTGTTGTTCCATATGGCTGTAACTTGCCAGCAGTGCATTGATGCAGCATGATGCGTGAATGCAGCACTTACAGTTACCTGAGAGTTAATTGTCCTTACTGCATCCCTGCATCCTGGAAATAAAAGATCATAGTGTTTTAAAACAAAATCACTATAATACGTCTATAGGGTTAATACATTAATATTATTCTGTAAACATTGCAAGAAGAAAAAGGGAAAAAGGAACTCCCAATGCTATAGATCTCCACTGCATTCTTAGCCTTGCATCCACCCCCCCCCCAGGGTACAAAGCAAACAGATGCCTCCCTAGGGTTAGCACTGTTTGTATACCCCTGTACAAGTCATGTGGCCACATACCCTCCAGTGCTTCCAAACCTGTTGTCTTGACTTCTGCATCTTTTATTACCTCCTTGGAACCTATTCAATTTATTCAATTAGCAGGACTTACTTCGGTGCTGCCTTGTCACTCTAACATCCAAGTGACAAATGATCCTATTCATCATGTATTAGCACTGAGATTGGGCTTTAACCCTTTAAGGATGGCATGATACCTCATGGCTACATGTTTATTTGGCAGCATGATGCACCAATGCAGCAGCGGCGAGTAACTCGCTGGAGCTGCATTGCTGCATCATCCCGACCCAACTTTAGTATACTCACCCGGTCGGGTCGGGTGCTGCAATAATGCCTTATAGCGACAAAAGGACTATATTATATAGTTTTTTAAATGCTGCTGACATTAAAGGGTTACCAGGGAATTCCACTTCAGGGGTGGTCCCCTTTCTGTGTGAGCTCCACCTTCCTGTGTGTTAACCCTTTAAGGATGGCATGCTACTAAAAGATGACATTTGTCTTCATGATGCACCAATGCAGCCCTGGCAAGTATCTCTCTGAAGCTGCATTGGAGCATCATGACGACCCTTTGGGAGTGTTTCATTGGGTCAGCATGATGCTTGAATGCAGCACTGGCCAGTTACTCGCCAGGGCTACATTCATGCATCATGACAACCAAGGTCATGATGCATTAATGCATTATGCCATCCTTAAAGGGTTATGTGATGGATGTGCTGAAGCAGTGTTTGTTCAGGTTGGGGAGGTTGCGGACCTGGGGTTACCGTGTGCCATATCGTGTGCTGTTACCTAATCAGAACTACAACTAGATAATTAACCCTTTAAGGACCACATAGTGCTTTAATGTGCTATGATTTTGTCGTCACTGATGCATAAATGCAGCCCTGGCGAGTAACTTACCTCTGTATCATGCTGACCCTACGGGGCGGTGTATACACTCCCCTAGAGTCGGTATGATGCATGAATGCAGCCCTGGTGAGTAGATTCACCAGGGCTGCATTCATGCATCATGGCGACCAAGGGCATGATGCATTTAAGCACTATGCAGCCCTTAAAGGGTTAGTTAGTGTAATACGACACCTGACATGGAGACTGATACACCTTTAACATGATCCAATGAGAATACAAATGACTCTCATTCTAACTATCTACAATACAAATTTGAAATAAGAATAACAAAAACTATATATTGAATGAGATGAGGGGATCCTAATCTCTATACATTTTCTGTACCCAAAATATGGAAGCAATGTTCATATGTATAGTAAGTATAGTACGGTTGACATGAGAGAGAGACGATTGTGGGTGTGGTGCAGTTGAATCTACCTGATGGCTAAAATGATGTTTTTGCCTCAGTGAACAGAAATCATGAGGAAAATACTATAATTATTAGTCTTTTTTTGTGGTATTTCATATATCATATCAAGTCAAATTTGATGAAAGTCATATTCTTGGTAACATTGGCCTAATAGCGGAGTATAATGCCTCAAAGGACCATACACATGCTTCACCCTGATACCTGAATGCCAATGCTGAATTCATCATATCAATCCTTCCAAAAGGTCGGTGTAATGTAACGACAGTCGGTTGATCTCATCTGGTGCATTGGTGCATCATGCCTACAAATTTGTATCCTATTTATGATCTAGACGTTTGCAGGTATCATGGCATCCTTAAAGGGGTGAAGGCATTCAGGTATGTTCTGTATGGAGAAGAGTCATGGACGGGGGTTCCAAGGGAACAAAGGCATGGTAATAAACTTATATTGATCCCCCTCCCCTCGTTAAGCCTTTATGGGTAGCAGAGCACTTTAATCCATCATACCGTTTGTTGTCATAATTCATGAATGCATCCCCGGCGAGTAACTCACCAGGGCTGCATTCATGCATCATGCTGGCCCTTTGGGAGTGCAACAATGTAGGGTCTGCATGACTCATGAGTGCAGCACTTGCGAGTTACTCGCCAGTGCTGCATTCATGCGTCGTAACGACAAATTGCATTAAAGCGTTAATATCAGTCCTTAAAGGGTTAAGCATGGTGCTGGTACTGGTGTCCATGTCTTGTTATGTTCTGTTGTAAAGGCGCACCACGTGACTGGGCCTAGTGGCGCCTCCTGTACCCAGGATTTATAGACCCTTGGCAGCGTGCGGCCAATTCACCTAATATCGCTCACCGTCACGCGACCCACATATGGAGCGTCTTTGGTGAATTCAAACCCAGGTGATTGACTCCCCTCTTACATGAATCCTGACTTAAACTTCCACATTTGAAAAAGAAAAACCCACCACTCAAGCCAATCTAGGGGCCATTGCTCACCACCGGGTTCCTACCTCGCTCCAGCCCAGGATGAAGTTCATTTTACAGCAGAAAAAGCTCAGAGTGAGGCCTTTTCATTAGCAAAGGAAACACTTTGATTGACTGCAATATTCCATGGTGCCTGATCTGGTGGCTGGGGGCCCATGAAAGTGTCATAGTGCGCTCTGTGGTTTTGATTTACTGCCCCAAGCAGGCCATGACTGCTGCCACACGCTACCACTACCCCTTACTTTGTTGGGGGAATTATTAACCCTTCAGGGGCAGCATGATGCCTTAAGCTTTTATGTGCATTTGTTGTCATGATACACCAATGCAGTGCTGGTGAGTACCTCGATGCATCATGCTGAGCTCTTGGGAGGGTATCAACCCTATCGCGTTGGCATGATGCGTGAATGATAATGCACTGGTGAATTACTCACCAGGGCTGCATTCATGCATCATGACGACAGAGGCGCATATTGTACCTTTAATAAAGGGTTCAACATGTTCTGTATTTATCACCACAGTGAGGCTATGCCCACCAGTACCAGCACCACGCATGCGCACCGGAAGTGTGCTGGGCACGTGCAGTGTGTGGAACCATGGGTAAAGGACAAGAAGGGACATGTAATAGAAAGGGGGGATGGTCAGCAATGTGGCGCCCTCAAAGAGATGTTACCCCTATGTCAGTGAAAAAGCAACAGCTACACTTATGAGTGTCCGCTGGACGCTGGCTTTGTCGCCAAAAGCAGTCACATACTAAAGTCAAGCACTTTAGTGAGAGTCAGGCTATGCTGGACCTTCATTTAGAGCCTTGACTCAATAGTCTGGCAATGCTTGACCCTCACCCCAGAGTCTAGCAATGCTGGACTTTCAGGAGCCTCTCTTTCATCATCTAAGAGTCTATCTTTCTGGGTGTATCATTTAGGGGGGCTTCCATAAAGTATGTAGGCCATACGCACGAGGGGTGGGTGGGGGGTCTATTTTCTGAAGATCTTTGCGTACATAGACCCTTTATTTTAATGCGTACAAGAACTTTAAGGGGGGGGGGGTAGATTTCTGGAGAAAATGTGCGTACATACAGATACTTTAGGGAAGCCCCCTTATCACAAGGGTGTGCCTCAGCAGCAGCGTACTCGGTGCTTATATTTAAAGCTGTATAGTTCAAATAAATCAAAACATATTTCCATATGGCCTTTTCATACACCAGAAATCCTAGCTCTCACATATTTCCTGTTCTCAATATCAAATGCTCCCTGAGGACCATTCACAGGAAGACATAAATCCACACGGGGTGAGTCGTGGACGCGGCCAACAGGACACACTTTGCTCACAGGGGGGAGTCCTTGACAAAGAAACACGTGTAAAAAGTGTGAAAAAGTGTTAAAAAGTGTAAAAAGTGTTAAAAAGTGCAAGTGGGCTTTGTGTGTAGCAATGTCTCAGTGTTACCAGAGGGGTGAGAGATACTTTAATTGAGACATGTGTTATGGGATCAGGGCGCAGGAAGCCAGTGTCGGTGACTGTATGCACCCCCTGCCTGCATTCCGCAGTGTAAGCGAGCTCATAAATACAAGCCGACGCTCCACTTTTAATAACCCTTTGTGGATAGCAGAGTGATATAATGATCTACAACTATAGGGATCTAGATACATACCTTGTGGGTCCAGGGTCCGCAAATTTAGATTTCGCTGGTTGAGGTTAAACCCACAGATAAAGACAATACCACTAGGGCACAAATGGGGGAGACACAGGCGCATGCGTGTAACTCTCTCTCTCTCTCTCTCTCTCTCTCTCTCTCTCTCTCTCTCTCTCTCTCTCTCTCTCTCTCTCTCTCTCTCTCTCTCTCTCTCTCTATATATATATATATATATATATATATATATATATATATGTGTGTGTGTGTGTGTGTGTGTGTGTGTGTGTGTGTGTAGCCCTGGTGAGTAACGTGCCAGTGCTGCATTCATTCATGATGCCGACCCTATGGGGTTGAAACACTCTGAAAGTTTCCACACGATGCACCGAACGCAGCGCCAACGAGTCGCTCACCGGCGCTCCATTTGGTGCATCGAGACGACAAATAAACATGCCCTTCAAGGCATCATGCTGTTCTTAAAGGGTTTAATCACCAATCCCCACGTGTTCCATCCTTACCTATACATCCCCATATGCTTCACCCCATATAGCTACTGGCTGGGGCGACACCGGAAATCACTCCGCTAAACATGGCAATAAATCACCCACTCCATCAATTAATCTTCAGGAAACCATCGCCACCTTATGTTGTATCTACAACCAAGTAGCATTCAATTCATTGACTAAAAACATGTCCTATTAATAAATTATATATTATTCCCCCACTTTGTTGGGTGGGAAAATGTCAGAAATGGGTCCTTAGGTTGAAATGAATCACTTTGAGTTCTATGGTTTGGGTGAGCTATAATACAGGCACCTGGGTGTGTGTGTGTGGGGGGGGGGTGTCACCCATAGACCAGGTGCTGACATACCTGAAGTCTAACCTTACCTGTACTCACCTAAACATATACCTAGCTTAACCCTTTAAGGACAGCATGATACCTCAAGGTCATACTGGTCACCATAATGTAGCGAGTAACTCGCCAGCGCTACACTGTAAAAAGTTGTTGTTCGTGAACAGCAATATGTGCTGTAACTATACAGTACTTTAGCTGTAAAAGATAATACAGCAACTTTTGCTGTACACATACAATTCTGTTACTGTAGATACAGGTTCGAATCCCATAACCAGCAACCAGAGGGAGAGAGAGCAGAGAGGTTGGAGGGAGTACCATACTACACAGCTCAAATATGACCTGATCTTTTCAAAAGCCTATTGATGCAGGCTACATATAAGTGATTGCCCCTCTAGCTCAGTTGGTAGAGCCGTGGGAGATGTAGTCTGAGGGTCAGCAGTTCCAGTCCCGGCAGGAAACTCTCACACAAACTACATTTCTCCTGATGCAATTCTAAAGTATAATATATTTTGGTACACTGAAATGTTACTATTGAAAATATGCAGAGGATAAGACCAATGTATCTCAACAATCTGCATGAAAGATAGTAAAATTTACTTTGAAAAACATCTATAGGCCATCAAGATTACACTCCAACTAATGGTAGTTCAGTCCTTATTAGTACATTACTGCAATAGGGTAATTTTCATATTAACCCATAAGACATGAAAAGTCTAGTTCTAAAATTGTCCCCAGGGATCCTGTGTTGACCTCAATACCATTCACACATGAGTAGGAGGTGTTTCAATGCACCTGACATGGATTCACTGGTGTAGTGGTCATGGTTCAGGACTATGGATTGGAACCTGGGGGTTCAAATCTCCAAGATGTTGAATATGTGAGCCTTTTTAGAACTCAGGTCTGCATCTACAGTAGATTCTACTGTAGGTCTACAGCAGAATTTACTGGAACCAAAGTTGCCCCCAATAGTTGCTGTACAGGAACACTACTTACTTCTAACAGTGTACATCTGTGCTTCATGTTGACTCTTCCAGCCTGTACCCACCACATAGGGTCGACATGATGCATGGATGCAGCACTGGCGAGTTACTCGCCATGGTTTTATTCATGCATCATGACGACCAATGGCATAATACATGAAATCACTCTGCAGTCCTTAAATGATTAGCTTACCTGTCCGACACGATCAGGTCCTGGCTGGGCCGTATTTCTAGTGGTATGCTGTATAGGGACTTGCAGCTGAAACTGAGCCGAAACTGATACGTCCTCTTTACACATCTGTACCGGTGTAGACCCCAGGTACAGGGTGCTTTTCTATCTATCTCAGTGTCATGTTGAAAGAGTATTTAACCCTTTTGGGACAACATAGTGATTTGCATTACATCCGCATCATGGATGAATGCAGCACTAGCTAGCAGTCTATAGGGAAAAAGTTCACCATGCAGGACATTTGGTCCTGCAGAAATAACTGTTTGCAGGCCCGGCTTCATTTTTGCAGGCCCAGGTATTGGTGTGCGATCTTGTTATTTAAGAATTAAGTATAAAGCAAGTGTTTATACTGATAGTGTTACATGAATAGGTTTCTCAGTATGTTATAATAATATTCACCATTTTGATATATAAATTAGTGAAGAACATAGCAGGAAATATTCAAGCTTTCTGTTTTACACTATAGAAACCTTGATAATGGTCCGATTTACAAGCCGTAAAAAATGGCATGTAGCCAAGGATCTCTGAATTGCAGCCGGCAGTAGCAGCCTTTCTGCCGGACCAGCAGGCTTTTTGCCGGCTATAGCCGGTGTCCGGCAGGATTTCATATAGACTGAGTACCGTAAATTCTCACGTAGAAGCCGCGGCTTGTACGCGAGTCAGACTCAGCTTTCTTTTGAGTTCTTTTGAGTTTTTATTAGTATACTACAGTACCAAATTCGCAATATTCAGACCCCATCTGCGGCTTATATAATTTGTCAAAGTTAGGGGTGCGGCTTATACGCGAGTTAGGCTTATACGCGAGAATTCACGGTAACTAGCCACTCCAACTTGCAACTGCTGCATTTATGCTGCATTTATGATCTCTTTAATCCGCCATGCCAACCTGCTGGCTGAAATTGGTTGGGTGGTGAATGTGGCGGTTTATAGAGTGGAATTTGTATGGTATAATATCAAAACTACCCCCTTTTTGACCTGACAGTAGGTGAGACTTGCGGATTATTGGACGGCGGTTTATAGAGATCTCTGTACCAGTGATATGGGGGCGATACACTCCCGTAGGATCGGCATGATGCATCAACAGAGAGTTATTTATCAGAGCTGCATTAATGCATTATGACGGCTTAGAGAGCATGAAACCGTGCTGTCCTTAAAGGGTAAGGTAACATGTTGCAAGTGCGCTCTTTCCTGAAGGCCGTGACTATTGACAGTTCGAACTGTCAATAACAGAATAAAATTCCCTTATTGACAGTTTGAACTGTCAATACCAGGATATAATTCCCTTATTGACAGTTCAAACTGTCAATAAGGAAAAAAGGATTGTCTTACCGACACTTCCAAAAAGGAACTGTCAATAAGAGAAAATGAATTACCAGTGTGAACTGTCAATAAGGGAATTATATCCGGGTATTGACAGTTCAAACTGTCAATAAGAGAAAAATATCCCACTATTGACAGTCTGAACTGTCAACAAGAGGAAAGTGTTCCACTATTGACAGTTTGCACTGTCAATAGCTGGCCCACCTTGATTTAGCTATTGACAGTTCAAACTGTCAATAGTGGAAAACTTTCCCCTTGTTGACAGTTCAGACTGTCAATAGTGGGACATTTTTTCTCTTATTGACAGTTCAAACTGTCAATAGTGGTAAATTATACCGTTATTGACAGTTCTTCATGAAACTGTCAATAGTAGGAATTTCCTCTCTTATTGACAGTTCCTTATCATTACTGTCCTAACCCTGAGAGCGATTTTGGTGGAAAAGTTGATTTTGGTGGAAAAGTTGATTTTGGTGGAAAAGTTGATTTTGGTGGAAAAGTTGATTTTGGTGGAAAAGTCGATTTTGGAGGAATAGTCGATTTTGGTGGAATTTCTAGTGCAAAACCGATTTTTAGTCCAAAACCGATTTTTAGTGCAAAACCGACTTTTAGTTCACAAACCGATTTTTGGGGACAAAACCGATTTTGGGGGCAAAACCGATTTTGGGGGCAAGACTAATTTTGGGGGCAAAACCAATTTTTGGGGCAAACCGATTTTGGGGGCAAACCGATTTTGGATCCAAAACCGACTTTTGGGTCCAAAAGCGACTTTTGGATCCAAAACCGATTTTGGTTAAAAAAAAACAACTTTTGCCAAAAAGAAACACTTTTGCCAAAAAAAACACGCTTTTGCCAAAAAAGACACTGTTTGACTCCAATGTCAGTGGGAACTGTCAATAAGACAGAAATATTCCACTATTGACAGTTCGCATGAGGAACTGTTAATAACAGGAATAATTTCCACTGTTGACAGTGTGAACTGTCAATAACAGAAATATTTTCCACTATTGACAGTTCGAACTGTCAATAGCGTTTTTGTTTCCGGCCTCCAATACAAGAAGGCAATGCCCAACATAGCAGTCTCAGGTAAAAAGTAGTTTGTCAAATGTAAGAAATTCTAGGCTTAATCTAGGCTGGTATTCTTTTTAATTTAAAACGTGTGCTCTGACAATATTTTCCTGAGCCCTCGCTGAGACTCATGCCAGAAATTACATGAAAAAAATCAATTTGTTTGAGTCATTAACCAGAAAACGTTAGCTGTATTTGGTTGGGTGTACTTGGAAGCTTAAACGTTGGTACCAGCTCCCCATACCTTTGGTGTGTAGGCTGTGTCTCACGAACTTTGGCCAATGTCAATGTCTCTGACCGGGTGCCATCTCTGACCAGGTGCCATCCTTGACTGGGTGCCATCTCTGACCAGCCTAAATAAAAACGGTTTATTTAGGGCAGATGATGATACGAATGGGCAACTAATTAAGTACTACTTTAAAGAGTTATAACATCCATTGATTTTTTCAGCCAAATTCTATCTACATCTGCCCTAAATAAACCGTTTCCATTCAGGCCGGTCAGTGATGGCACCCGGTCAGAGATGGCATCCAGCCAGAGATGGCACCCGGTCAGAGACGGCACCCGGTCAGAGATGGCACCCAGTCAGAGATGGCACCCGGTCAGAGACGGCACCCGGTCAGGGACGGCACCCGGTCAGAGACGGCACCCGGTCAGAGATGGCACCCGGTCAGAGATGGCACCCGGTCAGAGACGGCACCCGGTCAGAGACGGCACCCGGTCAGAGACGGCACCTGGTCAGAGACGGCACCCGGTCAGAGACGGCACCCGGTCAGAGACGGCACCTGGTCAGAGACAGCACCCGGTCAGAGATGACACCCGGTCAGAGACGAAAACATTTGCCCAAATTCGAGAGACACAGACCGTACAGCACAGGGGTGTGGGTCCTGGAGTGTGTGCAGGGTGGGCCCCAGCTAACCCCAACCCCGACACATAGCTCACACATACAGGCACTTACCTCAATTAGCAGGGTGTGGTGTGTTACACTAACTACAGGTACCTGACATCATTAACCCTTTAAGGACGGCATGATGCCTTAATGCATCATGCCCTTGGTCGTCATGATGCATGAATGTAGCCCTGGCGAGTAACTCGCCAGGGCTACATTCAAGCATCATGCCGACCCTCTGGGGTTGAGACACTACCGAAGGGTTGGCATGATGCACCAATGAAGCACCGGTGAGTTATTTGCCAGGGCTGCATTGGTGGATCATGACGATAAATGTCATCTTTTAGCGACATCTGTCCTTAAGGGATTAACCCTGTACGGGCAGCATAATGTAGTATATCAGGTGGTTGTTATGATGCATGGAGACGGCCATGGCGAGTTACTCGCCAGGATGCAGCAAGTAGGCCGTTCAGGGTGGGTACACTCCCAGAATGTCGGCGTGATGCGCAATCACTTACTCAACAGTGCTGCATTGATGCATCATGACGATCAATAACGATTAAACTTGACGCATCATGCCGACTCTAAAGCAAGTAAAGGGTTAAATACCTGTCATATTCACAGTATATCAAAGATGGCAGAGTAATAAGAGAGTGCAGCATCATTTATAAGGGGCCTGTGGGGGAATTAGTGTGTGGTTAATGGGTAGGAAATGGGCACGTGTCAAGATATACATCGATGGTTATACAATCCTTAAGGGAGGTCAACAATTGGGTTAAAATGAGACATTTGTGCTAAAAAGGGGGTTCCCACTGCCAAGCAATGGCAAATATGACAGTGGCACTTTTTTCAAAACCTTATTTTTTATTCATCTTCTATTATTGTGAAGGGTTCCAAAGATCCACGGAACAGCCTGGGACTGGGATATCAGTGGGTAAAGAATCCTGTTTTAATGGTTAAGATTTTAATGAAATATCAAAGTTGTAAAAATGCAGGTTCTTTTAGAGTTAACTACAGTACTGACAATATTATGCTTTGGTTTGATCTGTGCCATTATCTGTCCAAAATTTGTCAGAATATTCACATCCTGAGTAGAATTAATCAATATTACATGTAATAACTAGGGAGAATGGTAGAACTGCCAGGAATAAAGTGTCCTCTGCATCATATATAAGATATTATGGTCTGATTCAAATTATATGGTGATAAAGTTATTACACCTGGAAGTATCTAAAATATGGAAATCTTTGGAAACACAATTTATGACCGCTTTGGTTTTTTTTAAGAAAGAATCTGGTGACATGAGAGAAATGATTACCTTCGCTACTGGTCTGTGTTTGACGATATTCCTTAGATTAGTCAAAATATCATATCGTTTAATCCTATAGATAAAGTTAATTTCTTATCATGTATAACTTAGTACTGGCCTTGAATTAAACACCTACTTTCCTGCATGATACATGTATAACGAGGGCACGCTCAGTCTTTGCGAAAACCTGCAGGACGGTGGCAATGTCCTGCTAAAATGCCACCGGTCCAGCAGATTGACAAGTGTAGCAGGACCGAATGTCCAGTCACATGTCTGGCTTTTCTGAACTAAAATAATTCAGTTGGGTTTATAAACCTGAAATATGTTTGTCAATATACCGTGTAAACAATGTATCTATCCTGATTTGGCCATAAATTATTTCAATACTATTTTATAATTAAAAATGCATATAATATTATCATCAAATATTTTGCTGGCCGGTTTCCAAAAGTGTGTTGATCTCAAAAGTGTGTTGCAAATTTGTGTGTATAACTACTCATGCATGTTCCCGCAACACACTCTTCTTAGAGTGTACAATACTATTTTATAGTTAAAAATGCATTATCATCAAATATTTTGCTGGCCTGTCCTTCAAAAATGTAACCGGTCCTGCAACATTGAAAATCTGCAGGACCAAATGTCCTGTGCAATGAAAATGTTTTCGCAAAGACTGCACTGTTCCCGCCCTACACAACATGAATGAACCCACCCTCCACCCTTTAGGCATGAAGGCCCTGCCCAATGCTACCTGTATGACACCATCCCTGCTCACCCATGGGTGTCACCCCAACACATTGATGGATTACAACGGTCACAAATAGAGACATGGCGGGGACCGGTGACAGTTAATCAAAAGCTACTCCACTCTCTGCTAGACAATAATCAACTGTGCCACCAACTGTAAACAAGCAAAAAGGTTGGGGAAAGAGGAAGAAAAAAGATGCGGCAATTGAATACATCCTCCGCTCTCCCATCTGTCATGTGTGTAATAGCTTTCTGAATGCCAGCCTCCATATCCGACCGTACACACAGGCTATAGCCCTTTAAGGGCAGGATAATGGTTTTAACCCTTTAAGGTGGGTCGCGGCCATTGCAGAATGGACTACTGCGCATGTTTCTGCGCATATAGCTTAAATATATCAGAATAATGCCATTTTTGGTGAGTATATGCTCGGAACAATTCTCTATACTTAAAAAATGATTTGGACGATTTTGAGCATAATTATTGAGCATTTTAGAATACTTTATATATTGATATAATAAGTACCAGCATTTTGGGTATTTTCTATGGTTAAAATTGAATGAATTACTTGAATATATCCAAACCTACATGACAAGATCATTTTATATGCAGATTGTTGGGAATTTATCCATAATGCAATTCTTCAAAGATTTTATCTAGTCTGTTTTCCCATTACTTTTCTTTTATTTCAAAGGGCCGAACCCCTCAAACTGTGCGACGGACCCCATACATAAATTACTCTTATTTAATGGGCAAATGATCTGAGCATTGTTTTGAGAAAGTTTAAGTAAAATCTGAACACTTTTACTACTATTTTCTTTGATGATGCAAAGAAATATTGAAAATTTATTCCTAATCTTCTCCGAAAGATGACATTTTTACCAAGAATGCAATGTGATACACCATGAAACCATTTTTAGAATAAAGTTAAACTATTCTTTTGTTTATTGTGTGATGTTTCAGAATTCTGTGATTATCGGTTGATAGAAAATAAACTCGCAGGAATTTTTACATTATTTTCATTTTGTTAATGTAAAATCAATATACTTTTTTTTTTCAAAATTCCATATTTTAAAAGGTAGCCCAGGACCCCCTATTTTTCTTCTCATTTTCCGTTTTCAAATGATTTAGGGTTGTTACAGAAAAAAAAGTGGAATTATGAACAACTTAATTCAATGGGATCGACCCACCTAAGGACGGCATGGCACTCAAAGATTTGTAGGCCTTTGCCGACTTACCAATGCAGTCCTGGCAAGTATTTCGCCGTAGCTGCATTGGTGAAAAATGCAGATCCTTCGTCACAGCGTGAATGCAGCACTGGGGAGTTGCTGACCAGGACTGCATTCATGCATCATGACGACCAAGGGCATGATGCATTAATCTATCATGCCGTCCTTAAAGGGTTCAGCGCAGCATAATGATTCTACTACAGGGTTGATAAACATCTGAAGGGGCTGTATAGTGCACTATGATGGCGATGTGAGTAACTCGCCAGTGATGCATTCATGCATCATGCTGACTCTGCTGTTTGAAACACATCTGAAGGGTCGGTATGATACACCAATGCAGCAGTGGCGAGTGGCGTCCACCAAAAGGGTCAAGACAGAAATAAAGATGGAACAAGGGAGGAGCGGACCTGATCATTTCATCTTAAGATTCCTCATATTTGTTTTCCGGTATATTTTCTTATCAAGCAAGGTTTATATGTGTGGGGGTACCCTGCGTTTCATTTCTTATAATTTCCTCACATACTCACATAAATTATGTTATCTCTTTTAAATAGTTTACTGGTATGTATAACGTATGACTCTTCTGTGGGGAGGTGGTGGGGCGGGGGGGGGGGGGGCTAAGACATACTATATTACTACTATACACATTCTGAAAAAAAGGCACTTTGTTTTATTCCATATTCATCTATTTGCTCCCCTGGTTTCTTCCTGTATGTCTTTATCCCTCTTTTTTGTGATGGGGGAAGGGGGGCGGTGAAGGATCCAAGGGAATTCAGTTTTCTTTGATGTTCCTGAGAAAACTGAATGAAAAAAAAGATAAAGCAAAACATGGCCAGAGGGTGTGTGAGTGTTGGGAGTGTTCTGTGTGACGTCATAACACGTGATCCCCATTTAGAATGAAGCAGACGACATTCGGGTAAGATGGCGTCCCTTGTTCCCGGCGTCTGTGATCCGTCAGGCTCGGGGTATCCTTTTTCACGTCGTCATCCGCTATGAATTCATCACTCAGGTTAGCCCTGTAAGGACCGCATAGTACTTTAATGTGAGATGCCCTTTGCCGGCATGATGCTGCCGGGCTGCATCTATGTATCATGCCAACCATTCAGGAGTGTATCAACCCCGTAGTGTGCTCATGGTGCAAGAATCTATAGAGCTCTGGCGAGTTACTCGCCAGGGCTACATTCATGCATCATCACGATGAATATGGGATTGGGAAACTTACCACTCCATGGGCCAAAACTTACATACAATACTTCTTATGGTCAGCATCTCAACAGGTGACAAAAAAAAGCAAAATAAATATCAAAATTCATGAAACCCAATTAAGAAAAGATAGTATCACAGCTGGTTAATTTGTTCAAGACATGGTTGTTTTGGGGTCAGTTCAATTAGACAATAACTAAAGATGTTCAATATTCTAACTAAAAGTTAAGGTGCATTATATAAGGGTTAACTATGTTTTGACGAGCAGGTTCCTAGTTATGCATCCTTCCGGTAGGGGGCCTGACTGATGCACTTGTATCGGGTAGGATTACACCCAGGACGATCAATCTTTTGCCCTTTTTGCCTGTTTGGATATTTCCACCTGTATGGTTCGTCCTTCTGTATTTATCTCGTGTTTTGTGTCAGAGTATCGACATATGTCGTTACTAAATAGCACACCTAAAGTTATAAAAGCGGATACAAACAATGAATAGATGTTAATGATACATATCTGTGAAGCCTTGTACGCTGATTTATTATACAAGACCCCTCCGGAGAGGGATGGAAGGGAGGGGGGGGGGTAAAAAGTTGTATGCGCACCCGCGCGGAAATCCCCCCCCCCCCAACCATACTCCTGTTATTAGATAAAGACCACTCCCAAACATTTCAGCGTAGCATATAAATGTATATGATGGTGAAGAAAAAAGGATGCGTCGACCGGAAATGCATTCTATGAGTTCAGCTTGAATGATGGCCGTTTAACTGACTCTAAAGTCGCGGGGGGTCGTCCATGTTTCAGGGGTGAGGTGGGTGTTACAAAGAGGCCATTGACAACCTGTGGTGTCAATGTGTGGTAGGGGTGAAAGGGAAGGTGTGAGCAGGAGTTAGAGGGGGATGGGGAAGGATGCTTGTCATTTGGTTTCAGAATTATATAGATTAGCACAGGGGTAGTATAGAGGCCGTGTCGGCAGCTATATACTGCCGTATACTGAGTAGCATTTAACCCTATAAAGCCCCAGCGCCCCTATATATAGGGCTGAGTACCTGTCTTGGCTCCACTGCGACTGCCGCTGGAGGGGTACCGAGATCTGCGTCTTTAAGAATGGCATGTTGCCTTAACCCTCTGAGGTCGGCATGATACCTTAATGCATAATAGTGCCTCTACATGGGGTAAAAATCGACACGTGCGACACGGCGACACGGCCCTTTTAAAAATCGACACGGGCGACACGGCCCTTTTAAAAATCGACGGACACAGACATTTTTATAATGCCCTAGTATAGTCTATATACATAAAAATCGACACAGTAAAATGGCTCTTTTGCTAAAGATCGACACGGCGACACGGTCAAATTTGTGGGGACCCATGTAGAGGCACATAATACCCTCTGTCGCCATGATGCATGAATGCAGCCCTGGTGAGTAACTCACCAGGGCTGCATTTAAGCATCATGCCAACCCTATGCAGTTGAGACACTCCTGGAGGGTAGGCATGATGATGCACCAATGCACCAAGTTGTTTGCCGGGGCTATATTGGTGCATCATGCTGACCAATGTCACCTTTTAGCAACATACTGAACTCAAAGGGTCGACAATTGTTGTCATAATGCACCAACACAGTACCGGCGAGTAACTCACTTGTTCTGTATTGGTATATAGTACTGCACCCTTTGAAGTGTATCGTCCCCCTAGGGTAGGCAAAATGCATGCCCGCAGTACTGACTGGTAAATCCACCTGTGTATCAACTAGGTAGCATCCTCCTGGTAGCATTTGTACACCAGGACGGTATAATGCATTTAAACAGTGTGCAAGTGTCGGATTCCCCGCCTCACCCGGGTAATCCCGCTCCCCTCTGTACCATACCGATCCAGTGACATGAGACACGGTCTACCTGATAGGACAAGGGGATGTAGCTCAGTGGTAGAGCGATCGCTTGGCAAGCGGAAGCCCCTGGTTCAAGTCCCAAGGTCTCTTTCTGAGAAACTGTGTCCCTCACACAAGCATACAAATGTTCATGAGCATTCAGGTTTTTTTAAAGCACATGTAGGGGGGGGGGGGATTGGGTGACTACACATACCTTCTCTGTTAGAAGTAAATGTAGCTGTCTCAGAGCAGTAGAATCTACTGTAGTTTTACAGTATTTACTATGGTATTTGTCTACATGGGCAATAGAATCCAGAGTAGAATATATGCTATTGGTTTACAGTATAGAGGGACGTATTTATGATTTCACTATTTTCATTGTCTATACATAACCTTCAAGAAAGAAAGATAGGGCCCGAACATAAAACAATGCATATCAACATAGAGATGCCACACCAAGAGTTCTACACCTGCCACATCTCTATCGACAACCTCTCCCACCCCCCCCCCCCCCCCCACCCACCCACACCCACACACATTATTACATGTTTATGCTGTAAACTGGGGATTCAGGATCTGTGCTGTTAACTGGGGACCATGCCTTGGGACGGATTAAGGAGCTCTGTAACGCTATTGATTGCATTGTCCTGACTTCTAAACACATAATATCACTCGCAACAGCGGCCATATTGGTTATTTATATGTCTGGCATAGCATCAGGAATTCCCCCTGGAACTGGGTACTCAGCAGCCTTCAGTATGTGGCAGTGTGTGCGTATAAAGAGGAGTGGATTTTTCATTGCAACTGGGGACTTTTGCGGAAACTGATTTTTAGGTATCACAAAGCTATTCCCTGCCCAAAACAGGTCTCAATTAAGTGGGGACTCGGTCAAGTCCCCAGTTAAGTCTCAAGTCCCCAGTTCCAAGGTCATTTTTCTAATTCGAGTCCCCAGTTATGGGCAGAAACACCCCCCCCCCCCCCCCCACACACACACACAAGACGAGCAACTCCTCCATATGGCCTGTTTGCGGGGGAGCAGCTCCAGTCGGGGTCACGTGTTTCCGGGGAGCAGGTCACGTGTCAGTGGTGCTCATTGTTACAGAGTGGACAAGGTGCGCAATCAGCAGCTACAGCAGTGGGGGGGGGGGGAGGGGGGGGGGGGGTGGAGGGGGGGATGCCATTGGGGTGTGGGTGGGTGGGTGTCCAAGGGGGGCACTTCCTCAGCTTTGCTCACCATGTGTGAACATGATTCCAAGGGATAAGGTACACACACAGAAAAGTGAGAGTCATTGTCGCTAAAACTGCCCTCACCTGAAGGTCAGGTGAGGGTAGTTTTAGCGACAATGACTCTCACTTTTCTGAGGGTGTATGGTTTTGGGCCCTAGGCAAGGGCTAGCAATTTTTTGATGATTTAAAAAAAAAGGATGAATATATTTTTGTAAAAGGGTGCTATTTTCTTGTATTTTCCCCTGTGATCAGGGTACCAAAATGTAGGTGATGTTCACGCAAAGATAGGGAGTGCCACCCCCGTCAGGGTTTGTGTGTGTCGGGTTGGGTTTTAGTGTTTCCATTGGTGTACGGGGATGGGAGGGGAGAGGGAGGGGTCCATACAAGCTGACCATTGCGTGGCAGCATGGAATACCAACACGCGGGGGTCGTGGTGTCCTGAATATAGGAAAGTGAGATTGTATTAAACACCTTGTCCAGGCTGAATTTAGTTGTGTCATTTCCTGCATTTCAATAAAGATAAATTGTTCTTTAAAAAAAAGAAAGATATGTGTAGTATTGTTATGGGCATCGATTCTGCCTTCATCCGTGAGAACATTTAGATATACTCAATTATGTGAACCCTCTGAGACCTTTAATTATTTATTCATACACAGGAAAAGAAAGGAAGAATGAAATCATAATTCATTTAGATTGTTCATCTTGAATCGATACACAGGCTGTCGTCGCCAACCTAGACCTCACGTCTCTCCAGAACCTGGCCAGGCTAAATCAGACCCAGAGACTTTGCTGAGCAATAAAAGAAACAGACGACATAATAAAAAAGAGCCGTAACAGCCAACAACAAAACAGAACGCTCGCCACAGATCGTCTGCTACACGCGTCCCCTTCCAGTCTCGTTCTGGCGACGACAATAGCCTCCAAGCAGCGACAATAGCCTCGAAGTAGGCACCAATAACGAGTAGCATGACGGCGCCAAGCTGCGCACGCACCTCATTCTGCCACTTCCGGTGTTTGGGGGTAAATGAGAGCGTCTCGAGGAGCGGATTGCTTTATTGTCGTCTGCTGCGTCTAGTTCCAACAATGCCCGCGGCGTGGCGCTATTGTGGCGGCGGCCGTGATTTGAGTGCAGTGTTCAATAGAGACGCCCCTATGTGGTCGTGTTGGGAGGAATTCCTTTTGTGTGGTGCCTCCTTTTTGAGAAATACCACGAGGATCTACTCCACTCTACACCCCCTCAACGTGTATTGACGATCTGTAGGTGATCTATTGAAAGCCGTTATTATTGTATATTAGCTATTTTTGTTATTCCCAGCAAATTTCAAGGTAGCTTTCAACAAAGGGGTTGTTTAGAATGTCCATTGTTCGTGGAATGGTAGCACTTGACGTATGAATAGTGTCATTACTGCGTCATTCATTTAATTGTACAGTATTGTAGTATATAACAATAGGTGTCTAAAAGAGGCATGGCAAAGATTCATTAGATACCTCATAATTAGCCAATACTCTGAATATCATCATTACCATAAGTCTTTACATTCAATACTATCATCGTAGAAAATGTCACTTGGTATGATTATATGAATGACAGGGAATATACAGTTTGAATCTTAAAATAATATAATGTCATTGGAAATTACTACCCTTAAGAATAAGAAGATAGTAGGCTTAGATGTACTCATAATTGGATTAACCGTTGCATAATGGTAGGTGCATTTTTGATGTACGTTTCTAGCACTACTTAAGTTATTGATAATACAACTTGGAGGAACACGTTTGACCAATCAGTTTGCTAACCATGTAAATTCCGTATACTGCATAAATGCAGTATGGCCTTGGCCGTCATGATACATGAATACAGCCCTTGTGAGTAACTCGCCAGTTCTGCAGTCGTGCATCATTCCGACCCTAATTGGTTGATACCCTCCCGGAGGATCAGCATGATGAATAAAGGTAGCCCTGGCGAGGCACTCACCAGGGTTGCATTCATTCATGTATCATGACGACCACGTGCATAACACATTCAAAGTGTATTCAGCCCACAAAGGGTGAATTTCAGTATTACACTAACCGTGGTTACAAAAACACGTACACACAGTAAAGGTGTCAACTGTGCCTCCCATGTGGCTCTAGTAATATAGAGGGTCAAACTGCTAATGACTCTGCTTATATGCAGGATCAACGTGAGTTGACTCTTTACAATCAGTGTCAACTGAAATTGACTCTGTACTATCAGAGTCAACTCACGTTGACCCTGCATATAAGCAGAGTCATTAGCAGTTTAACTCCCTATTTTACCAGAGATACGTGACATACGTGGGAGACACAGCTGATACCTTTACTTTTCTGTGTGTACTTTAACATGGCGGATAGACTACAAATAAAGTGTATTGTTTTATGCCACATTTATATGCATGCATTGTCTTGACACATAATACCTCTACTCAGTGAACCGGGGTATGGGTGGTTTATTGACATTGCAGGTTAACTATAGAGTCATGGCAGTTATAGCTGGACAGATTAAGAGCCCTATAATGTCCCTCAGTAACACATTGAATGCAAGTGTAAAGGTGGCAAAATAACGCGCGCACAGAGAAAAGAAACAGCGTCAAAAGGGAGTCCAGGTTGTCCCCAGAATGACTCCCTTTTTTGGGGAGTCCAGGTCCCCTAGGGAAGCCTAGGTGACTCTGGCTGAATCTGGCTGACCTCAGGGAGTCACCTGGGGGAGTCATATGACTCAGAGAGCCATGTGACTCCCGCAGGAGACTCCCTTAGGTCAGTCAGAGAGTCACCTAGGCTCTCTTAGGCGACCTGAACTCCCCTAGAGAGCGGAGTCATTCTGGAGGCAACCTGAACTCCCTTTTGACGCTGTTTCTTCTCTCTGTGCAAGTGAACAGTACAGATACTGTCGCTATAGTTGTGCAGTTATGCTGACTCAAATCCCACTTCCCATATACTACTCACACTGCTCCACTTTCCACTATACTACTCACGTCGTCCCACTGACCCTGGCCGCAGGAATATACTACTCACACCCAGTCTACGCGATATACATGTAATAGTGAATGAAAGGGTAGTGGTTGTTTAATGCCACACCCAATGCATGCTCGTTTCACTACAAGGGTCACATTCCCACATGGTTGGGTGTTAATGCCCCCCTCCCATGTAACAGAGGACAGGCACATGCCGCCTTCTATAGGCTGTGCCAGATTACCCCATACACGGCAATGTGTGTCAAATACATATACATTTGAATGTATATCTGGAAATGATAAAACCAGCTCATAAATCGACACTAATACATATGTCTATTCCATTAAAAAAGACTCAAAAAGGTTCAATAAAAACAAATGTCATCCTTTCCAATAGAGCCTTCTAAATGTATTTTTTCTGCCTGTTTTTTGCCATTTGTGGCAAAAACTAAAATCGTGTTTTAGGAATGAAAGTTTCCGTCTAATTTCCCCTTTAAAAGGCAGTGTAGCAGGCAGAATGGAGGAGCCTCGTTTTGGTGAGTTCAGCGGGTCAAGCAACAACAAACGAAGAGTCGTCTGCTCGACGCCCTCATTTACTCCATTATCGCCCTCAAACTGAGCGCGCAGGCGCACAAATGCTTCCGCTGTGGAGGGAACCATAGACTTGCCAAGCGTCTCAGGGGTAAAGTTTGTTGTAGGATTAGAATTATATTAGGATAAAACAGTGCATTAAGGAGTTTCATAGTTTCACTGAAGGGTAAATTTTGTCACAATTGTAACATGTACTCGAGACAGGAAGAACCGTAATGCATCTTACAATTAAGATCCCTTTTTGGTCAAATGTGTCAGTTTGTCGTTGTGAGCTGCTCTCCCTGTGGATCAGTTTTCTAGTCATGATAATACGATATGACATAATCATGTCCCACAATATCACAGTCTGTCTGTCTGTCTCTGTCCCCCTGTCTTTCGCAATTTTTCTCTCTGTCTCTGATTAGCATCTTCCTCTGCCTCTGAAACTCTATGTCTGTGTCCCTCCTTTCTTCTCTCTCCTCTTTCCCCTTTCTCACTCTTTCTCCTTCCCTTTATATATCCACCCATCCCATCCCCCTCCTACGTCCCCATAAGAAATCAGCAGACGACAATTCTGTGTCTTTAGAGCACAGCCCCCCCCCCCTACTACCACTACCACTAGTGCTGCCACCCTGCGGCCATTAGGGGACACGCGCAAGTCGCACTAATGCACTCTAATAGCGGAAGTACTCCGGAGCCCAGAGTCGTCTGCTTCCGGTAGTTTCCCGCCATTATCCACGACATCCGGGCACTAGAGCAGGGATCAAAGCGAGGCTGGCTGACGAAATGTTTATTCATGTCGACAAGACGGGGCCGGCGGGCCGCCAAATTGGCCAGATGACTCGCCATGTCGTGAACCGAAACACAATCATATCCATTTTCATTTTTCATTCGCTCTATCTCCCCTCCCTCCCCCTCCCCATTCTCACAGTTCTCACTGTTTTTTACCTTTTTACTCCCCCGCCCCTGAAAACGTAATGACGTCCATTTTGAATATTGATGGCCACACTTGTGTCAGGATGTTGATTCACATCATGGGAAAACGTTTCAAAGTGGCAGTATTTGGATTCCTTGAAAAAAGGAGAGTCCCAGGCTCCATCCAAAATGGTCAATCCTGGTGTTGAGGCGTAGTATTTGTTTTACATCCAGATCATAAAGAAATAAGCAATCTCCTGCTCTAGATTATAGTATCAAGGCTATTGCTTGTATACTGTTGAGTAAATGTATTATCTTCCTAAAGCAATATCAATGAAATAAATAGATCCCTATACAAATAAACATAATGTGCAATATATTGAGATAAACTTTACTTTTGAGTAAATGTATTATCTTTCTAAAGCAATATCAGTGAAATAAATAGATCCCTATACAAATAAACATAATGTGCAATATATTGAGATAAAGGTATTTACTCAATATAAGTGCGGTTTCATTCTACATAATTACACTGTTAGAAGTAAATGTGACTGAGCAGTAGGATCTATTGTATTTTTACAGTACATGTATGTACTACGGTATAATTGCTCATAAACAATCGAATATACTGTTGATTCACAGTATAAGAGGACTTATCTTATTTTAGTTCACTATTTACAATGTGCAGTATGTGAAAGTGGAACATAACAGAACTCAACTCAAAACCCACAGCTCAATTCAACACATTCACACAAACTCCCTCAATAGAATTAAATCGACACACATTATTGAAATCTGAACATCAAGAGGGCCAACCCCACCTCCCATCCACCCATTCAAAATCTTGCCAACCCACCCCCCTCACCACGCCCCTAAAATCTGGTGTTCCTATACAGTTGGTTATCAGGGGCCTTTATCAAGAATCAGTCCCTGCCCTATTACCCCCTTGTGTGTGTCCATATAATCCGGTGTAGATGTGTTATATCTAGCTTGGGTGCTGCCCAGATAATATCAATATCAGGCGGGAGACTGTGTCAAATCGTCCTAATATCGCTCAGCGGCCGTACCTAGTGTGCGCTAAATGGGGTGTGGCCGCGACAGAAAAAGCAGAGGAGGGGGTATGTTGAAATTGGGGTTAGATGTAGGAGGGGAGAGGGTGGGGGTGTTCATTTCTGGCTTCATTCCACATTTCTGTCTACCCCCCCCCCCCTCCCCGATCTCCCATATTAACTAGTGTTCGTCCTTGGTACAATGCTGTAAGATTTCGCGGTGCCAAGGGTGTAGGGAATAGGTTCAGTGTGGGGTAGCTGGACCGCACTCAGATGGGCCAAATATTATTGCAAAACAATAGGAGATATATGCACTCTATAGTCAAATATGAGAAGTAGGATCACTGTAACTCTCAAATTGGAGTCCAGCCCCGATCACTGAGGTAACTCTCCCCACAACTCTAAAGTGACTTCCAATCATTAGGGAGTCTTAGAACAGAGTCATTATAGAGTCATTATAGAGTTATTATAGAGTCCTGCTAATGTTAAGGAGTCACATTAGGGTCCTGGGGAGAGTTACCTCAGTGATCACGTCGGGAGTTACAGTGATTCTACTTCTTTTCTGTGTGTAGTAAGCATATCTTTACCGAGTGACCAGTAACATGTACTACACACATGCACTCCATCATTTTATTCCAAAATGTCAGGAGTGACCTGATAGACTCTATCCCCACACACCCTATACCCCCACCCTCCACTTCCCAGCATGCCCCGTCCGTGTGGCCCCGGGCATGCGCACTCAACGGGTTAAATCCGGCGAGAAAAATGGCGAAAAATCAGATCGCGGGCCTGGCGCAGTCCAAAAGGGGGAGTTGAAACGGGTTTTGGCGACGTGAGATGTCATGCGTGTTAAAAGACCCTACTCACGTGACTTCCGCCATGTGTGTGTGTTCGTGGTGGGGGGGGGGGGGTGGAGTTAGCCCTTTAAGGGCAGCATGGTCATGTAATGCACTATACCCTTTGACGTTATCATGCATGAATGCATCCATGGCGAGTAGACTCGCCCGGAATGCATCCATGCATCATTCCAACCCTAGCAGAGTGTATCAACATAATTGGGTCGGCATGATGCTTTCATTCATGCATCATAACGTTAAAGGGCATGATGCATTAAAGCACCCTGCAGTCCTTACAGGGTTAGCGCTGGGTGCAGACAGTATAAAGGCTATTTGCTGTTTTAGCGGCTTTCACAAATTGATAACGTGAACCAGAACGGCTGACTGCGACACATACAGTCAACTCCCTCTAATGTGGCCACCCTTGGGACTATGAAAAAGTGGCCGCTTTGGTGGGGTGGCTGCATTAGAGGGGGTCATTTTCTGTACATTGTAGTATGTCTGGGACTATGAAAAGTGTCTGCATTAGAGGGATTGGCTGCACTGGAGGGGTGGCCGCTAAGAGGGAGTTGACTGTATTAAGTTACCATGGACATGTGACCTTAGCACGGTATGTGCTAACTGATGATGGGTATCTCTGTAATGGGGGTGGGCGGCTGGGGCTGAGCAGGTGGTATTATTTTGAACTTGGATACATGAAAGGAAATTGTAATATGTAGTTCGGTTTATGTCCTACCAGTATGTTTTATATATTACATAGAACCTAGGATAATTCACACATTATTTTCAAAACAGTGAATAACAATGGACTGATGGAGTGAGTGATTGATTGGGTGAGTGAGTGGGTGAGTGATTGAGTGAGTGAGTGATTGATTGGGTGAGTGAGTGAGTGAGTGAGTGAGTGAGTGAGTGAGTGAGTGAGCGAGTGAGTGAGTGAGCGAGTGAGTGAGAGAATGAGTTGGTGAGTGCGTGAGTGAGTGAGTGAGTGGGTTTGGTGGGTGAGTGGATGAGTGAGTGAGTGAGTGAGTGAGTGAGTGAGTCAGAGGACGAGTGAATCAGTGAATCAGTGAATGAGGGAGAGTGTGTGAAGGAGTGGATAAATGTAATAATACTACACCCCATACTACACTGTAGTATGTAAACTACAGGGCGGCCAAGCCTCGGTCTGGTGTGAGTAGTATATGAATAGGCAGTTTGGTACAGGCACAAGGGCCAGTGTTAAATGTGTCCACAACTCTCAGAGTACTGTCAGAAACATCAGATCACATAACACCTAAGATACGGCAGTAATACCAACCCTACATAGAGAAAGGAAACAGCGTCAAAAGGGAGTCCAGGTTGCCTCCAGAATGACTCTCCTCTCTAGGGCAGTCCAGGTCGTCGCCTAAGGGAGCCTAGGTGACTCTGTGGCTGACCTAAAGGAGTCACCTGGGGGAGTCATATAGCTCTCTGGGTCATATTACTTCCCAGGGTGACTCCCTTAAGTCAGCCAGAGTCACCTACGCTCCCTTAGGCGACCTGGACTCCCCTAAACAGGAGAGTCAATCTGGAGGAAACCTGGACTCCTTTTTGACGCTATTTCTTCCCTCTGTGTAGCCCTGAACATAACGTTTTACCCTTCTCTTACGATAATTAATATGGGTTACAGCCAAGCAATCATCTCATATAGTTTGCTAATTTTATTCTATAGGGATCTGGAGCTATGCCCAGTGGGTCCGCCATTTTAAATTTCGCTGGTTGAGGTTAAATCCACTGATAAGACATGCCATGATGGGTACACTTAGGGGACAAACAGGGGACAGGCTAGTACCAGTCTTATCAGCTCTTATCAGTGCGGGCCGCCGTAACCAGCTACAGTCCCGACTAGGCCCTATAGAGGAAGCCTTTTTCGTATCATTCAATGAGCCTTGTTGGTTGTCCTATACCCTATAGAAGAATAGGATAGCTCAGATGAATTATTTATTCATTTGTTGAGTATCGACTTCTCGCTGTTAGTTTACATGAAGGCTAGTCTTTCTTACATTGCTATACAATTGTACCTCCCCCCACCGCAGACTCACCAGTACATAGCTATAACTGACACAGGCTCACCCTAATGCACTGAACAGACACCAAACCATCCATGCACACTCCACAGAACATTGAATCAACATTGACAGTCGTTTATCAATGTTGGTTTAACATGTATTCAATGTTGTGCTGAATGTTGTGCCCACTGGGATCCACTCGTCATACAGCATATACGAGAAGCTTTGTTTCAGACATTACAACATTGCCGCCTTTTTACGACATTGGTGCAGCAAGCAGACGACACTGAGGAGACAGAGGGCGGCGTGCAGCGCCACTCACGGCAGGCTGATTAAACAAAGCCTCAACCCGTTACCACGTATTGACCGGACGCCACTTCTACCCACCGCCGTCAGATGGCGACAATTAGGGGCATTTCCCGCGTCTCTCGCCAAGCCTCGTTTCTGATGTAAACGAGCCTCGCTTTCGCTGCTTCCGGTGATGGGGCGCACGCGCGGCCAAGCCGGGGCGAATTAGCCGGCGCCAAATGATAGAAAATTGCAGAAGATTGGCCCGGACGCCGCCCGATTACTCAAGTTCGCAAAGGAAAATTGAAAGCAATTATAATTACACATCGATGGAGTGCAGTGCTCTAGTCAATTCTTGATTGGGTGCTTCTGGATCCCTGTGTCTCTGTCTGTATGGGGCTGGTGTACCGGGGGACTAGACAGGCGGGGGGGGGGGGGGGGGAGGTGGCAGGGGGTGGGGTAGTGGCCGGGGGGGGGGGGGAGGGGGGTAGCTAACTAACTCGCCTCCCCCTTCCCAGCCTCGGCCAGCGGTGTTTATCGGTGTGGATAGCCTGGGAGCAGGCTGCCATCATACCCCAATACACATATTTTGATTACCTCTTTCAAGTAAAGGTGTTAATGACGTTAATCATACAGTAGCCCCAGCTTAATTAATTATCCCTCTGATCTAGATACAGTAGGAGTATGTCTGTAGTTAGCTGTGTATTCCCAAATACACTTTTGCGCCAGCAAACTGGCGCAAAAGTCAAGAGTAGCCCTGCTCCCAGCCGATATAGTGTAACTTTGGGATGGGTGTCCGAGACTGCCCCCTCCCCTTCCTCCTCTCCCCTCCTCCATGCCCATTTCTCACTGTGGATGAGTATCCCAAATGAAGCTGTTTTACAAAAGTTATTACTGGGATTAAATAAAATATTAAGGGCCCTAAACACCACATTGTCCAAATTGCATTTATACAAACCATTTATTCCAACTGACTGTAGACTCAAATTGTCACGATTTCCCCATTAGGAGACTCTAATTCAGGTCACATTAGATCAATCTAGTCTTTAATGTGTGTAATCACTTTAGTTAAGATAGTAGAATTACTACAGGAGCTTTGGAATTAAGAAGAACTCCATGATTGAAGCCTCTAAACGCTCAACATAGAACATTTATTTGGCAAAAAAAATATTTAAATCATAATTGTCAATTCATACTCCAATAGGAAGGCAAATTGGAAATCATGAATCGGAAGTTATGCATGAGTGAATGGTCTTGATATATGAAACACGTGCCCTATGAGGCTTGACCATATGGATGTGGATATACGTGGCATTACTATGACTACTATGGGGAATCCAGTCCAACTATCCCTAACCCTTTAACCCTTTAAGGACGGCATAATTCATTAATGCATCATGTCGTTGCTCATCATGATGCAGGAATGTAGCCCTGGCGAGTGACTCGCCAGGGCTGCATTCATGCCGACCTCATGAGGTTGAGCCACTCCCGAAGGGTCGGCATAATGCATGAATACAGAACCGTCGGTTTTTTTACCGGGGCTGCATCAGTGCATCATGATGACAAATGTCATCTTTTAGCGATATCCCTCTTCAAATGGTTAAGCGCGGCAAGCTGCTTCAAGGTTACAAGATCACTCCACAGGATGTATATGGCATTGACGAATGATAAACAAATAAAGCACTGGCGAGTAACTCGCCACTGAAACAGAAGAAGTCGCTCACTACAGTTGGAGTATGAGGATAGGGGTCGAGGGAGAGGGAGATTGAAAGACCATGTTGTTTGGAGCACACGCAGACACGTGAGAGTCAGAATCGTCAAAGGGACCACCAGTTTTGGCGACTGTGATCTCTCACATTTCTCTCTGTACCCTTGGTGTTTAGGGGCTGGAAAATAACTAAAATAGAGTTTCCATCCCCGATGAGCTTAGATTTTGAACATCAAAAATTACTCATTCTGGGTAGAAATGAAACAGGTTTATTTTCCGACCAACTTCATGATATCCATGCCTCACACAAGCAAAAATGCCTGACACCATATATACAGTGACATGCAGACCATTGTTGTTTAGCTATTGCATTCATTGTTGTTTAGCTATTGCATTCATATATAATAATTCATTAAGATCATTTTACTGTTTTCCTTGTAATAGTGTAACAAGTTGGTTGTCATGTTTCTAGGTGTACAGTAGGTTCTACTGTAGGTGTACAGTTTATTGTAGGTAAACAGTAGAATCTATTGTGAATATACAGTAGATTCTACTATAAATCCATTCTAAAGCAGATTCTACTTTGTACCTACACTATTATAAACTATGTACAGTGCATATGTATTGTGCTGTGTTTTATTACAATTTCAATAAAGTATTGTGTTACTGAGATAAAGCATCTTGGGGACTGGTGACCTTGAACAGAAAACATTGAAACCATACCGTGACAGAGCTAACATTGCACTGCAGAATTCCCAAATGAAATCAGATTTTATTCCAATAGATTAAATCATCAATTGATGAAAAAAAAAAGATTACTTTGCACCCTTTTTTCTCTCCATGCCTCCCTCATTCCGGTGCAATTTCCCTAACCTAGCACTTTGAAGGCAGCATCGTATTGTAATGAAATGTGCCCGATGCCATCATGAATGCATCATGTCGACCCTTCAGGAGTGTATCAACAACGTAGGGTCGGCATGATTCATGAATGCAGCCCTTGCGAGCTACCCACCAGGACTGCATTCGCCAGGGCTGCATTCATGCATCATGCCGACAAAGGGTATAGTGCATTAAAAGCATTATGCGGCCCTTAAAGTGCTAGCCTATAGTCGGTAGGCTTGGCGGAGGAATTTCTAACTGTAATGGACCGTCATGTACTGCCATAATCCAGTGGTGGAAATGATAATGGTAGAGTTTAGACTAATGGTGTGTAAAGATCATATCAATGTGTGTGTGGGGGGGGGGGGGGGGGCTTTGAACAGGCGGCATAGCAGCACCCGAGACATGGCAGTGTGGGGGTGGGTGTGGGTGTGGGTGGGTGGTGGTGGTGGGGGGGGGGGGGGTTATATCATGAAGGTTACTGTATATCACAAGTAGGGGTAGATTCACCTGGAGTCGGACAACATACCTTGAGAGGGACACTTGATTTTGTGGTTATACAAGCATTTTACGTCCTTTATTTGTGAATATTATTAAAGTTTAAGTGTTATTCAAAAAATAAAGAATAAACACTGTTTGTTTGTTTGTAATTGTTTATTTATACTGTCCGATACATAGGCGTATAGCCTGTATTATTGCAAAGAACAGTGTATAATAATGGCTACCATTGATCAAACTCATCTCTTATGGATGAGTGTGCTCAGTGGCTCCATTTATACCATGATGGGATTGGTATATGTAATATGCCATGATGTTAATCAGCATATGGATGAGATAGTGACTATGTTAGTATATTAAATCAAGTTTTATATGTGTGATATGTTAGGTTAATGAGATGGTAAAGATGATGATAAGATGATATATGTGCAAGGGCCTTTTCTTCATATAAATCGAAGGCAAATAAATGATAATTGGCATGACTCTTAGTATATATTATACTATTATCAGATTAGAAGTGGTATTTTACATAAATAACCTCAAATTTCAGTTTCTGTCTCAGGGGAATTATCCGACTTAGGATGAATCTACCCTATGACTCTGCAGGAAACCTGGTGATTTATAAGTGAGCAGCTACACAGAAAGGGTGATCCGCGTCGGGATACGTGGGTCATCCTTTCTGGGTGACTGTCGATATGAACTGCCAATTTGTACCCTATTTAGTGTGTTACTATAGACCAATGCAGCAACAAAGGCATTGCCTGTACTAGCTATGTTTGCAAAAAGAAATCATATCTGGAGTTCCAAAAGATAATTGTCTTTCAGAAAGATTGTATTAGAATGCAGGATTTTGAGGCTATGTGTGCTTATTTGTCAGTCACACTCCATAAATTTATGTTCATAAACGTTAACAATAACTCCCCTCAAAAGTCACCCTTTCTTGCTGCATTGGTCTCCCGGGATTGGTCTATAGTAGGTGTAAATATAGCTGTACAACAATGAACTACATTAATGTATCATTTACCCTTAAAGGGCAGAATTATGTTTCAATGCACTGTGCTATACTGTCGGCATGATGCATAAATGCAGACATACAGAGTAACTGGCTGGAGATGCATTGGTGCATCATGCCAGCACTTTCGGTAGTGTCAAGTTGCTAAAACTAGCTACATTCATGCATCATACCAACAAAACAACATAACTCATTAAAGTACTATGCTGTCCTTAAAGGGTTGATCATTCATATCATGTGTAGTACTCCACCTAACACGTCCACAGAGTGATGATCGCTGCTCGCTCTGATAAGTACAGATAAGTCAGACGGGGTAATTATGACAGGCTGATAGCGACCTGATGACACCTACTGACTACTACCCGATCCTTATCTCAAGTTAACCCTTTAAGGGATGCATAGCGCTATAATGCATCATGCCCTTGGTCGCTATTACGCATAAATGCAGCCCTGGTGAGTCTACTCGCCAGGGCTGCATTCATGCATCATGCTGATCCTTTCAGGACTGTATCAACCCTGTGAGTTCAGAATGATGCATAAATGCAGCACTGGTGAGTTAATGCATCATGACGATGATGGGTACATGATGCATTAATGCATTATGCGGTGAGTAAATGGTTAGATCAGCTCATCATGCCCCTCCCCCTGTGACACCTACGGCCTGATGTAGATCGGTCTGTCACTCATAACACACACTGCCCATCTGATAACCCTCCTAGGGTGTCTCTCTGTCATGCCGACCCGGCTTAACCCTTTAAGGATGGATGTCACTAAAAGATGACATTTGTCGTCATGATGCACCAATGCAGCACCGGCGAGTAACTCGCCGGTGCTGCATTGATGCATTATGCCGACCCTCTGGGAGTGTATCAACCCCATAGGGTCGGCATGATGCTTGAATGCAGTAGTGGTGAGTTACTCACCAGGGCTGCATTCATGCATCATGACGACCAAGGGCATTCTGCATTAAAACGCTATGCCGTCATTAAAGGGTAAACCATTTAAGCATAGAACATATATAGTGTTTCTGTAAAATTTACCTTGATTTAAAAAATGCATCTTGTTAAAAAGAGTCAATAGTTACGTTGGTCTGTAGTAAATCTGAAATCAGATTAGTCTGTGTTATTTTGATTCATGTTCAAATTTATAGTGAAGCCATTTAGACCCTCTTGAAGTTAAGTATCATGCATTTTCTTTAAAAAGGAGAATTCTAAAAGGCAACTAAAGATGTTTATTGCGCTAATCGAGACTGTTTGGCAAATATCAAAACATGTAGACTTCAATGCTACATCTATGTATTTAAGTTGCACTCTTTTCCCATCAAGCCAAAAAAAATTAAAAGTGTGTTTCAGGTTACAGTATGAAAATCTTGTTAGGGTAGCTATTTTTACTTTGGCCTGAAAAGTACCCAAAACTTGACTCGCAAACTTCAGTGCCGACTCACCAACAACGGTGTCAACTCATGGACTATCAAACTGACTCTGAAATATCCCCAAAATTACTTAAAATATAAATACTTTTTCAAAATTGGATAATTCTTTTTTAGGGTCAGCCCTGTTTTGCTAGGTAGGGTCGGGTAATCTGAAACACACATGGCCCCATGTCCATTGTACTAACGGTCATTATCCTCCTCTTTGATGCAAACATTAGAAATCTAGGTCAAGGATAATCACACTTTTTATTCCTTTTACCTTGCAAAGTACCGTAAAGTAATGCTAACAGATTATGTGAGGTTAATTCATCAAATTTACACACTCTTCATGGAAGTCCAATTATATCATGTACCCATGCATTCATGCCCCCCCCCCCTCCTCACCCCCAACACCCTTTAGAACATCCCCACCTCACCACACACATGTATAGAGCACAGTGGACTTAACATGAAGAATCCCACTTCTACTCATACATGGACATATTAAGACTTTACATATTATCTCTAAACAGCACTCAGGAATGATATATGAGAAAGTGTCTTATGCACTCTTGAGTCGATTACGAGTGATCCCCCGCGCATCTCTCGCTCGCTCTCTCTCTCTCTCTCTCTCTCTCTCTCTCTCTCTCTCTCTCTCTCTCTCTCTCTCTCTCTCTCTCCCTCTTTCTCTCTTTCTCAACACCCCTCCTCATTCTCTCACCCTTATACCTCCCAGGGGACCACCCATTCCCCCACATATTTGGCAGGCTATATCAATTACCATAATCATCAATTCTATCAACAATCCAGCACATAGTTAACCATTTAAGGACGGCATACCACGCAATACAACGCTTGCCGTCATGATGCATGGGAGTATAGCTATGGGAGTATAGCTCGGTGGTACTGCATTGGTGCATCATACCGAACTTTCGTGAATGCATCAACCCCATGGGATCCAGGTGATGCATGAAAGCAGCACTAAGGAGTTACCCATATGGCATGCAGTCCTTGTGAGTCACAGCGGCTGCATACATCTTGACGACAAAAGTGCAGCGCTCATTAAAGTACTATGCAACACATAAAGGGTTAATTATGAGTTCAGCTTGGAGGAGCATGCTAATAATGTCCCAGACTGGGGATATTAGATATACTTTATGTGTGAGACTGTGACATGGAGGTATGATTAACTGCTGTATTCTGAGGTCATTGTGGTGCACAGAGCCTGTGATTAACACCTGTATATTAGCCCTTTAATGACCACAGAGTGCTTTAATGCACTATACTCGTTATGGTCATGATGCATGAATGCAGCACTGGTGAGTAACTCACCAGGGCTGCATTCATGCATTATTCCAACCCGAAGATATTTCAACCCAGTAGGGTTGGCATAGTGCTTGAATGCAGTCCAGGTGAGTTACTCGCCAGGGCTGCATTAATGCATCATGATGGCCAAGGGCATCATAATACATTACCACACCATGCGGCCCCTATTATGGGAGTAGGCAGCTGATGAAGGGTTAGGGAGGGCTGGGGGGTGAGGTCAACGGTAGGTATGGTTATCATGGTGCTATTTTGAGGTTAGCAGTTGGGTGGGGGTGAGAAGATGTCTGTGTTTAGAAAGTAGATTAGATATTTATATGAGGTAAATTTAAGTTACACAAATATTGAGTATAAACTAGTGACTGGGAATGCTTAGACATCTCTCATTTATTTTTGCAACATTACATCTAGTAAAAGGGGGAGGTCAAAAATGTTATCCATTACAGCTGTATTTTGTCCATTGATGCCTATACATAGATGGTATTTAGACCTTCTGACTGTGGAACAGACTAGACAAAAGCATTATAATATACTCACCTATGCAGAAGGCTGAGATGAAAAAATGAATCTGTCAAGCTGACAACAAGTTGACATACCTGAGGTGGAACAGAAAAAAGACTGCCATGAACTGAAACCGAATCTGAATATAAACACAAATTATCTCTATGATGCAAGATCAACTTTCCTTCCCGATCTGTCCCCTCAGCATTTCATTTCTGTTAAATACTTAATTGTACTGTCACTCTACTCCCCTGATGGGTATTGTGCATGAAATGCCTTGATAACTGATACCTTCTGGTAAACACACTTAGCTAAATCCTTCTACCATTAATTGTTGTATGGCCATGTGTTTGCTCATGGAAAAAATGTCTCACACTGATGATATGTATTATCCAGGGCTTACTCAGTAGTGGCTATTCCAGGTTATCCCTAGGGATTTCGTCAGAACTGATATTCAAAATGACAATAATGGTATATCAATACATGTATCTGTTTCTCTCTATATATATATTAAAGTACCAGACCGGGCATGATGATACAAATTCACACATGCAATTCATAACTGCTGACATCAGCAGCATTTTTTTGTAATTAATTGCCTAAGGAAATTCTAATTCCAGTTCCCAAAATAACTATTCACATCCCAAAATTGGCCAAATTAGATTACTCCCATCATATCACCTTAGGTAGGCAGGCCTGGGGAGCCTATTATGTAGTTGGGCCTGATGAGGGGGAGGGGTGGGGCAGCCTTTTGGTATTTTATAAATATCAAGTAACAGAATAGCCCAAGTCCAGACCCCCAGCTGTCAAATCATCGTATCAGGGGTAAGCTGGGGTGGGGTGACATCTCCTGGTTTTTGTTAGCATTGTTGAGGCCAACATGTGTTGGTGGATTGAGTTACATGGGTTAGGGAGAAGATTGGGGGATGAGGGCAGGGGGTGGGGGTGGTGAGGGACGGAGGGACAACTCCCCACCCCTACACCCTGTCAATGACAAGGGCATCTAATCAGGAACACCATCAATTGTTAGGTAGATAACAGGGGCTACCAGGAGGGGGCAGTTTGTAGCAGCTATAGGGTGTGGAGCCTCCTGATAGTAACCCTTTAAGGGCTACATACTGTTTTAATGCATCATACCCTTTGTCGTTATGATGCATGAGTGCAGCCATGGTGACTCTATTCTTCATGCCAACCTGCAGGGTTGATACACTCCCAAAAGGTTGGCATGATGTATATGAATGCAGCCCTGGTGAGTAAATTCTCCAGGGCTGTATAAATGCCTCTTGATGACCAGAGGGCACAGATCATTAAATAACTAGATGACACTTAAAGGGTCCTTTCTACCAGGGGCCTCCTCCCAGGCCTTATCTCTATCTGGTCATTACTGAGGTGCTGCTATGTATAGCCCGTAAACACAACTTATGTAATTAACCCTTTAAGGACGACATAATGCACCGACAAAATGCTGGCGTTAACTCACCTGCGCTGCATTGGTCTATCATACATTGCCATTGGATGAACACCAACTTAGTTCTGTTGGCATGATGGATGAATGCATTAATGCCTAGTAACCCATCGTGTTGTAAATCATTCTGACAAAACAGAACTTGGTATTAAAGCACTATGTGTTCCCTAACCTATTGAATTGAAGAGGACCAACGCTTTGGCCAATTGAGATGGGGTTTACCTGGACAATTCAAAAAGGGTAAACTCAATCGATCTATTATAGGTCGAATTTAAATATAGTTTTAAGGTTCATATCTTCATCAATATGTAACGATCATGGTGAAGGAATAGTGGTACAATGTATAAATAACAATTCATTCAAACTGGGACAATGTGTATCGCATCTTCATTGACATGAGAGCATGCATACAATAAACACAGATTCTCTTTTCACCTTTTCAACCAACCTTCTAAAAATGTATATTATGAGCTAAAATAAATTAGAGAGGAAATATCAATAGTAATTTACAAGGTTTTAGAAGACAACTCCATCGTCCTTATACATAATATGTAGATGGGGGGGGGGGGGGGGCTCCCACTCCTCCAGACAATGATATGGACATGGAATTATATATAGTTTATGTATCTTATCTCATGAATGTTACATATACCGGTAAATAAGAGAGATAGCAATAACTTTAACAATTAAACATTTAGTATAGCGTGCACCCCCACCTGCTTGTCTGACCATGTCTCCAGTGTCTTAACGACCTCTATAAGCACAAGGAGGACCTCTGTGTATTAACATATATATATCAGCCAAAAATAATTTTCAAGAAACTAAGATAAATAAACTCGACTGGCGGACAAATTACTAGTCTTAAGAAAAATATTTTTCTTAAAACTAGTCATTTGTCCGCCAGTTGAGTCTATTTATCTTAGTTTCTTGATATAATAAAATGATTTTTGGCTAAGTTTGCAGCTGGAGGGGGGGGGGTGTGTAAGTCATGGTGGGGGGGGGGGGGGGTACCTAGAGCCCCACGTCCCACACACCTGCAGCCCCACAGCACAAAAAGCCCACCTGAGGGGATCAGGTAGCCGACCCCCTGTCACCCCCAGGCCGGCAAGACCTGCCAGGGCAATCTGTGCTCCTAGCCTGCTGTCAACTGGTGTCACAGTGCGTGGTGTTCGTGCTGACAGCGAGCTGTCAAGACCTCAATGGTACAGGGGGGAGGTAGAGGAGGGGGTTAGGGTGGTGAGTGAATTGGGTCAGAGAGGGTTAAATTTATTTACTGGACTAAAGAGGATCTCCTGTGTCTCTCTGCAGCTGCTGGTTGGTGGTGGTGGTTTAGATAATGACTTGACTGTAAATGGGTTGAATTTTAAATACATAACATTATCTTAGGAATTCTATTAATCTGCTTTATATGTGTCAAATAGCTGTATATAATGTTGTCCTGTTGACAGATATATTGATATCATAAAGAAGTTTGATTCATAAGACAAACGGCAGTACCTATTCTATAATTATGTTGGGGGGAATTGAATTCCAAAATAGATGCCATTATTTTATATTAAACTACAAAGCATTCAGATATCACTCTTTAGACCAGATCTCAGTAAATACAGCTCAAGATGTCTAGGAGTTATTTCAGAAGGCTTTACCCAGTCACTTGTTGTGCCCATCTATACAAACACCCAATTATCGCTCGGCTGCGTCCGTTGACTAAAACTGTCACCATGACAACCAAACTGACTGGAGCAGACGACATTGAAGCTGACAACTGCAAAGACCCGCGCTTTTCTGGGACGCAGCTAACTGCGGCTAATTCTACCCCTTCAAGGGCCGCACAGTGCTTTAATGCTCTAAGCCCCTTACCGTCATGATGTATGAATGCAGCCCTGGCGAGTAACTCACCAGTGCTGCAACCAAGCATTACGCTGACCCTATAGCTTTGATACATTCCCAAAGAGTCGGCATGATACTTGAATGCAGCCCTGGCGAGTCGACCCACCAGGGCTGCATTCATGCATCATGACGACCAACTACATTAAAGCACTATGCGGTACTAAGATGGTTAAGGTTGAGCCGACATTTGTACAAGATGGCGTCGTGGATAAGGTGACGAGAGGCCCTCTGGTGGTGGGGCTTATCTGTGGCGGTTTGAGGGGGCACATGGCAGTGTGATTATTAACTCAATTGTGTGGAGGTAAGGGAGGTGGGGGGGGGGGGTGGTGGCGTGGTCTTCCACCCTGAGTGAGTGATCACATTAGGTGTACACTGCGCATGTCGGCAGCTTTAATACTGCGCATGCGTGCTCAGCCAGACGGAAGTGGTAGCGCCGCCCCCTCTGGTGGCACACAGAGGTGTGAATCGGTAAACGCCGACAGGACGCTCCTTGTTCCCCCACAATGCATCACCAAAAAGAGGTAAAATGGCGGCGGGGATCGTTTTAAGGGGGTGACTATAGCATGAGGGATGTAGCCCTAACCATAACCATAACTACAGCGTCCCACCACCCCTTTATTACCGACCCGCCTCCGTGAGCACAATCTCGGGTGGGATATCATTCACCATACACCGCCCGCCGATCGGGCCCCAGCGGCCACTCTTGGAACTATAATCTGTTAAAGGGCGTGTCTTCCGGTCACATGATCTGTGACCCGCTCGTCAAGGGGGTTGGTGCCGACAGGGGGAGGATCCCATCACCAGGATAATCCGATTATCGCCCACAAGAGGACCGCAGTAACGCCAAAAAGGCGCCAAAATGGAGGAAAATGTCGTCTGCTCTGAGCGACTTTGTCGTCTGCTACTCTTGGACGGTTATAAACTGCTTTGATTGACGATACATGTAGATCTTTATTATTAAATCGATAACATGAGCAATGATTTTGCTGATCATTATAAATTACTGTTATTTGACATCAGGCATGTATTATCTGCATTACCTCAATGTATGTCTATTAAGGTCTATGTAAATCCTCGCGCTTGGCTGTTGTTTCTATCCTCTATTGCAATGATATCCTGATTCATGCTTTTGCATTTTAAATTTTATTTGAGATTAATTGATAATGATGATGCACTTGATGAATTCTTTCTTGTGCTAATCATAGCCCTCTATGACAATGACCAACTAATAAAATCTAAATCTAAATTAAATGATATCTTATAAAATATCCTATAGTAATTATCTAATCCCTCTGTCCTCCCGCCTGGGCTCTATTTTCCTCTTTCATAAATGAAGGGCAAAATAAACAGACAGCCTTAATGTGAAGCTGATTCACAATATGGGTTTCCCTCCATGGTGAATTACGTTGAGATGACGAGTGAAGCTCGTGGGCGCTTGCCAACAAAAGCTGATGGAGAGTGTAGTGAAAGGAGAGTGAGCAGTTAGTTCCTTGCTCCGCCGCTCCCTTTGTGGTGGCGCTCTATGCAGTCGGGACAAAACGCGGGGCTAACAAACCAACAGTAATGCCGACTATTACATTCGTTAAACGCCATTCAATTCGATTCATTCCCAGCTGGGCCCGTCGGCGCAAAGAGCAATCATTAGCCACAAACCTCGTCAGAGAATTGGCGGGAAATAGCCGTATTACCCGTATTATCGCCCACCCCAATGTCGTCTGCTGGCGAGAGCGGCGCGCGCAGCCGGAAGTGGCGGGCGAAATTTCGTCCTTTTCATCACGGGCCGCGGCGGACCCGCTACAACGCGCGGCTTCGATCGGGCAGAGGGAAAGGGGTGGGGGGATGGGTGGGGGGGGGGGGTATAGCTCGATTGGAACGATTCAAAATATTGCGACCACCCTCACCTAGCCTGGCACAACGGCGGTGGGAGGGTGTGTGGTGTGTGTGTGTGTGTGGGGGGGGGGGGGGGTGGGGGGGTCGGAGAAGGTCAGGGAGGAGGGACCAATACCGCAGAAAGGGCAGAGTAGGACCAGGCAGGACAGACATGAGGCCACATGTTGGTACCCCTGCAGTAAAAGTCGGAGTGGAGCAGGGGCGTTTATTCAGGCCTGTATAGGGATTTTACATCTGGTGGGTGGGAGTTGAAGAATGAGCAGCCGGATGAGCAGATAAAAAATGATGAGCACCTCAGTGTACGGAGAGGGCAGCGGTGGAGATTCCACAACTGTATGAATTTGTATGAATTTGAGTTTTTTTAGTTTTTTATTTGGCAAAAATCCTCTACATTCTCATTGTCACGCGCATATCTCACGCGCATATCCAGACCCTCCAGAGCAAGGCAGAACATGTGAAGAATATTATGACAGATAATACATGTATAAAGTAGGATGACACCAAGGTTGGTATGTCTCAGATGGCACGACCATGTTGATGATGGGACGGATTAGAATATACTGTGCTTGCCTGTATTTATATGAGCGTTTGAGCGCTAATATTAATTTTACTTCGAATTCACCCTCAGGGTTTATACAAGACCGGCGTTTTTTCAATTACCCGGCGCATATAAATAATACAGCCAAATACGGAAGTGGGCATGTATTGGAGGGTGTGGGCATATGGGGATAGGGACAGAGATGATGGGAGTATAGGGACAGAAAGTATAGGGTAGGGGTGAGGGTAGAGAGAGAGAGGGAAGCCGAGGGTAGGGGGGGGGGGCAGGAGGGGCAGGGGGGGCAGGAGGGGGGACAGGAGAGGGTGCAGGAGGGGGGCAGGAGTGGTACAGGGGGGGGGGAGTGGAGGGGGTGCAGGAGGGGGTGCAGGAGGGGACAGTGGTGCAGGGGGTGGGTGGGGGGGGGGGCAGGAGGGGGTGCTGAGATGCAGGGATCTCGGTGAGCAGATTAGCGTATTACCATTTGGAGCAATTGAGCTTGTGAGGAGCATCGGGCGAACGGCGCCAATTACGCCGGAAGTCGGCCGCCTCTGCGCGGTAGGGGGCGCGGATTTACACGCGCGGCGCCGACGCCGTCATCAAGTCGCCATTTTTCTCGCTCTCGGCGTAATGACATCAATTAACGCGTGAGCCGCTCGGGCTTCGCGGAGACGCGCGGCGCGGGAAATTGCCGCGTTCGTCGTGCGTGTTATTGGAGCCTGGGGGGTTAACCCTTTAGTTGTAGCATTGTGCGTTAATAGGAACTCCCCATTGTTGTCATGATGCATTCATGATACATTCATACATCATGCCGACTCATCGGGAGTGTATCAACCCCAATAGGTCGGCATGATGTATGAAAACAGCCCTGGGGAATTGCTCGCCCGGGCTGCATTCTTACATCATGACAACGTCCGACATAATGCACTATGTAGCCCTTAGAGGGTTAACACCAACACACCAGGCTTACCGTCAGCATTGTCGGCATGGCCGCCGCCGCCGTCGTCGTCGCCCGCCGTCGTCGTCGGAGGTGGTGGAGGTGATGGTGTAGGGAGGGGGAGGCAGGCAGCGGACAGACGCATGGAGCGACGCGTGCTATGCTTATCGGCGGCGACGGCCGCGGAGCAGGCAAAAACCAATATGGCGATCGATGGTTCCCTACCCATGCAGCCTTCCCGACATCACACCCCGGGGGGGGGGGGGGCACTCACTCTATGTCAGTACCCGCCGACTGCCAAACTACCGCCTGCCTAAAAACAGGGGCTGCCAAACCACCGCCCCTAAAAATTACAAAGGACCGCCCCCTGATTCCTCACATAGGTGTCACCGCCCCTGTTATTTCAGGTACCCCTGTAAAACTACCTGTATTTCCTGATGCATTAGACACGGATAATATTTGTTTTCTTTACATTTTATCAATTATATGTAACTGAGACCCAATGACTGGCCCCTCCTCTAGAGTTACCGCCCCCTATCTTTGAGGGTACAAAGAGTCACCGGCCCCTAATTTTTAGATCCACCGCTACCGTGGGGCGTTTGGAGGTGTGTATTGATTGATTGAAATTCCTTTATTTATACTGAATAAAGATAGGTCAAAGACCTGTATTCTTCTAGATCCAGTCGATTGAACAGAATCAGACTGAGTACAATAGGACAATGGTATGTAATAAGAGAGAAATATAAAGGAGGCATAGGCTTAGAGCCATGACTTAGTATAATAGTGCTAGATGTTAGTATATGCAATGTTGTGGAGGTGGTGATGTTATTACCACATGGAGGATGTTATTTCCATTTTTTGGGACAGATGGTGATGTCCAAGTTAAATGATGGTCAGTCATTTAACTGTAGTCATATGGTCAGTTAAGGTTTCTGGTGAAAACATAAACACACAAGTGTCCAGATTATATCAAACATAACCTCTCCCCTCCCTTTCCCCTCCCTCTCCCCTCCCTCTCCCCTCCCTCTCCCCTCCCTCTCCCCTCCCCGTACCTCCCTCTCTCCTCCCCGTCCCTCCTCCATCCGCCCACATGTACTCGCCCGTCCTACCTTCCCCTCCCCCTCCCTCCCCCTCCCTCTCCCTCCCTCCCCCTCCCTCCGTCACCGACGCCCTGTCCTCCCATGCACACACCAAGAGTGCCAATTGACCCACCTCCTGCCCTGGTCATCACCCACCGTCCACGCCCACATCCACCTGCTGGTCTATACATGCCGATGCTATTGCTTGTATATTATAGTTCTCTATATATATTTCAGCTGTGATAGTTACTAGTATATCAAATTCTCTCAAGATTCTATATGTTGTATCTCATCATTTTCATTTGGCCCTTTGTTATACATATACCAATATGCCTGAAGAAAAGTTGACAAGTAAGTAAAATACAAGTAGTTCCAGTACCGGTTCCTGTATGCTTCAAGAAGATATTGATACTGCATCCAATGGAATATTCATGAATGGTGTTTCTCTAGAGAGGAAAGGGCTTAGGATATCATTCATGAATTTTCCTCGAACCTGTATTTATATTCCGTGCTGGCAGATTCCCCACACTATCTGTACATGAGGAGGGGGAATCCCCACACCACCTCCCCCTATCTGTACATGAAGAGGGGGAATCCCAACACCACCTCCCCACTATCTGTACGTGAGGAGGGGGAATCCCCACACCACCTCCCCCTTATCTGTACATGAGGAGGGGGAATCCCCACACCACCTCCCCACTATCTGTAAGTGAGGAGGGGGAATCCCCACACCACCTCCCCCTTATCTGTACATGAGGAGGGGGAATCTCCACACCACCTCCCCACTATCTGTAAGTGAGGAGGGGGAATCCCCACACCACCTCCCCCTTATCTGTACATGAGGAGGGGGAATCCCCACACCACCTCCCCACTATCTGTAAGTGAGGAGGGGGAATCCCCACACCACCTGCCCCCTATCTGTATGTGAGGAGGGGGAATCCCCACACCACCTCCCCCCTATATGTACATGGGGAGGGGGAATCCCCACACCACCTCCCCCATATCTGTACGTGAGGAGGGGGAATACCCACACCACCTCCCCCTATCTGTAAGTGAGGAGGGGGAATCCCCACACCACCTCCCCCCTATCTGTACATGAGGAGGGGGAATACCCACACCACCTCCCCCCTATCTGTACATGAGGAGGGGGAATACCCGCACCACCTCCCCTATCTGTACATGAGGAGGGGGAATACCCGCACCACCTCCCCTATCTGTACATGAGGAGGGGGAATCCCCACACCACCTCCCCCCTATCTGTACATGAGGAGGGGGAATACCCGCACCACCTCCCCTATCTGTACATGAGGAGGGGGAATACCCGCACCACCTCCCCTATCTGTACATGAGGAGGGGGAATACCCGCACCACCTCCCCTATCTGTACATGAGGAGGGGGAATACCCGCACCACCTTCCCCTATCTGTACATGAGGAGGGGGAATACCCGCACCACCTTCCCCTATATGTACGTGAGGAGGGGGAATCCTCACACCACCTTCCCCTATCTGTACATGAGGAGGGGGAATACCCGCACCACCTCCCCTATCTGTACATGAGGAGGGGGAATACCCGCACCACCTTCCCCTATCTGTACATGAGGAGGGGGAATACCCGCACCACCTTCCCCTATATGTACGTGAGGAGGGGGAATCCTCACACCACCTTCCCCTATCTGTACGTGAGGAGGGGGAATCCACAGACTACCTCCCCCTATGTGTAGGCCTATATCAAGCATGACCAAGCGCTATTCAAATTAACTGAGGTAAATCAACATATGACTAATGCCTAATACTCAAACGGACTAAAACTCATTGTAAAACAGAAGAGTGAATTGGTCAGTACCTAGGTTGGTCGTGTAGGGAGCCAAGAAATGACTAACTTGGCTAAGCACTAGTGACTGAGAGAATGGTCGTATAGGGAGCCAGAGAATATCAGTGTAGGTGGGGAGAGTGTATATTGGGAGTGCAGGCAGCAATAGCCGGAATTAATGTCAGTTATTGCCTGGATCCCTCTGTTTAGCGACGCGCACTGCCCCTCCCCATGTACCCCCATTATACCCCCTCCCCCTCCCTACCCATGTCCCCGATCCTCCACCACACCCACAATAGACACATGGGCAACTCTCTCATCTACCAATCTGGGTGATATTCAGCCTTATAATCTTAAATCGGAGGCAGGCCTATGTAGAGGATTTAGCCCCCACTCAGGTTTTATATGGACGTCGTTTTGGTGTTATATCTCTGGGTGAAATCTGTATCAAACAGGGGCCTCCTAATTTTATATAAATTAGGCTCTTAAATTCTGATACCCTGGGTCTCTATTCATTAGTTGGTGGTGTGATGATCTGATTTATACATCCCTGTATTATCACTACTGCCGTTTCTTTATCACGCCGATATCTATAAATGTATTACTCCAAACTGAATACACACCTAGATATAAGGTGACTGACGTGAAGGGCTATGGTTTATACTATGCTCTGATTGCCAAACCCGTCCTTTCTATTACTAAATCCCACCAAAGATATTAAGGGATGTCTCTCAATTGTTTCACCTCAAAAGACAAAAAAACTATTCGCCAAAACAGTAAATTTTCTGGTAGACCCTTTTATATTGTACAGTTTGTATATGACAACAATGATTAAACACAAGGTTACAAATACAGCAACCATCTTTTAATAAATTCACAATTATTCATTAACCCTTTGTCACATGCGTCTTTTTTTTTAATATGAGATATGAAAAAGTGGCTTTGTTTGCGAGGTGATATCATCCACCTAGATAATATAACTCCTGTGTTCATAGATCCAAATCTGCTCGACCATGCTTCCTTCCTTCCTGGCCCCTTTGTATGTGAGAAACTGCCTAAATTACTTCCGGCTTTTCTCACTAGGTGTCACTACTGAGTCGGACCCTCACCTTGGTCCCCCTACATGTGGCTAACCACCAGACCCCCTTGACCAGCGGTCAGTGCCCCCCCCCCTCCCCCTGCCTATCCTTTGTCCAGTACCCCAGTGCCCTGCCCCTCCCTTCCCGGCCCCCTGTCCCCCCTGCCCGGCCCCCTGACGCCCCAGGGCGGGGAGGGGAGGGCCCTGAAGGCGGTCTCCCCTTCTCCCCTTGACAACCATGACCATGGTCCTTGACTACAATGTCCTCCCCCCTAACAGGGCATGTTAGACTGGGCATTTAATACTAGTAAGCCCTTTAATGGCGGCATGGTTGTCCTTGGGGTATATGCTCATTAATTTTGTCGCCATGACGCAGCGATGGGGAGTAACTCGCCAGCGCTGCGTCGTGCTGGCGAGTTATTCGCTGGTGCTTCATTCAGGCATCATGTCGACGGAAGGGCATAGTGCATTAGAGCATGTTGCTGCCCTTAAATGATTACCATAATTAATCAAGGATGAAATATACGGTATGTGCAGGATAGTTGTGAGATAATTCAAATACATAATTCAAAGTGGATCAACAAAATAATTGACTCTATCACATCATCAGCCAAATATAGGTATAAAAGAAGAAGCTTGGGGAGTGGTCATTTTTTAACAACAGGGGATTTTCGCGTGAGCAGATCGAAATTATTTCGGTCCCCCCCACGGGAGGGGTCGAAATTTTTTCCGTCCCCCACTCAGGTAAATTGAAATTGAGCGCGGCCGACCCCTTTGAGCTATAGTAACATGCGGGCTTTTTCGCTAAAAAAGGGGTGCAATTTTTTTGGTCCCCCCCTCAAGAGGGGTCCAAATGTTTTTGGTCCCCCCCCCCCTTCAAGGGGTCCAAATTTTTTTGGTCCCCCCCCAAATCCACCACCCCCCCCCCCCCCCCTGTTGTTAAAAAATGACCACTCCCTTAGATTCTCTCAAATTGAATACCAAATATACAGTAACTGACAACATGGCGTTACGTCAGATGTAAATGACTTTATGCTTCATAAAGAGCCAACTGTATATTCCAGAAGCCACAATAGCATAAGTGTGGTGCACATGGGTAGGCTGCAGGAGACATACCAGCAGTGATCAATTAGATCCAGTTTTATTGATCACATGCACTGGACTAGAGCCTGACCACAAACGTCCTTGTAAGGCCGTTTTATTCTGATAATTTGGATTACGGATCCGACAGCAAACACCCCAGATTAGACCCTCAAAATTGGGAATGCTTCTCAATATACCTCCATTTTCATAGCAAAAAGAAGGCTTTTTCTTGCTTTTTTTTCTATGCCCTTGGAAAAATTCAGGATCTCAGGATAGTTTTTTTCCCTTCTCGCCCCCAAAATATTTGCTCCCAGGGCCCGTAATCCAAGTTATCAAAAAAGGTGGCCTAATGCACAGAAAAAATCCAGAGTTGGCAAACCTGGCACTGCCTTGTCAATTTGACAAGGAGAGGGGCTGGCAAGCAAAACCCTTCAGTAAGAAGACCCATCTAGAGCTACCTGGCATATGTCAGCCCTAAACTTGTCTAGAAGTGATTCACCATTCTCCCTGCAGGTGGCCATTACCTAGCATAAATATATACCCTTGGGAACAAATTGATTAATTCCTATGTTGATATAATAGTGAGTATTACAATACATATATGTTAATATGGAGGATTATGTGAAGTATCTAGGGAAAAAGTAAGATAATGTAAAAAATGCATACTTTTGACAACATTTAAAAAATAGAGCACATGTGTAGAAGGAAGACACCTCTTTTGTGTCTTTCACCAGGGAACAAGTAGGTGCATGCACCTTATATTGGTATTATACACACACAAACCTACAGTCCATTGCTGGAGAGTAACCTATTCTCAGTTCAGACTGTCTTGGTGATACATTATGTGAATCCTGGGTGGCACTAGTGTATTAAATTTCACTTCTATATGTGGTTATGTATTTAAACAAATTGATAAAGATAATCTTGTCATCTGGAACCAGACCAAACTCATACATTTGTAACCCTAGACCTACCACCATTGTGCAATGATGAGCCCCAGCATATATTATAAATGAGTTAATATTCATTAAATTATACTTGGAAGGAGTAGAACTCACAGGTAAATCGGTTGACTCCACGTTCTATGACCTCTTAGCAGTGTTTTGATCAAGATATCTGTGAAAGTATCTGAGACAAGCAGAGAACCAAACTGACATTTTCTCAACCTCTTCCGTTTGACGGCTCCCAATAGACCCATCACAAAGACTTCCTCCCCATTAAAGGTCTTCTTAAGCTGAACCCAAATCCCATATCAATCCCAGAAACCCCTTTGATATAAACCCTCTCATAAGTGCAGCCACTAAAGCCTTACATAAGGACCTCTTATATACCAATGCAGCCAGAAAGGGTGACTTTTCAGAAAAGTTGTTGATAAAGTTTTTGAACATTTCTGAATGATGACCAACAAATTCAGGAATATAACCTCAAAATCCTGCATTTTAATGTATACTATTTGAAAGATAATCATGCGGATCTCCTAATATGAGATGTTTGCGAATATAACCATTACAAACAATGTTGCATGCATTTTTCTGAAACTAATGTAAACACAACTTTATTTTTAAAAAGTCAACCTTTCTTGGCGCATTGGTCTATAGTGCTTTACTGTACTATGCCCTTCGTCGTCATGATGCATGAATGCAGCCCTGGTGAGTAACTCGCCAGGGCTGCGAACATGCCCTACGCTGACCCTAGAAGGTTGATACACTTCTTATGGTGGCAGCATGATGCATTAATGCAGCCCTGGTGAATAGACTCGCGAAAACTGCATTAATGCAATAGTGAAGGCAAAGAGCATGGCACATTAAAGTACTATATGGTCCTTAAAGGGCTTACATAAGGGGGTATTCCTCAGCCCCATCATTTACCAACAGTTGCCTCTGTGAACTCAGTTAGCCATTCCCTCGGGAGCCCATCGGGGGTTGACCTTTTACACTCTCCGTGAGGACGTGACGTCATCGTTACGTCACACTTCACGCTGCAGACGACATTTGGAAGGACGTGACGTGACGTCGGCCATTTTGTTGACGGTTTTATCTGTTCCCGGCGAACCCCGACATCAAAGTGGTCAAGCCGTCCGGTGACTAGTGATTCACTCCAGTAAAGACCTTTATAACATTAATTACCTCAAGGACTTTGGGCAGACGACAATGGAGAGGTTTCAGATTAAGGGGTCCCTGCGGTACGGAACTCCCAATCCTTCCCCCCTCCCACACCCCACCCTTTACCTGTACTCCAAGCCAACCACCAAATATATCAACTGTATCAATAGAACATGCTGGACTTAGTATTGTGGATTTGGTGAAATATCTTGATCGATATCACGCAAAATATCTAGACTAATAACTTGTTTTATAAGCATAACATGTGGTTGTTGTATCTAAAGGTTTTAATGTGTTGCCGACTGTTTTGGCGTTGGAAGATTAAATGAAATTAAAAGATGTGCGTGGCTGGGTGTTTGTAGCGGCCATATTGTGAACCGCACTCAAGACGTACAGGGTTAACCCTTTAATGATGGCATCATGCCTTCATGTTTATTCATCGTCATGATGCACCAAAGCAGCACCGGCAAGTACCTCGCCGACACTGCACTGCCTTCGTGCATCATGCCGACCCTTTGTGTGTATCTCAACCCAAACCTGTCAGTATGATGCATTCATGCAGCCATGGAGAGTTACTCTCCAGGGCTGCATTCATGCATCATGGCCACCAAAAGCACAGCCCAATAAAGCGCTATGCTGACCTTAAAGGGTTACCTCTCGGTATGTGGGCGCCCCTAGATCCCCCGCGTAGCGCCCTCTATAGGGAGAGCAGCGCATCCGGCGGGCGGGGTCTGAACCAGCCGGCGTCCTGTTAATTATCACAGCCGGACGTCCGCCGCCCTCCCTGCCGCCAGGGGGAGCCAGGGGAGCCACCTCAAAGGGGGGGGGGCAGGGGGGGGTACTCAGGTGAGGGGTAGGACTGACCACCGCTGGACTCACCAGGTGGGACCCCTATAGGGCGGACCAGTAGGCCTATACCTTCATGGTCATCTTTATGAAAGCCGCCATCTTGGACTTGTCCCACTCCTCTTTACCTTGGAGGTGTTGTAATTCAAAATGTGTTAATTAATCTGTCATTATAAGTATCAACCTCTGCTGTGATTCAATGGGAAAGAATATAATAGTATTTTATTTTACCTTTATAATTTTTGTGGTTGCAGAATAAAAACCTTGCAAATTGAATTGAATCGAAATTAAGGCTGGAATCACTACGTTTAACACAATGTACTCCAAAATTACCTGTTGTATAGTTGTTGATACTACAGACTATGGCAGTGCTAATCAACCAAATGAGCAGAGGGATTGGTGTGTAGTCTATAGATACTGCAGGCGGCAATGGGAACTGAAAGTCCATGCTCTCTTCCCATTGGAAAAGAGGTTTGAGGATATCTTTATTGTAAAACCACAGGTTGCATAAATACATTTTATAATTCCGGTCATTTACAACTTACATAAGTGATACGAGGGATGATAAAAAAAATCGCACAAAAGATATATATTTTACAAAAAAAAGGTATTTACAGGCGACATAAAGGTGAGAGTTGTGCTCCACACTACACACCCCTATACCCCCCCCCCCCCCCCGATATCCACATCCATATAGCCACAGCTGAGGGAGGTATAGGGTTGAGGTATTAGGGACATACATATGGGGTCTTTGAGTTCTGGAGTGGGGTATTTAGGGTTTGGGTGCTCCTTTGGTTGAGGGCCTGACAAGCTTTAAAGCCCTTTAAGGGCATTCAAAGTGAGCCCTATGGAGATTCATCATTGTAAGTCCCTCAATATCGCCCCCTCCAGGTGCGTGTTTATTTACCTCACCTGCAACCCTTTGATGTACCTGGCCCTCCAGGGGGTCCCCGGATGGACCTATCCTACCCAGAAGGCCACACCAAGGGGGGTGGATAGGGGGGTTGGTCTTTTCCTCCCTTTTCAAGAGGGCTCTAAATTAACAAACAAAAACACCCCTCCCTCTGACCCTCCACAAAGGGTCTTCACGCGTTTCTAATCAAGCATGGGCCTGAAGCGGCGCCTAATGCTGATTAGTACACAGGTAAATGGGTAATTAGGGGGTGGATCATTAAGGTTGGATTGACAACTCACCTGGCTGTTTTACAGGTGTACAAAGGTAGGGTTTGCACCCTGGGGAGGACCCCAGTATTGGCAACAGGTGGTTTCCAACAGTTCTTACTATTAGTAAGTACTAATCCCTATATATACAGGGTTAGACTATGGTAATGAACATGCTTATTGAGTTCATTAGGATCAGTATTAAGCTGCATTAAAGAGTCCTTTTAATTAGACATTGGTTACAATGAAAACTGTTGCTCTGATCTTATCATTAATCCATAACGTCTTCAACGATCTACTTTTGTCACCCCCCTAATTAATGGTCTCCACATTTCTATCGTGTATTTAATATAATGCATGATCCTGGGGATGTGATGATTATGAATGGGAGCATGGCAAAATCCAAGGACTTACACATTTTCTCCTTGTCTTACTAACATTAACAAGTATAACTAATATACTTGATGTTACACACATAAAACGTTCTGTTACCTGCCTTACATGATTGTTTTGGTTTACATTTAACATCGTTGTTGTGACGCATCTTGAATATTATAACTTGCTCACCTCCGAGAAAGGAATATCTCTACTCTGCTGTAAAAGACAAAATACAGAAACGTAGTTCCTGTCTATTGCAGTCAGAAAAAATTGACTTCAATTCCATTCAATTCAATACACGTGGTATGAAATATGTGCATTACCGGTAGGCGAAGTGGGAGGGGGCCTGACTGACCGATTGCTTTGGGAAATTTAACAGAAAAATAAATCATTTCGTGCACAGATGATTGTGAATGGGAACTTTAATAAGGCCAGCATGTTAATTTGTCGTGCTCATGGAAGTATGCTTACGGGTTATACGCGAACCAAAACCCTCAGTGTGGGTTCTACAAAATCCCCAAAGTCTAGGTGCGGGTTATACGAGGATTTTTGCAAACATAGTACAGTACTAAAATCACAATATTCAGACCTCTGGTGCAGGTTATAAGTTCTCTCAATGTCGGGGTGCGGGTTATACTCGATTATTTACGGTACTTCTATTCCGAAATCAATATACATAACTCTAATGACATATAATGACAAGTACATGACGTATGGCGGTTTACCGTGACAAAACCGTGACGTAAACCTCACTTTAACTCATATAGATGACGTTAAGTGTATCTGGGTGGGCCCACATTGACACGTTTACCTGGATCCTGCACAGAATGTTAAGTATAGTGAGGGACACTACTCACAATGTCTCCAGGTGGAATAGAAAAGGCACTATAAGGGTATAATACATCACCTGCAGCGACATGGATGCAGTTGTAGTGGCAGAAGAGGGAACTATTATGTAGCAAATATATTTCTGTATGTGCTCAGGTATTGGTATGTAAGGGAGTGGTCATTTTCTAACAACGTGGGGGTTGGGGGGGGGGACCAAATGAATTCAGAGCCATTGAAGGACGGGGGGGGGGCAAAAATGTGGACCCCTCTACACTGCAAAAAGTAAACGTGTCTCCAGACTCTCCCAAGTGACGGTCATGAAATAAACGAGTTAAAAACTCGCCTACAGGGGCGCGGCAACCGGGGGGGGGGGGGACGGGGGGGGGACACTTTTGACCAACCCTAAAAAAGGTCAAACCAAAAAGGTCAAGTAAAAAGGGGCAAAAAAGGGTCAAAATACCCCTTAGTCCCCCCTACTTTGAAACTGGTTGCCACGCCCCTGGTCTAGGTCACAAGGAAGCGGGTCGTCTAGCTGGAGATAGAAGACCCACTTGGCATGTGCCAGCCCAAAACCTGACATTTGCCAGCTCCAGATTCTATTTGTGGGATGGTAACCTGATAAGTTAGACATCTTTTGACTCATTTATTTTATGATAGTCACGTAGACAGAATCTGGAGACAAGTTGATTTTTCAGTGTAGAGGAGGGACCCCCAAAGACGGGAATGACGGAGAGCCCTATATATGTACACATATACACATAACCAAGTGAGATCAACATACAGCCCAACTGATTTGATCAAAAACATGTAGCATCATTGACGTAAATACTCTCTCTATGGTTTTACATAACATGCTTTCAGTAGCTGGTTATTACATTTTTGTGATATAAATACAAATTACATCATAGTCATTCCACATACTCAACTCATAGAAAAAAAACACAGTAACTAGATGGTGCCCTGCACAGGTTGACCATTGACAGTGCTCCATAGTGTACAAGGTTAGCTGTCACACCTTTAGCCCTGGTTCTGTCTATGACGTGTCATTATCGCCAGGAGCTGTCAACCCACCAGGTAACTACACATGAAGACGTCACGTCACAGAGGGCTCTCATTCAGTTTCACACCTCCACATTTTTCTCCATTTTCCTCATCATTATTATCAGCTGGTGTGTTGGCCCTCACCACTACCACCATCTAGTTGTGGTGTCAGGGTGTCAGAGTTAGGGACCCCACCCTTGGGGCCCTGGAGGGGGGAGGGGGCATGTCGCATGTCGCTTTTAAGAAATGTCGCACATTAAATTCATGAAATGACCATGTTATCTGCGACTTAATCTGCATGTCCCATGTCGCCTATTAGAACCTCTCATGTTCAATGTAAAATTTAATTTTTTTAAATTCAAATTCATCGCCTTTCTAGGGGGATGTTTTTCATTACAATCATGTCACTTTTTCCTCTCATGGTCATGCCCCTAAGGCTCATGTCGCATGTAGAATTTAGTTGTCCAGAACCACCCCCCCCCCCCCCTCTTGAAGGCTCTGCTTGATCCCGGAGTGTTACAGGTCTGGGCCTGAGGAGGGTAAGGTAAGTTAACCCTTTAAGGACTACATAACGCCTTAATGCAGTATGCCCTTTGTTGCCATGGTGAATCTGAGCAACCCTAGCGAGTAACTCACCAGGGCTGCATTCATGAATTATGCAGACCCAACAGGGTTGATACACTCCCAAAGTTCTGGCATGAATGCAGCCTTGGCGAGTTACTCACCAGGGCTACATTCATGCATCGATCCTGATAACAAAGGGAATAACACATTAAAGCACTCTGCCGTCATTAAAGGATTAACCTGAGATGGTTATCGTCTGCAGCTACTCACACATTATAAAGCAGCCGACAATTGTCCAAAGCGTTCCCCCTGCGTCCCCTCAAGCAGACGACAGGCCAGAAAGCGGCCAATTTCCCGCCCTTTTGATTGTATTTGACTTAGCGTGTGTTCCACCGGCACCTTTTCACGCGATCTCTGCCCGACCGGCGGCCAATTCAGATCTTATCTCCGCAAACGACATTTCAGGCGGTAATTCCCGCGCAAAAGACGCTTAGCTGCATGCAAGGCTGTAGGTTCACAGGGGGAGTTCAGCTAATTGAGTAAATGGGCCCCACTTTGCCTGATTCTCCTGAGCTAAATGTGCCACGGTGGGGGCCGCTGGTGAAAAGGGTGAAAAATTAGCAGGTACAACAGGGGATTGCATTGGTTACAACGGGAGGTATTATTTAGAATTGTCGTCTGCGCCGCACCAAAGGGCTTTTAGTCCATTTCAATGCCAGCTTTTGAGGCTTGATCCGTTAGGGGTATCATAGTGCTTTAATGTGTTATGCCTTTTGTCTTGATGATGCATGAATGCAGCCCTGGTGAGCCTACTCATCAGGGCTGCATTCATGCATCATGCCAACCCTACAGGGGTCGATACTCCAAATGATCAGCATGATGCATGAATGCATGCTTGGTCTCAGAGTGGCTCAGCATGGATGCATTCATGCATCATATCCACAAAAGTTGACGCCACATTAAAGCGCTACACAGCCCTTAAAGGGTTAATTGTGGGGATCTGGAGTGAATTAGAAGTGGGGAGACTGAAGGTAACAGGTTGTGGACTATGGGTGGGTGTGGGTTAAACAAGATGGTGTATGTCTACCGTGGTAAGATTACAGGTGTGTTTCTACATCAACACTACTGTAATCATAGTGTGTACATCTCAAAAAGGGGGCATGCACTGTATATTACAATGTACTGTATGTATACAGCATAGAGATAAGACTTGCTCAAGTCCTAGAATTTGAATAAAGACAAAAAATATAATTTCCTCAACTATACTTTTCTCAACTGTTTAAGTGGGAGAAACCAGGGGAAGGGGAGGAGGAGAGGGGGGGGGGGGTAGTGCGTGGCGGAGTTCTCACCGATGCAGGTCATTTTACCTGGAGATCTGAGGAACCATTGATGGTTAGTGTTGATATACAGAAAACATTTACAGAACAACAATTACAGTTCAATACACAGTAGTTCGCAATGTACAGGAATACATGTACTCAATTTACAGTTATTAGATACTGTTTTAAACACGACGGTATTCCCAGTAAACAAATAACGTTATACACCATTTTATAACGTTATATAACGTTATATGTCAACGTTTTTCTGAGGTTCTTTATTTTGACGCAAAATAACGTTTTTTTTATTAGCTGGGTTCTCTAACATTGTGGACGGTTCTTTTTGAAAAGTCCAAAATTATGAATATATACTGTGCATATATATAGTACTGTTATTATATAATATCATAGGAAGCTCAATGCTAAGGTTGGCATCATATGTTTTTCTTGTATTTCTTTAGACATTTTGCAACAGTGCATTATGATAATTATGACAAAACATTAAAGTGATATTCCCTCCTTAAAGGGTTACAAAGCTATAAATGATCCACGTATCAATCACCCGAACTTTCCATTTATATCCAGTAGCCGACCAGCTAGTTAGCCTACTTGTATATCTGAAAATTTATTTTTAATTTTAAGCAATGTTTTTTTTCAATTCGTTGCTAAGGCCAAATAAAAAAAAGGTGTGTTTCAGGTTACCCGACCCTACCTAGCAAAACAGGGCCGACCCTAGACATTTTTATGCAATTTTTGAAAAGGAAAAAAAATTGGGTCATTTTGGGGCTATTTGAGGGTCGTTCTGATAGTTCACGAGTTGAGGCGGTCGTCGGCGAGTCGGCATTGTAGTCGATTTCTGGGTACTTTTCAGGCTAAAGTAAAAAAAAAAAATTAAAAGAAAAAAAAAAATCCGACCTGCCTACCCTAGATTTTCAGACCATGTAACCTGAAACACACCTTCTTCTTTTTTTTTGGCCTAAGATGTATGTCTTACCCAGTATTGATTTCGTGACATCCCTCAGCAGCCTTAGCCCTGTTTACAGTATATACGTCATACGTCTACAACGTACATCACACGTTATTTTGGACATCATTAATCCTTTAAGTACCCTTTTGGTACTCTAATGTGTTAGGTGTCCCTTGTCACGATGCATAAATGCAGCCCTGGAGAGTCCACTCACCAGGGCTGCATTCATGCATCATGCCGACCCCACAGGGTCGATACACTCCCGGAGGGTCAGCATATTAATGCATAAATGCAGCCTTGGTGAGTAGACTCACCAGGGTTGCATTCATGCATTTGATTATGACAACAAAGGGCATACCACATTAAAGCGCTCTGTGGCCCGTAAAGGGTTAAACATCATTTATCTCCCTCGAGACGACCAACGCGACGAATCTAATTCTTCCTCAGCAAATACCTGTGCAAATAAGATAAATTACGACACGAGAAAATAATTGAATACTCGATAGAAAAATACATGTTCTCCCCATTCATCAACATTCCAACTAGTCAGTGCTCAGAAAAGTACCAGCAATTCTGAATAGTCTTTTGTTTGCCATCTTTAAGATGAATGTGGTCTCATAGAATGTCCCAATTATCAATTAAGGGAATTTCATTAATTGCCAATAAGTCATTTAATGTGTCATTTTAATGAAGAGAAGTCTATCAATCAGAGTGTCTTTGGACAAATTCTTACTCAACCCATGAAATATTCTTAGACATTGCTCAAGTAAACACAAGAGATGCAAAGCTGCAATCAATATGGACGCCACATTGAATAGAATTCATTAGAAATGAATAAATTCAAGGGTGCATCCTGATACATGGCAGGTAGTCCACCTCACCTGCCAAACACTGATATCTCCTGCTTCCTGTGGTACTTACCCGTGGATAGATGGTTAACCCTTTGAGGTCAGAACATTGTTTTAATGCATCATTCTCTTTATCTGCCATGATGCATTCATGCAATCTTGGGAGACACTCACAAGTGCCCTACAGTACTGATACACTCCCAATGTGTCTGCATGATGCGCCAGTGCAGCGCCAGGGATTTACTCACCTGTAGAGCATCATGACGATAAAAAGTTATGATACATTAATGCAGCATGCTGTCCTTAAAGGTTTAACACTTTAAGGACAGCATGATACCTTAATGCATCATGCCCTTGGTCATCGTGATGCATGGATGCAGCCCTGGTCGACAACTCACCAGCACTGCATTCAAGCATTATGTGAACCCTACGGTGTTGAGTCACTCCCATAGGGTCGGCATGATGCACCAATGCAGCACCAGCGAGTTACACACCGGGGTTGCATTGGTGCATCATGACGACAAATTCATCTCTTAGCGACACGCCGTCGTTAAACTTAAAGGGTTAAATGTGTTCAGATGTCGGCTCACAAAGTGGCCTCCCTAATAAAGTAGGATTCACACCTTGTCGTGTCCACCTGGCGGCACAAACAGAAAACACTGATGGTTAAGTTAGCCCTTTAAGGGCCGCAGATTGCTTTAATGTGGTATGCCCTTTGTCGATATCTTGAATATATTTGGGGCCCTGGTGAGTCTACTCGCCCAGGCTGCATTCCTACCCTATGCTGATCATATGGGGTTGAGCCACTCCCGGAGTGTCAGCATAATGCATGATTGCAGTCTTGGTGAGTTACTCGCCAGGGCTGCATTTATGCATTATGATGGCAAATGGCATAGCGCATTAAAGCATTAAGAGTCTCTAACCGAGTTATTAAACTGAATGTTTATGTGAGACCCCTATAATGCCCTACACATCCCCATGAATGACCCACACTGCGTGTTCCTATAGGGGAATAATTGATACAGAAAACCACTTTGCTCCAGTGGATCTCATTCTGGATCCTTTATACTGAGAACTCCCCCCCGACTCCGCCCCCTGCCCCCTATGACTATACCCCATGTGACAGGCTACACATAAACATACCTGTTTCCAGCTAAAACCTTAGGATGTACTTCAATCTAAAAACACTCTAGCGAGTAGGGGGGGGGTGTTGTTTGACCTTGGAGAGGGGGGGATTTGGACCCCTCTTGAGTTTGTGACCAAATAAATGCACTCACACACAGAAAAGTGAGAGTCATTGTCGCTAAAACTACCCTGACTCTCAGGTGAGGGTAGTTTTAGCGACAATGACTCTCACTTTTCTGAGGGTGCTCCTTTATAGTGAAAAGGAACATCAAAAAACATATGGTAAATAGGGGCTGCAAAAAATTAACTTCCCTGGGGCGGGAAGCTGAGAAGAAATTGACACCTCTTGTAGGGGACCAAAAGTAATCAAGCAGCCCCCCCACCTCCCCCGTCGCTGTTAAAAGATATATTAATATACTCCTCTAAATACCCTTTTTCCCCACCATCTTTACATCCTTACAATGCTTGGTGTGCTTGTTCCATTTAATTTATCATTGTATTTTTTTTTGTTTTCATTTATTGTATTTTTTCAATCAGATCAAATCAATTATTCCTGTCTGCACCCTTCACCTGCCTGTTATCAACACTGCCCACAGATAGATAGCTGTTACCGTAACGGCCCAGAGGGATATCATGTTAACCAGGGTAGGACCTTGCCTTCATTAATTCCCCATCCCCCACCATGTATCACAACCTGCCCAGTGACATCCCTCCTCCCCCCTCCCTGCTCCCTCCTCCCTCAACCAACTGACATCTCTATCTGACTATGTCTATCCATTGCTGCCCTCCTTATCACTTTAAGGATGGCATAGTGTATTAATGCATCATGCCCTTGGTTGTCATGATGCATGAACGCAGCCCTGGCTATTAACTTCCCAGGGATGCATTCAAGTACAATGTATCATACAGACCCTTCAGGGTTGAGTTACTCCCAAAGGGTCAGCATGATGCATTACTGCAGCATGGGCGAGTTACTCCCTATGACATGCCGACAAATATTGTCTTTTAGCAACATGCTGTCCTTCAAGGGTTATAGCATTGCCACATGAGTCCAACACATAAGCAAGGTTTCATGTGATATCTAGTATACATTTTCCCCATTATTGGGGATCTAAATAAATTTTTTCTTAGATTATATAGCATATAAAATTTAGCATAGGATTCTCACTGTCTGGAAATTAACTGTTGTCAGTGACTGATTTGATTGTATGACTTTCACACTGGCTTTTATACAACAATTTCTTGCTACAGTTCAGAAAAAGTTCCGACCTGCCTACCCCAATTGTTGGACTATGTGGCCTAAAACACACCTTTTTGAGATACTAGGAGATTTCAGTCATATTTCAAATGAATGCAGCCGAGGTACTAGATTCAGATTCATGCTGGCCCTAAAACCTGGAGCGCTCTCAAAGGGTCCTCATGATGCACCGACACCCTTTATAGGCGGATTTTGTGCTGATGCTTCACTGGTACATCACAATTAAAAACACACATGAATCTTAACGCATCACACCATCGTCAAAGGGTTAAGTAACCCTATGATTTCTTTAGCCTCCTCCTCCTGCCCCCTCCTGTAGCCCCTCCCCCACCCCCAGCACACACACCCCCTGAGCTCCTGTCCACCCCTCCCTGCATACAACCACTACATCATGAGCCGTGGTGAGGTGGGACTGGTGGGAATGTGGCTGTATGATCACCAGGGTGGAGTTGGAGGGACACATAGGCTGGTAGTGGGAGGTGGTAACCCTTTAAGGATAGCATGTCGCTAAAAGATGACATTTGTCGTTATAATGTGCCAATGCAGCCCCGGCGAGTAACTCACCTGTGCTCGCCGGTGCTGCATTGATCAATGCATCATGCTGACCCTTCGGGAGTATCTCTACCCTATAGGGTTGGCATGATGCTTGAATGCAGCACTGGTGAGTTACTCGCCAGGGCTGCATTCATACATTATGACGACCAAGGGCATGATGCATTCAGGCATCATGCTATCCTTAAGGGGTTAAGGACAGCATGATGCGGCAAGCCAATATTTAATGTCATGATGCATCAATGAAGTGCCAGTGCGTAGTAGTTCGACACATTGTATCGATCAGTGAATCGTGACGCTTCAGGAGAGTATCAACCCCATCAATGGTAAATGATACATGAATGCATCACTGGCAAGCTAATCCCCAGGGCTGCATTCATGCATCATGACCACAATAGTCAATTAAAACACTCTGCCATCCTTAAAGGGTTACTGAATGAAGGGGAGGAGGGTGGGAGGTTCAGGACCCTTGGTGTGGACCATGGTATAGAGTGAACAAACTTCCTCCTGCCTCCCATGTATTGCAAACCACCCCCTCCCTAATATAATCACCAAGGCCCAGCCCCCTCCAGTGGCCTACCCCACAGTTGAGCTGTGAGTCTCAACTGAGAAAGGTGTGTATAGCCTCAAACACATGTGTGTGGACTTAGACACTTGTGCCTTATTGGATAAATATACCCAGGTCTATATCCCCCACCCAGAAGTGAACATTACCAGGGCTCAACTACCCCTAATCCATCAGTGGAGATCTAAGAGATTCAACCCCTCCTCCCCCTCTCCTACTCCTACTCACCCACTTCACTGGAGATCATATCTATTCAATTGGATCTTAAGAGTGTACACATCTCCAAGGACAAAACAGACTGGACCTACTGGAGGTTTAGTCTGAATAAAGGAGTGGAGGCAAGGTGAGCATCACACAGGTGGATAATACATTCACTATAGGACTTCTATATGGATTCTTTGGTCTGAACTAGTGGAGGTTGGAGGACAAAAAGCCAAACTTAATGTATGTAATAATCCTTGCCCTGGAGCCTTCCTCAATCAGGATACCTACTCTACAGTAGTACATTGGACCTTAAGGACCTGTTTGGACCTAGAGAAACACCAGGTGTGATTTCCCCAGGTGTGACTTCCCCAAGTGTGACTTCCCCAGCTGCGACTTCCCCAGCTGTGACTTCCCCAGCTGTGACTTCCCCAGCTGTGAGGTACATTGGTGAACCCTACCTCCAGAACCAATTATATTGGATCCATTACCACAGGTGTGAATTCAGGATATATCATAGTTGCTAGTATCATTATAGCAACCAAACTGAATGCCACCATTCAAACCACTTTAACACAGCAGACGTGCCCATATCTATTTAACACCATTGCTGATCTTTAGATTTCAGATCAAGGCAGTGTGGAATTTAACTGCAGGTATACTGATAACAGAACCCCCAGTCTGTTGAATCTTATAGCACAGATTCAGTTATATGAATGCTTGGAACTGCTTATACCATTAGAGGTTTATGACGACCATCTACATAAAGGATTTAGACTAAATTTAGGGGATTAAAGACTGGAACTTGCAAGGAAGATTGACACTATATCTAAGGGATTAAATACTTGAATCGACAGGGAGGATTGAGACCGTAGATATAGGGGATTAAAGACCTAAATCTGCAGGGAGGATTGAGGATTGTAGATTTAAGAGATATTGGAGACAGTGCTGTGGCGTGAGGACTGGGCGTGGACGCTTATCTCCTGCTGCCATGATGGATAACTGCATGTACATGAGGCACAGGGCCTTCACTTGTTATCAGGTAAGTGGTAATAATTAGCCCCATAGTGAGTGGTCATTTTCTAACACCAGGGGGCTGGCAAAGTAATGTTTCAACACTCCTTGAAGAAAGGACAAAATATTTGGACCCCCTTGAGGGGTAACCAAAAAGATTTATTTGAACCCATCGGAGGGGACACCGAAAAGATTCGGACGCTTCTCGAGGGGGCGGGCTGAAAAAAATCAGCCCGCTTGTCCAAAGTGAGTACTAGTATGTGAAGAGAGAGGGTCATCCAAGGTTAAATGCACTCTTTACAGTTGAAGTCATATTGAAAAAAGAGATATAATGATTGAGAAAATCCCTTCTAGTTTATGAGAAATTGCTTTTATCCCAACAGCCAATAATCTCTATCTCTCATTGTATTGATTATATTGATATTTAATTAGCATATCTATGTTTTTTTAGTCATGCTTCAGATATAGACATGATATATACTCAATGTACTCAATTGCCATTTTCTTCTTTGATTAGAATAAGATTAATATTACCAAGACATCATTAGAGAATAACCCTTATTTGGGCATTTTGTAGGCTTTAAAATGTGTTTCTTTTACATTAAAATTAATGAAGATTTAGGCCTAATAACCGTTACTTCCAACATGAAAAGTACAGTTTGGCATAGTAGCGTTTCTTGCCCCAGAGAGGCATATGACATTACATACTTTGTAGTATATGATTGATAAAGAAATGAGAATGTGAATCAATCAAACTCAGACTCGACTATCTTAACTGAGAATTGATATAGAGTATCCACATTGGGCAGTATCTGTCTCACTTTCACTACTTTGACAATTTTGTTAAATAATCTGCATGCACTGAATACTATCCTGGAAATATGACAAAAATGGAAACAATTATACAATCTCCTGTGTCATATGAGAGACATGACTATATTTGTGCTCTTCTAAATGCTGGGTCTATCAAAGACCACACTCGACACGTCCTCTCACCAAGTCTAGAAGCATTTATTATAATTGTGTCTTAATTGGATAATAACTAAACAGGTCCCTCAGAAAACTCTCACATAATCTGTTATGGGATATAGTTAAAATAATGAATCATGTGTTATTAGATCTTAGGGTAAGGAGAAAATGGGTGTTTCATGTTATATGGCCAGATAATTTGAATTTATTCTGAAAAGTAAACACACTTTGTTCTAGCATGTGGAGTATAGCTATAAATGCACAATGTTATTGTCTGTAGCGTCTCTTATGAAAAAGTGGGTATGAAATAAGCTAACACTAGAAGTAGGGAGCTGTAACTTTAGAGAAAGGGCCAGTATGTATTTGGGTCTTAGTAATGTGAGAATGATAAAATGCAAAGAGAACCGTTATTATCCATGGCTACTGTAATATTTGCATTAGGATAGTTTTGCAGTGATTTCTGAATTAACGAGGGCGATGGATTATTTGTAAGGAATTAGGGGGCATGTATGATGAGTGGCAGTATTTTTGGCTGCTCCTGTTTTTGGGGAGGGGGTATTTTGTCAGTCGGGGGCACCATCATAAAGTGAGTACCCCCCCCCCGGGATAACCTGGTGTCTATCAGTAAATAATGTTAATTAATCAGCTAAGGCCTCAGTGCAACATTTGGCATTGTGATGCCCCAACACAGTGTCGGCACTGTGCTGGGCCATAATGCCGATGCTTGGAGAGTGAGAGTTACTCGCCGGGGCTGCCTTCATGCACAATTACACCAAAGTGTATTGCACATCAAAGTACATTGCTACCCTCATAAGGTTGATTAACATCACAGAGAAAAGAAGTAGAATCACTATTAATCCCGACTTGATCACTGAGGTAACTCTCCCCAGGACTCTGAAGAAATATATACTCAATAAAAATCATATTTCAAGTCCACTTCTACTTGGAGTATTCACATAATTCTTTCGGGTATGTGACCTCTATTTACTCTAGTTATGTCATTTCAAAGAGAAATAAATCTTAAATTGTTAAGAAAATTATTGGAAATGTTGCATTAAATGTGTCGGAAAAGTAGGTAATTCTGAAAATTGTAAGAAGGTATCATGGTGTTTCTACAGCTAAAGGAATATAAGCCTGCCCCGAGTATAAGCCTGCCCCGTGTATAAGCCTGGTCAGCTTACCACTTAGTACTTGTATAAGCCCGGGCTAATACACGAGGAAATACGGTATTTTCTCTGTGTATTATATGTTGTAATATATACCCCTGAAACACACTACACTGTACTCCCTTGGCCTGTGAGCTGCTACATACCTTATGACAGCTCTCAGTCTCGTGAAGTGTCGGATAACTGATGAGATTCTCGCCCTCCGCCTCCCCCTGGCAGCATAAACCATAATTACCTGACGCCAAATTATCAACAAATTATGAGGAAATTAGGCCACCTAGGTGGGGCTAAAAACGGGAGTAAGTGGGAGAGTGTCTGGGGTGCTGAGTTTAAGATTAGAGCAGAGATGTGGGTGGCCACACAGAAAGGATGGTCCGCCCACTGCTACATGGAGTATCCTTTCTGAGTGCCTTGTCAAAGATTCTGTGAGTAATTAAATGTATGTACTGTTGGTAGCAGGGCAATGCTGATATTATACAGGTGTATTTTATAACATAATTTTGTCGCGGATTTGAGTGATATTCAAGTTGTCATTTTTTTTCAATTTGATTGATGCAATACGTGGGAGAATTTAATTGGATATTTTAATTTGGAGGAACCAGAATGTCACTTATCAAAGCAGGGCCCCCAAGCAAGACAGCCATATTATGTCAGCGTCTAGCCTTTAAGTCGACATGGTGATTGTATGCATTATAAGTCCACTTTTGTCGTCATCTTGCCGACCTACAGGGTTGATGCACTCTCAAAGGGCTGTGCTGCATGATGTCGCAATGCTGGGCATATGATGCACTCTGTCGATATCTCCCTCTGTCATTCTCTACGTCTCTCTCTGTCTTTCTAACTGTCACTGTATTTCTCTCTCTGTTTCCCTATTCATCTCTCTCTCCCTGTCTGTCTGTCTATCTGTCTGTCTGTCTGTCTCTCTCTTTTCCTGTCTGTCTGTCTGTCTCTCTCTCTGTGTATCTCTGTGTCTCCCTCTCTCTGTCTCTGTTTCTGTCTCTGTTTCTGCCTCTGTCTGTCTGTCTCTCTGTCTCTCTCTCTCTCTCTCTCTGTCTCTCTGTCTCTCTCTGTCTCTCCATGTATATCTCTCTATATGTCTTTCAATCTCTCTGCAGCCCTTTCTCTGTCTCCATCTCTCTCTGTCCCTCTGTCCCATTCTCTTCCCCTCTATGCATCTCTCCCGGAATTTATATCTCTCTCTTGCACTGTCTTTCTAACTCGTGTCTCTCTCTGCCTTTCCTTGCATCGCTGTCTCCTTATACTTCTTTGTCTCCCTGTCTACTTCTGTATATCTCTGTCTCTGTCTCTGCACATCTCTCCACATAGTATATAGGTGTGTGACAGTGTGTAGTCCCCGTGGCGTTGATGTCTATCAGGGTGAGGAATGCCCGGGAGGATGCCGGGTCCTCCCGTAGGTGACACCCCCTACCTGCAGTCAGCCACCCCGCACCACCCCCTCCAGGCGCCGGGCTGTGGGAACAGGGATCCACTCCTCCATCACATGAGTGACGGGAAGCCGCTCAGAATGTCTTAGATTTTCTTTTTTTTTATTTCTTGGTTGGGATGGTGAGAAACAGATTTGGAGAGATACAGATGGATAAGGAACTGAGTAGATATACAGCGAGGGAAGGACTTAAATTATATTTTAAAACCAATCGTAGTACATGTAATAAGTTACATGCATACACAATTTAGAACCATAGAGACACAAAATATTAGGGTTTTAACTAGTCCGGGTAACTAGTTCTCCCATGGGGACTTTTTCTAGAGTATATGCATTGTAATATGATGATTATTGGCCATGGCATTTACCCTTCTCCCATGATATAATAGAAGCCTCCTCTGTCCATCCTATATGTCGTAATACTGTATACCTATCTACATATTTGATGTACATGTTAATATTGCATAATTATATTTATTGTTCAGCTTATTACTATACAAGTTTATTATTGAGAGATGAATATCATGATAATCATAGAGGTCTAGGCAAACGAGAATAAATAGACCATTCATTATATATATAATATACCACAAATATATAGTTTTGAGGTATCAGTTAGTTGTGGGGGTCCACACATCACATCTGAACCAGCACAAATCGATTCCACAAAGTATGTAATAAACACCCCTCTGCCCTTACATATCAGTAAACTGATTCCCACAATGTCCACAACAATACCAAGAAATACACGGTAAAACAATACAAATGAAGCAAAACATGATAAATTGATGTTAGAGTCCTTATAGATCTCACAGTAGGAAAGCCGTAGAAAATCTGATACAATTCCCTATTGAATGATTCCTAAATCTACACTCAATATGACAGGCACCAAGGTGATTTGTCATTTAGGTACACTGATCCCAGATGCCTGGTCATTGTCACTAGATCCAGCATGGAACCTTGAGGTATGCCCAAACAACAGGGGCTGGTCCCACTAGGCATCCCTAATATGTCCTAAACTGTGGGGTGTATATGGGGTACTAGGGAGAGGGTATGTCACACAATACTATAGCATGGCATTAACCCTTTAAGGGTGGGAGAGTGATTTGTACACTCTAAGAATTGTGTGTTGCGAGAACATGCATAAAGACTAGAGTAACACACATGAATTTTCAACACACTTTTGAGATCAATACACTTTTGGCAAAGGGTGTGTAGGCCTACATGGTGAGAGTATTGTGTAATGTGTTACAAAAAAGGAGTATGTTAAAAGTGGCTGCAAGAAAAGCATGTTAAAAGTGTGTAGACTTTTCTTAAAGTGATGCCCTTTGTCGTCATGATGCGTAAATGCATTCATTATGATACCCCTATGGGAGTGTATCAAACCTATAGAATCGACATTATCCATGAATGCATCTCTGGTGAGCTACTCGTCGCACCAGGGCTGCATCCAACCATACTTGCGACAAATGTCATCATATCTGCAGCCCTTACAGGGTTAGCATCACAGGGGGTCCCTGGGAATATACCCACCATATATCGGTGCTGGGGCCATTTTGTAAACAATTATAGTAAGTCGTGATGACTACACCCCAAATATGATATATACCAATTCCACCTAAAGTGCCAAATAAACAAAATGACTCATTCCTCAAATGCTCTAACAAATGATTGCAGATATTTGCGTTGCACATGTCAATGTTCTTCATAACAATTGCAGCGTTTCTGTATTATATACATGTTTCTCACAATAATTGTAGATATTTGTTTTTGAAATGTGTATCTTTTTGACAATAGGCAGTTAGTCAAGGCACCAACTATTGTATTATTCTTATTGTCATGTCAGCTAAAAGATAGGCGTTGTCTCTTAGGGTAAATACCCCTTATCAGATATCATGGGTAGATTAGGGTAATTTGGGCCATTGTTTGACAGTTTCAGTGGCAGTGTAGTTATCTGGGTATGTCATTATGTGGCAGATGCCCCGTGTATAATTGTATTGTGTTAAACCTTAAATGACAGCGGGGTGTTTTAATACAGTACGGCGTTTTGTCGGCATGACGCATGAATGCAGCACTGGTGAATAACTCGCCAGTGCTACATACATTCAAGCATCTTGCCGCCCCTCCGGGTTGATACCCTCCTAAACGGTCGGCAGTATCGTTACTCAGTGGCGCTGCATTGGTGCATCATGACGAGAAACCATCGATGCATCATGTGGGCCTTAGAGTGTTACCCATATAACCATCAGGTACATGAGAGACTCGTTATTACCATTATCAGGGTGCTGATCAGCATTTAGTGAGGCTGTCTTTTTGTTTGAAAGTCAACAATTAGTCTCAGGCCCTGTCTGTCCAACCTGTGTGGGTTGCAACAGTTTATAACTTTGTAAAATGATAGCCATAGTTTGTAATATATACCTATGAGAAGTTAATATAGCCTGATGTTACCTAACTAGGCAGTTCTACGACATTGGAGCATTTTCATTTTATATTTATTGAATGTGTAGAATGCTGAGTTAATCTAACTCCTTATTCTACAACAGTTTATATATATATATATAACTCTGTAAAATGATAACCATCGCTTGTAATATGCCTATGAGACGTTAGTATAGACGGATGTTACCTAGCCAAGCCGTTGTAAAATTTAGATGGCCGTAATCTTCTGTATTTCATTTTGAATTTATAGCTTAGACTCTTCTCAGTTAATTAAACTCCTCATTTCACAATTATGACAATGCCGTTGAAATTGAATCATGTCTTTTTTTTCCTAGTTCAATATGTTGGAGAACCAATACCAACAACCAAATTAACTAGGCGAGTTACTCGCCAGGGCTGCATTCATAGCACATTGATTAAAGGAATATGCAGCCCTTAACAAAAAAATTAAATCCTACGTAAATATGTTCCAAATACTGTAAAAATGTATTATTATGGGCTGGGGCAAATTAAAATGGTATCCATGGGCAGTAACAGCTCAGAAATTGAATAGATGGGGTCTGATTATGGGATTTTCTAGTGTATTTTCAATAGGGGTGGGGGTACAATCGGGCACGATTTTATTCCCAAATGACCATATGTTGAGTAATAAAATCAAATTTGAGCAAAATCAGAGGGAATGAAGGGGAATGGGATAGATAAAAAGTTAAGTATTTCAAATGTGAACATTCTGATATGCTCACTTTAAAGGGTTAAACACCAAACCGCCATCCACCTGGAGGGAACGGGACAAATTGTTGGCGCTCCTCTCACCAGGAGGGCTGGGCCCCTCCCGGTTCCTCCAGGAGACACCCTGGAGGAAAAGGGGTGTATGGTGAGGGCTCCACTTACAGCAAAAATCATTAGTCAGCAATTTGATAGGGGCATGTAGAGTCCAGTGTGAGTCAGGATGTGACAGAGATGAGAGATGAGCTGTTTGAGCACTCATCAATGTGTCATTTAGACGCTTAGTGTGACCACTTTATCAGGGGTGAGGAGGTTGGGTTACAACCGTGTACATGCCATGGGATGCGGTTCTGTATGTAAACTATATCCTATATGCATGTAGCATACCTATTTATGTGGATATATGTCTTCTAATGTGTGAATATTGTCTTGAAATTAAAATGGACTGGTCAGGGGAAAACTGACCAACGGAAAATACCATGTGGCCATGGGGATTCGTCAAATTCAATGTAGGCCTATATATAGCCTACATATATACATGGACAAATCAATTTGGCAATGATTCAGTTTATGAAGTATATTTTTGATGCAGCATACCCATTATATGTGTGGAGTTATGTCTTCTAATATGTGACTGTTTTCATGAAATCAAAATTGACTGGTCAATGGAAAACTGACCAATGGAAATATCATGTAGCCATGGGGATTCTTCAAATTCAATATGATGGCCTACTTGGAGACAAAGCAACTTAACAAGAAATTGAATGAAAGTTTTCTAATATGTGTATGTTTGTTTGAAATCAAAGTGGACTGGTCACCAGAACATACCGTGGAGTCATGGGGATTCTTCCAGTCTTATACTATGAATTACATTGTGTACAAACCTTTTGGAAATCATCTTGTATTCAAATGAGGCAGCCTTATGTACATAAAGTAAAACATCAAAAACAGGGGGAAAAAACAAGGGAACAACAGATATTTCACTCACAGACTGTCGTCTGTGGCTAATTAAAACATATTGGAGTGAACCCATCGGGGGCCATGGGGGTTTCCCTTTGTACATGACGGGGGTCCAGAGACGCGCGACCAGCGACACATGTGCCGTTTTGAGCGTCTGTGTAAAGAACACAAAACTCATTTATAATTGGACACAATGGTAAAGCCACTAAACAATCATATTATGATTACTATAAGCCATTCGCGTGGCCTCTGAAGCGTGGGTCGCCTCTCACAAACGTAAACAAACACAGGGAGGTAGAATGGCGCGTGTAAACAGGGTTTGTGTGAATTGTCGTCTGCTGGTTCTGCTGCCCGCGGCTGTTTGTACGCCGCGTAAAACACGTGTAAACATGGCCACACGTCCCCTAAGGCCAAAAAAAAAGGTGTTTTTCAGGTTACCCGACCCTACCCAGCAAAACAGGGCCGACCCTAGAAATTTTTATCCAATTTTGAAAAGAAATATGTATATTTTAAGTAATTTTGGGGCTATTTCAGAGTCGATTTGATGGTCCATGAGTCGGCGTCAGTGTTGGCGAGTCAGCGCTGAGGTTTTGAGTCAATTCTTAGGTACTTTTCATGCCATGCGAACAATCTATCTTCATAAAACAATTTTGGGGCCATTTCAGAGTCAATTTGATAGTCCACAAGTTAACACCGTCGTCGACGAGTCAGCGCTGAAGTTTGCGCGTCAGTTTTTGGGTACTTTTCAGGCCAAAGTAAAAAAATATATATTAAAAAAATATATATATCCGACCTACCCTACCTAGATTATCAGACTATGTAACCTGAAACACACCTTTTTTTTGCCTAACCTCATACCCTGAACCCTTTAAGGACCGCATAGTGCTTTAACCCTTTGTTTGTTGTTTGTATGTTTGTATTTCATTTATTTACCCTGCAGGTACATAGGGCCAGGCCCTGCTTCTCACACGCAGCTCATGTCATTGTGTATGGTTATTAGCTATGGTTCTCATAATAAAAATACAAAAATGTCCTTAAGGGAATTGTTAATTTATTTAAATATAATAAATAATATAATCAATTTTAAACATTTAATCCAGATCCAAGATGTCTATGGATCTAAGATATATACTTTTTTTACCTTGTTCCATGTTAAACCTTTATTACATGTTGTAAATTTATACATAGGATAAGATTGCCCACTGCCATAGACATGTGTGAGCATATACATGCCTGTGGGCTTATCCTATCGGACTGATCTTATGCCCTAGGCAGATAAATTTTGCCTTTTCATAACATAATCAAATGTAGATGGTATTCCATATGATTGGTGGATGATCTTATTTCAACTTAGAGAGCTTATAATAGAGAAAAAAAGACATAAACATTCAGGATGTCATGTTGCTAAAATATCACACCTCACACCCTGAACCTTTTAAGGTTCATAGTTTATAATGCATCTATCCACGACGTGGTGTCCAATATAGGGTACAATTCAATATAAATGCAATCAGTGTGATGAAACAACGTTGGGGGCAGAGTACATGTATATTTTTTATGGAAATTACTACCCAGTAATACAATTTAGTCATATACATGTAATCGTATATAGAGGTCAATATGCTTTGTCGTCATGATGCTTGAATCGAGCCTTCTCAGGAAACCAGATATTAAAGATATTAAAGCATCATGCCGACCAGACATGATTGATACACTCTCAATGAGTTGGCATGATGCACGAATGCAGCCTTGGCGTGTAGGCTCACAAGGGTTGTATTCATGCATCATACCAACCAAGGACATATAGCACATTAAAGCACCATACGACCCTTAAAGGTGCTGGTGCACCCAAGTCGCTAGTGCTGCTCACATTGACACCCCCTCTTGTGGGTGATTCAGGTACTAAGGTTATGATGGGTTACATAATCTTAGGTCAAAGTTGAGGCAGAAGATGAAAGGTATCTACAATTATTCTGCTCAGCAGGGGTCACAGCAGGTGGTATCTGCCCCCAAAATCCATGGGAGCAGCTCAGACCTCCTGCTGTGAGGAGGTGTCATAAGGAGTGGGTGGGTTACATCTACAAAGAGATGGACAGATTACAATGTGTCTATATTATGTAATGTTATGATTTAACACATATAGCCAACAAAACAGCCAAGAAATGGTGGATGGGGGAGGAGACAACCCTGGAGGAAGGGGAAAGTCTGGACCAGGCCTGGAGGAGTTTGGTTTCTTGATTATATAAGGCCTGCTAGTGGCCACGCCGTTAGCAACAGTAGAGGCTGGGTGCACCAGCCGCTTTAAAGGGCTCACATCTCATTCTAGCCATACCAGACTAACCCCATATACGTCAGAAGCACTTAGAAAACGCTGACAAGCGATCGGTTAATTTTGACGGAAGACTCGAATGGCAGACGACAATTTGACTGCGTCTGAGAAGATCAATAGTTTTGGCGCTGTGTGTTTTTAGCCTCCTAGGTGAAGGTCGTCCGTCTCTGTCCCCTACCCCGCAGGGTGCCCCTCTAATTAGACCATTAACCCTTTGGAGACAGCAGAGTGCGTTAATGTATGTGTATGAATGCAGTCCTGCAAGGTGGGTGACTCACCAGGGCTGCATTTATACATCTAGCCGACCATATTAAGGGTTGATCAGGGGGTTGATACATTGCCAAAGGGTTAGAATGATGGACAGATGCAGAGCGGGCGAGTTACTCACACTGACTCTACATTGGTGCATCATGAGGGCAAATAAAAGACGCGTTATGCTGTCCTTAAAGGGTTAGACTAATAATACACACATGTATGTTGCTGTATTGTAAGTGTGAGTGTACATATGGAGGTATATAGGACAATGGCTGGTCTTCCACTGGGGGCAGCCATCTTGTCCCCCAGCTTGTCCCCTGATTAGAGAGATGTCGCTGGTTCCTTTCAGACGGAAACCTCACTCCAATGACGAGGACCCCATGAGGGACTCGCCTTCTGCTTCTTCATACTGAAACATATATGTGTAGTTCTGCTTTCAAATTTATTGACACGTGGAAAAACATCTTCGATAATAAGCTGATGACGTATAAATTAAAAAAATATATAATGAAAAAAACACTGCTACTGTCACTAGGGCGCTGCAAGCCAACTATTTCACCCTTCTACCCCCCCCCCCTACCCACTCCCCACCCACACACACTCACTCACTCACTCACTCACAACCACACTCTGTCTTCTAACCAAAGGCACAATCTACTTCCGGTCTTGTTGTCTTAATTTTGGAGTATGGATTTTTTACAGATGATTCAGCTTAAAACTCCATCAGACCCCCCCCCCCCCCCACCCATTCACACCCCTGTCCCACACTCTCACACTTGCCCTCACGTGTTCCCACTTTATCAGGCTAATTGGCGTGGAGACTTGGACAATCATTAACAAATAACGGTTACTAATTGAGCCTAATAGTGCACTGAGTACCCAGCCTCATTTTTATAATTTTAAAATGGTTTTAGAGTGGTAGGGTGGGTAGAGGGTAAGTTTAGTCAAATTTAGGTCTAATTAGGGCGGGGCGGGGGGGGGGGGGCTTTGTGACATTAATCTGGTGAGTACAGGTACCGTAAAACCTCCCGTATAAGCCGCGGCTAATACGCGAATCAGATCGCTGGTGCGGCTTATAGGATCGGCACAGAGTCCAGGTGCGACTTATACGCGACTTTTTGCTCCTATAGTACAGTACTAAAGTCACCATAACCAGATCGCTGGTGCGGCTTATAGGATCGGCCCAAAGTCGGGGTGCGGCTTATACGCGAGTTAGGCTTATACGCGAGGTTTTACGGTAATACAGTAGATACAAATGGCATAAAGCTGTCAGGTTCAGCTGATACGCTATACAGACCAGACTCAGACATACATATACCATTAGACCATGGTGGAGGTGTGTTCCAGGATTAACTTCCCTACCATTATTCTCTTTTAGTTTTGAATTGATTTTTTTATACTTTCCCCAGGAAAACCATGGCTGTTATTGTAATAGCACTGGAAAAGTATATCCAGTTAACAAAAAACGTTATACAGTATTTATAACTTTATATAACGTTTCTCTCATTAAGGTAAGGCTCTTTACGAATAATGGCATAACGTTATATAAAGTTTTAAAACGTTATTTTGACGTAAAATTGCATGGTTTTCTTGTTAACTGTGTAGGGAAAAGATGTCCGATACTATAATTGGAATGTTGAAAATATGAAGAGAAAATAAATGAAAAACATAAATAAATAAATAAATAAATAAATAGATAAATAAATATATAAATAAATAAATAAATAAATAAATATAAAATTATTTCTGAATCTAGAACCCACCCATTCTCCAACCACCCTCCCGACAAAAAATCAACAGCTATTTCAGTTTGAGTTAGGGTCTATACACAAAGTGGGTTCTCACCCAGATAAAGGTTATACATTATCAAATTTCCCCTGTCATGAATATAGACCCATCAGTAAGTGTATAGATGTTACATGTATTATATGCAATATTGCTGCCATGCTAACATTGTATATGTGCCCTTTCGTTGGTAGCATGTATGAAGGCAGCATCGGCGAGTAACGCGCGAGTGCTGCATGTGTGCACTGATAATAAAACCTATAGTCAGTACTGACTATACCATCATATTTTGACCCCCGTAGTCAGGAGACTATACAACTTAGTCACATATTAGTCATAAGATGGTCAGTAGTGACTATATGTGGATCACACAAATTGATGATGTCACAGGAATGTGTGCACAGGAAACAGTTAGGATTCAAATTTGAATGGTCCATGGACTTCAGGTAGGCACATCCTCTCCTAAACCACTGTTCTATGGATATCCCTGCTTATAATATGTTATGTTACAGTTGACTATGACAACTTAAGATGTTATAGGGTGCATGAGTTCTCATGTTTGATAGTGTTATCATGGTAATTTGTTCCAATTTTGATAGACATACATGATCAGTGTATGTCTAGACTGGCCCCTGCCCTGCCTTATCCTAGCTTGTCCCCCACCCTGCCTTATCCTAGCCTGTTCCCTGCCCAGCCTCATCCTAGCCTTTCCCCTGCCCTGCCTTATCCTAGCTTGTCCCCCGCCCTGCCTTATCCTAGCCTGTTCCCTGCCCAGCCTCATCCTAGCCTTTCCCCTGCCCTGCCTTATCCTAGCTTTTCCCCTGCCTGCCTTATCCTAGTCTGTTCCCTGCCCAGCCTCATCCTAGCCTGTCCCCCACCCTGTCTCATCCTAGCCTGTCCCCTGCACTGCCTTATCCTAGCCTGCCCCCGCCCTGCCTCATCCTAGCCTGTCCCCCACCCTGCCTTATCCTAGCCTGTCCCCTGCCCTGCCTCATCCTAGCCTGTCACCTGCTCTGCCTTATCCTAGCCTGTCCCCTGCCCTGCCTTATCCTAGCCATGTCTACCCTGCTGAACCTTGACCTGCCTTCAGTACTTAAGTTTCCCTTATTTCTCATGATTGACTATATCTATTAGTCATGGTGACTACTTTAGACCATGAAACCATTAAATTCATATTCACTTGACTATATAGCCCAAATCAGCCGATTTAATGGCTGACTATAGGTTGACTATATGACTAACTTACTATAGACATAGGTGACTAACTTGGTATAGTCGTTTTTGCTACATTCATGTGACTATAGAACTGTAGTCCGTAGTGACTAACATTTCCAGGTCCATTTTTATCAGTGTGCATCATGCCAACACTGAAGGGGTGTCACAGTCACAAATAGTCAGTATACGATGTACCAAGAGGTCTTTCAGAGAGGACTGGTCAGTCGTCATAATTTTGGATTTTCGGGCAGTATTTGCAATTCTCTAGCTGGCAAAATGTGGTAATTACAATTATTTTCTATAGATTCCAACAGGAAATCTTGTGAAAGAAATTTTACTAGTGGTCGTGAAACAGGTTTCGTCATGCCACCATTTGCCTACGACCACGTCAGTTGTTCTGAAAGGCCCTCCTGGGGTATCTTTCAGAACGACTGCCATATCTGCCGGGCAGTCAGATATGTTGCTGATAATGAAAAATCAACTTGACGAATGTGGCAAATGAATGGGATGGTCTAAAAGTAAATCTATTGGGTAGTGCACAAGATGATCATTAGACATGACTTTTTTTGCCATTTTCTCTTCAAATAATTGTATTGTATTTATTGTATTGTAGTCTATATCGGCTAACCTGTTAACTTAACAATTCTGACCATCCTATATTGTGAAACCCTTTGGCGATTTACCTGATTGTCATCGTCAAACCCGAAATATACCCCCCGGCAGATAAGGCAGTTGTTCTGAAAGAGAACCCAGTTGAGTAACTCACCGGCGCTGCATTGGTACATAATCCCAGTGGGCACAGAACATTGAATCAACATTGAAAATTGGTTGACAATATTGATTCAATGTTGTTTCAACGTTGATTCAACATTGAACTGAATTTTGTGCCCACTGGAATGAGGCTAAAATTGAAATCACCCAAAGCCCCGAGGCGGTATGCAGCCCATAATATGTAAACAAACATATACAGGTTAACATGAGTTACATGTATTCCTATGTATTGCAGGTTTTGGGGACACTTCCTCACAATGAGAGCAGCACCTTTGGCGTGTTTATAGACAATTTTCAGCAAACACACCCAGCCGTTACTAAAGACAATTAAACCTGCACCCCCTCCCCTTGGTGGAAATTCATGGGCAGAAAATGGGGGCCCGCCCCCGCCCCCCTCCCCCGCCCCCCGCTAGGTTGGCAGCTGGCACTGAGCTTTTGGCCATTACTACCAGGGACCATTTTATACAAATGTAGCGGACCTCCTAGTCTAACCCCTCCCGAGTGAGGCTCCCTAGTCATCCTTTAATGGCCGCCTGCTTCTTTAATGTGTTATGACCTTAGTCGTCATGATGCATACATGCAGTCATATCGTGAGGGCTGCATTGAGGCATCATGCCGATCCCTCCCTTTGGATAGAGAAGTGGCATGATGCTTCAATGCATCACTAGCGAGTAGAGCATTACGACGACAATGGGGCCTCAGTAACACAATAAATCATTACGCGGTCCTTAAAGGGTTAACCCCCCCCCCGAACACCGGCTCATCATTGCGTCTTTATGTGCATGAGGGGGCTAATTATGTCCCCCTGATTTGTTTATCTTAATTATCCCCCACCCTGAATCACCCCACCTTTCAGCATGGGGCCCATATCCATTCATAAATCATAATAATCCAATATCCACTCCATTTGATACATCAATACATCCATACATTCCCCTTTTAATCACATTTAAGTCACAGGAACACCTTGATCTAGAGTTATCGTGATATTTCACCGATTTCTCAGTGGAATTTCTGCGGCGTTTGTGGTTTTGTGGCCTTTTGCGCCATTTTCGCCGATCACCGACAAAAATGTCGTCTGCTAGCGCATTGGATCGTCTGCGGGGAGAGGTAAGGGCGGGAAGCGGGTCCCCAGGCCTGAGGCCGGGCTGTGGTTGGTATTGTATGGCAACAAATAGGCCACTGATGTCAGCCCAAACCATCCATCACCTTACCCACCCCCTGCCCCTATTGGTCCGGGTAGGGTCGGCGCAGACTTCAAAGAGACATTGGGCTACAATTAGGCCGGCCAGGTGGGCGGAGCTAGTCATTTATAATCTACGGCCGTCCGCCGCTCGCCGCCCGACCCTCCACCTGCAGGCTGTGATCGGTACTACTCACCCCCCCCCCCCCACCCCCACCCACACACACACACACACACATACACCATCCTGTTCCCCTTTCTTCACCGCCCCCCTCTGCGCTCTCCACCACCTCTCCAGGATCCCTGACCCCCAGGCTATGTTGACAAGGTTTTGAGGAGGAGAGAGTTGCATCAGTTTTTACCTTCAGCACGACGACGACTCTGATCCTCCAATAGAGGTGTGTGAAAGTTGTGCCATAGTTGGAACGCGGGGCGGTTTGGTTAGTGGTGTATACGTCATACAGGATCATGTACATGCGCCTTGTTTACACGTAGTAGTAGGGGATCCATTGACCTACATAGCGGTTATACACCAGCAGTTACAGATTCTATACCAGGATCATTTCACTGGGTGGGGGAAGTGCAACAGCAGCAACATTGGCACAACAACGGTGCCAACAACAACAGCAGCAATAGCAGTATAACAAAAAGGTAGCAACATTAGCAGCAGCAGTAATTGCAGAAGAAGCAACAACAGCAGCAACAACATCAGCAGCAACAGCAGCAGCAACAACAGCACCAGCAGCAGCAACAGCAGCAATACCATCAGCAGCAGCAACAGTAGTACCAACAACAACATCAATAACAACAGCAACAACAGCAACAGCAATAACAACAGCAGCAGCAACAGCAGCAGCAACAGCAGCAGCAGCAGCAGCAACAGCAGCAGCAACAACAACAACAGCAGCAGCAGCAACAAAACAGCAGCAGCAGTAACAGCGGCAACAGCATCAGCAGCAACAATAACAACATGAAACACAGCAACCTGTACAACAACAGCAACAATAGTTATACAGCAAAAACAACAGCATCCACAGACACAACAAAAAACAACAACAACAAAAACAAGCAGTAGTATCTGCAACACCAACAGTAGCAACAAAAACAACAGCAATATAGCAATAAGAACAGCATATCAACAACATTAGCAGCAAAAATAGCAACCGGAGTCAACTCATTAGAACAACTTATAGCAACAACATCAAACAGAAGCAGTATCATCGGTAGCAACAACAACAGTAACAACAAGGATGGGAATAGGAACAACACAGCATCAACAGCAATAGCCACACCAACAACAGTAACACCAACAACAACAACAACAACAACAACAACAACAACCACAACAACAACAACATTAGCAACATCCTCATCAGAAGCAACAATATCAGCAGCAATAACAACAGAAATCATTTCCAGTTTCACCGAGCAGGGTGTTCAATACTTTCTCTGAGCCAAGTTGGCGGGCGGCGGGTCTGCCCTATAATTACCTGCTCAACTCCCTACATGTCACCCAGCCACCACCTCTAAAAACACAACAACAGTTAGACTTAGAGCCACCCTATATAGACCTAGCAATCCCTGCTTGCTAGCTGGTGGCTATATAATCTGAGGAGGACTGTGATATTGAGCAGGCTAGACGTTGGTGGTTGGTGGTCGGGGAGTAGGGCAGGGGGCGGGGCGGTCAGGACAGCTGGCCGCACCCCATACTGATTGTTAGTACCTCGCGGCGGCTGTAGGGGGCGTGAGTGTGCCTGTGGAGGCTGTGCCGGGCCGTCTCACCCCTAGCAATTATTACATAGCGGACGGGCAGCCGGGGCAGCAGGAGCAGTACCCACCACTAGTACACCCACTACACACTGCACTCACTCACTCACTACTTACCGTGTGGAGACACACTGCCTGACTGACTCCACTACACCCTCCCTCCCTCCTCCTCCTCCTCCTGAGATACCCAGGACAGGGAGGATAGACAGACGGACAGATAGATAGGAGGTGTTCCTATCCCTGTATAGTTCTACTACTGCTAGTACAGATAGTGGTAGTACCATTGGACTCACTGACTACAGACAAAAGCTGATAGCCGCTGCGTTGTGTGGTTAAGGCCTATCTCTAGGCGGTTCTAGGCCTATACTACTTACTGGAGGCCTGACGTTAGGCTCCTCCAGGTGCAGGACACCACACCTTATAGTGTTAAGGTTATCTCACCACCCTGACCCCACTGGAGGAACCACCCAGGCATGGCGACCACACTATTAGGGGTAAGTACCAATATCTCACCCGGCTTAAGCTAGCTGCTGGGACCTCTCACCTAGATTAGTAACCCTTTAAGGACGGCATGATGCCTTAATGCTTCACTGGTCAGCATGATGCACCAGGGCATGGGTAGGTGGGGAGCAGCTCACCAGCGCTGCATTGGTGCATCAGCCTGCTAGGGTCGGCATAATGCATTCATGCAGCCCTGGTGAGTTTCCCACTAAGGTGCCATGAATGTATCATGACAACAAAGGGACATGATGCAATAATGCATTATGCTACCCTTAAAGGGTTAAGTGGTTGTGGACATCACCACAGCGATTATACTGCTACATATCAAGCAAGGGATTTACATGAGTGTCATTCTTGAATATTTTCTCCTCATAGGTCATATCCCACCCCTCCCTTCCTCTCCCATATTGATCAACTTTGTTTTTCAGTTTCAGTTTTTTTCTCTTAGTGGGAATTTAAACAAAAATGATGATAATAATAAAGGACACGGATCATGGTATTTATACTGCCAATTCCCCAAGTTGGATCATGGCATTGGCCTAGTTGTCTTAGGAAGGAAGGAAGTAGTTACCATTGCCTTTGCTTATGGGGTTGTTGTTGATGCCTAAGGTACAGGGCGGGTGGTCATAACGATGCAGCATTGGTGAGACTGGCTGATGGAAACAGGAACCTGAATTTGGCATGGCCTCAGTCACAAGTCGGTGCAATGGTAGGCTCTGGGAGGCATTTTTTCTATTTATTATTACTAGTTGGTGGCCGGGGGAAAGCAAGCACCCTACTCCCCCTCCTCCTCCTCCCCAGGGTGGTAGTTACATTGATCATCATACACAACCAGCAGACGACCAATACTCAGTCACACTCCACCTCCCCCCCCCCCCCCCTCCGACCCCCATGAGGCCCCCCTACCACCACCAACCACCACCACACATGTGACATCAACATAAACACCTCCATGCCTCATGCACAGGGACCCGAGTACAGCAGGGGGACGCCTCCACCACGGAGCAGACGACATTTGAACAGACAGACTCAGCGTCGGCGTTTTCACTGAAAGCAGACGACTTTTTGCGTTGTGTTTGATTGGGAGTTTCTGCTGGTTGCTGGGTCGGTGTGAGACCGCCTCAGGAGGAGGGTTGTACCGGGAGGAGGAGGCTCGGGGCCGGTAGGGGTGAGGAGGTAGGGGCCGTAGTACACCCGGGAAGAGGCACACCTGTGTGTCGGCTGTCTGTACAGGACCTAACTCATACCTCCTGGAGACATTATCATCATCAGACCATAGAGCACCAGGACACCACCACCACCCCCACTCTCCAGAACTCCAGAAGCTTACACCCCCCTCCCACCCACCACCCACCCATCCCCTCCAGGCTGTCAACCATCACCCCCCCCCCCTCCCCACCCACTACCATCACCCACCACCCACCCACCCCCAGCACACAGCAGCGCCATGTGAATGCATTATGATCATTGTCAGAGGCACTAGTACACCACAGTAGACACCCTCCCTCCCTCCACCACCACACTACTAGTCCTATTGCCGGTCTCCTGGGTCCCCCCTGGAGAGACACAGCACAGCAGTCGTCACCCTGCATGGTGGTGGTGCCAGTGTTAGTGGTGGTGGTGCATGGTAGGGCAGTGCTGGGCTACTGGAGGAGTTGTTGGGATCAGGAGTAACTGCTGGAGTTGTTGTCACATAGCTCTGCGGCTCCCCAGGGACTGGAGGACATCTGCAGCGGCAGCGGCGGTGGCATTAAGGTGTACCAGGCACAGGAGGAGGAGGAGGGGAGCTACTGTACACAAACATAGGCCTATACTGAGTACAGCAGAGCAAGGGTACTGAAGGAAGACAATAACAGCAGGGGAGGGGGCCTGGAGAGGGTGATCTATGGATGCTGGGACATTGGCATCATCAGCACCACTTGGTATAAACCCTGGAGGAGCCGAGCTTAATACCCAATGTGAGCACCCTGGATGTGGATTGTTATAAAACCATATATCTCATGAACCCAGTTACTTATATCAGTAAATGCATGAGCAATGAACAATGGAGGTAACCCCACTGCACGCACCACTACCTGCATAAGGGCATGCACTCATCCATATAGGTTAACACCCACACTGGAGGAGGTATAGCACTGACAGGCTGGGGTGGATATGATCTATAGGCAGCTGCTGGAGGAATGATGGGGGATGCACTGACACTGATCCACTTCTGACACCACTGAAATCACAGACCATCTAACCACAGGGCAGACACAATCTGATTCAGACTCCCTTTTCCCATCATTAATGTCACAGTCCAATAGTGGCCATCACCACCGCCATCAGAGAGAGAGGCACATTTAGATTCACCCCACCACTCACTCAGTGCTCTGGGAAGGCTCCTGATGGCCACATCCTAATTAACAAGTCAAAGGAATTAATTAACCAGAACTCAGTGCTGGAGATATTGATGGGCTAGTGGGTGATGAAGGATGCCTGAACACTTCTCAACACTTCTGAGGATTATGTTTTTGATTATTGTCTCACCCTAAAGTTTTATAAGAATTCTAGAAAAATATCCCTTCTCAGGATTATTTTCAATCTGCTCAAGAGATTTCAATTCTAGATCTAGATCTGAGACATTTCAATTCTAGATCTACATTTGTGTCACTTCAGTTCATCTGTTCATTGGAGGCGCTGTTCAACAGTTCTAAGTTGTAGGGACAACCCTTTGGGTGTGAGAAAATAACTTTAAAATAATATTTTGGAGGATATCATTGCTTGGTAGAAGACCTTAAATCCCAGGATCATTGATCTTGACATTACTCCCTGCTTTGGCTATTCATGTGAGGATTTGAATTTACACAGTGTTTCCATTTTTAAAATATCCATTCAGATATATATTATCAAGAGGGAAAAAAAGATTCACATTCTTACATTCACATCAAAGGATATAGCTATCTATGGGGACCTCACAGAGAAGCTGAATCTCCAGTACAATACACCCACATCCCACCAGCCCATTTATCATAAGTTTTTTCCCCAATAGTTTGTAGGTGGACTGAGATTTAATTCTACTTGTATTGTGCAATACACTGTCCCTGTTGTGCCTTGCTGGCTTGGTTCATGGTTCTTATAGTGTAGGTTGTGAGTACTATTCAGGAGGGTTGGTTTGTATCTGATGTAGTCAATTGTGACTTTAATTGAAAATAGGAATCCTTAGTGTGGTCTCTTCTCCAGGGCGCCTGGTTGTGTCAGTTACTAGTACCTCCACCCTTCTGGTTCCTTCAGGGGGTTTAGCCTGCTGTTCTACACCTGTTCTACCCAAACCCTCCTCCTGCACCCTGTCTGTTTGACACCTTCTCCAGGGTGTACCACAACTGTCAGTGTCACCCCCCCCCCCCCACTGCTCCCCACCAAAATCACCTCCAGTTGGAAACCCTCACCCATCCTATTACACTGTATACCCTCTAAACTCCAACCCTGTGCTTAAACTGCTCCAGTAGGATCCCTATAACCCCCTCCTGTACCCTTAGCCCTCTCAGCCACCCATACACTACCCTATCTGGTACACAACTGTCTCCAAACATTACCCCTCTCACCCCCACCTCCTCCAGCACAGTCTAATCCAATCAATTAATCAGACCCCAGATCACGCGGATTAGGAGGGGGGTTACCACTAATCCGCACTGATTGACCCCTCAGGGCTACCTCACTTAACACCCTGCACCCCCTCCTCCTGACCCCAACCCCCCTCTCTAACCTCAGCCCCTCCAGCCCTATAAAGGGCCCCCATCATCTGGTCTTAATCTTATCACAGCCACCTGATCCAATTTGGTCTGAATTTTATTTAGAGCAGTTACTTTCTCTGGGTTTGGATCCTTGGGATTTTGGTTTCAGTTTTGGTGTTTTCCAGGGCTAATTCTTGTGGCATTAAGCTTTTTTCTGTACTATTATTACTGGACGTGCTTCTGAAGGGTGATTATTAGTGTGATTTATTATAATCTATCAGGATTTAACTGAATTTACCTGGGTAGTTCCGAAGGTGCTGAGAGTATAGGTTCTACCAATTGGTCACATATCTAACCACCTTGTACATAGCTATTGTCACTGGAATATTGGAGTTAAATTCAGGACTATCCTCTACCCAAAAACCTACACCCCTAGTACAGTGGACTATCTTATATCTATTAAGCTACACACCTTAACAATACCCTGGAGGAGACCCTACACCACACACCCCTGCCTCTATACCTTCACCATGTCAACCTGAGGACCAATACATAGCTGCACCTTCTGACCCTCCACCCTCCAGCACTGAATAAGGCCATCACCAAGCCCCAGGATACATTGTGTGGAGACTTGAAAACATTCTCCTGTGACAATTTATTTAACAAGGCTAACTCTCAATAGATCCAACATTGTAGAGCCGTCAGTGAGATCAATTCTGATATAGCCCAGAAGTGACCGAACACATCCTAATAACCCAACTCCAGCAGCGGAGGAAAGCAAAACACATCCAATCTAATTAAAACAGGAGATAATCAATCATATAGAAATAAATAGAAAATCTCCATATATACATATATACACAAACACAGGATTGTCCAGCACCCCATAGAGTTCTATACTGAGGACCACATCTGTAAGTGTTGTTGATGTCTCTACCATTGCTCGGACTGTCTCCCCTGGTCCTGTCCACCAGCCCAGATAGTGCAGCGGCCTCCATACTCGCCGCCTGCCCCAGCGTAGTAAGTACCGTCTTATTACTCTTATATTAAGGTGTCCTTGGTCGGCATGATGCATGAATGCAGCCCTGGCGAGTAACTCGCCAGTGCTGCATCCGTGATGCCGACCCTACGGGGTTGATTGTGACTCCGGAGGGTCAGCATGATGATGATGTCAAGGGCGGATCCAGGATTTTGAAAAAAAAATGGGGGGGGGGCTGTTGTTTAAAAAATAACTAAATTTGAATATTAAAAAGACACAAATTCTGGGCCAAAAAAAAGGGGGGGGGGCTTCTGCATCCGCGCCTGGATGAATGCAGATAGCCCTGGCCAGAACATGACAGCATGTATGGCGATGACAATTGGTATATAGCATATTACCGCACTATGCGGCCCTTAAAGGGTTAGTATATCGATCAGGTATTGGTTGGGGCTGACCGTGGGAAATCATGGTTTACATGTTGTCGTGTGGGAGGGGGTATCGACGCTGGCAGGGAGGGGTGGTTGTTGTCTCGGCGGGGGGTCTCCGGGGGCAGGGTGGGGATGCACCTTATACTGGGTAGTCCTGGTGGGGTAATCAGTTGGGGAAAGTATTTTTTAAATATTATATAAATAGAGTGCAATCCATCATATATGTACATGTAGACAGAAATGGATGTATTTCTAAATACATATTGCACTATTATATACATGTGGAACATAGAGCTATATCAATGAATAAAGGATGGATATTTTTGTTATGGAAAGGATTGAACATCCCCTCGCAGGAACGTTGATAAATTACTTCACCAGATTTAGAACCCCCCATCCCTTGCCAATATTCATGGGAAATTACCTATACAAATGTCTAGCCCCAGTAAAGATTCATAACATAATCCAAATGAAAATACCCATGCACCTACCCCGTGCCACCCTTAGCCAGTGGCGTCATTTATCAACGTTCCCCTTGTGATATGTGGTATGGGTACTAGTATCCGGGTAATGACAATTCAATATAATTGATTATAGGCTTATACATAATAACTGATATAATTGTAGCTGCAATTTACCCAAACCCAGTCACCCCTTGTAAATAATAAACACGGCTAACGTCCCCACCCGTGTCCCAATCTGGTAAGCCATCAGCCACCACAAATCTCATTGACCCTGGCAATGTAGAGGGTAGAGGGGACTTGAAATAGGGGAGAGTTGATGAGGCTTTTCTTCTGAATCAATAACATCAGTTAACAGTGCTGGACTATAGCCATATAGCTAAGTTTTAAGCTAGGTTTTACTATGGGAACATGCTATGTTATGCTGGAGTATGTAATAGGGCTGTGTTCATGCAGTATACTAGTCAAAAAGTGAAAGTGTTGACTTGGGATGGGTTGGTGGTGGGTCCCAGTGTTGACTTAAAGGCTGGCATTCTGATTGAATGAGGTGGCTGATCTGGGGGTTAAGCGTCCGCGTATTAATGCTACTCAGAATGTAACAAGACCTGACGCATTCTCCAGGGCCAATTGTTTCCCACCCCATCCCCCCACCCATGTCAGTCACCCCCCTTAACCACCACACCCCGGCTCCGGAAGCTGGCGGCGCGGCGCTCCACTACTACCGGGAGTCGCGGCGCGGGCGGCGGCGGCGGCGGAGATCGCATGCTGAGACCACATTTGTCGGAGAAATCGTAATAAGGCCTCTTAGCGCCGGGCCGCGGCCGACTGCAAGGGGTGCAGGGGGACGGCCCCCCGCGGGATGCCTGCCGGGGATGGCGTGAGGCGGGCCCGGCACCACTTTGAAGTCGGCACGGTCTCCTGGCCTCCGGCAGTGAGCGAGTTAAGGTAGTGAGAAGAGAAGAGAGGGGGGGGGGGGGGGTGGTTGTTGAGAATTTACAAACGTGAGTGTAGGGGTGTGGGGAGGAGGGGGTCGACACCTTGACTGGCTTATTAAGGAAGTTTACGTATGGCGCTACATGGGGCCTACACATACAGGTGAGTTACTAGTAGTGGTATTAAGCTACTGGAGGACTAGGAACAGGAGCTACATATTAAGCTACACAGGCTGTGGTCAGTTAGCACTAAGCCTACCTTTGTCCCTCCCCCCCCCCCCCCTGTAGCACCCCACCCCCTCCCGGGGCTGTGGCCGGGTCACCCCGGGCCTACAACACGACACCCTGCCTACCTGTGTACGGGACCCGCCGCGCGCCCATACATACATACATGTATAGGCCTACCGGTCAGTCCCACTAAATCCCATTGAAACATGAGCAACAGTTCTCATATCAAAGAGTCCTGTGCTGAAGGTGGGGCTACACATGTAGACAATAATACAATAACTAGACGTAGGAACCATTGTACTGTAACAGTCATACAGGGACAGGGTGCAGACAGTTACAGACATCATCAAATAAGGGGATTATATTTGAACCTGAATCCATGCCACAGACTGAATCTGACAATAAAAGGAATTATAAAACCCACATTCTGTTGGGGCACATTCGATAAATGTGGCGCGTGGGGATTATTAACCCTTTATGGACAGTATAATGTGTTTTTAATACACGATTCAATGTGTTGTCATGATACATAAATGCAGTGTATCAACCAGCCAAGATGCTCAAATGCAGTTTATATCAACTCAGTTTATCAATTCAATCAAGTCCTGCTTGGGGAGCCTATAGACTCGCATGTACTGCATTCAGGCACTGATACACTGAGGAGATTGCACATCAGTCCAACACGCTGCCCTCAAAGGGTTTAATCCCCTCCGTCCTCCTCTATGAAATCAGACATGGGGGATTTGGAGTGACATCGTGATATCATTTTTCAAAATCACGGCTGCTTGTTGGCTGGGGGTGAGTGGGGTGTGAGTAGGGTGCGAGGTCAGTATCCGGGCGGCGGAAGGAAGTGATTTGACGGCGGCAGTGCGGCGGCGCGCGGCCGGGCACGATGCGTCACTTCCCGCCCGACGCGCCGTGAAGCCAGCGTCCCCCCAGCGTTCCCCCAGCGTTCCTCCGTGTAAATTGTCGTCTGCCACTTCGACCCGGCCCCTCCTGAACCGGTTCCAGGTCAGCAAGGTGGGTCGTCTGCTCTGAGTGCTGGTGATGATGTGTGCCAACAGTCGCCTGGTCTCTCCCTCCTACCACTACCACTCATTGTTGTCAACATCCCTCGATAAATGCCGCAATGTCCACTTTCCTTCTCATCAGTTTTTGCTGTCGGAATTTTCGGAACTGTTTCCGGAAGTGTTTACATTTTCTTGAAATTACTCGGAAGAAAATGTTGTTTTTCTTGAGTGGCGGATATTGTTGGACAGAATGAAAAACAATCATTGAGAAAAAGAGGTGTTTTATAGCTTTTTTCGCCTATTTGCTGAAGCAATTTCAATCAAGGAATTCTCAAAGCTTGACAATGCTCAATGTCTTTGGGGGTACATGTATTTTATAAGAGTTGGACCGGGTGATGGGTCCGAGATGTACCGTGATTTTGGTTAAATACGTTTCTATATTGGATAGGAAAACACCGGGGAAGACCCCCCCCCCCTCCCCCCATCAAACAGAATCTCATGTCCAAACAGTGTCCAGCCTCGTACACATGACACAAATGACTGACCAAAGAACGCAGACGACATTTCTTAAAAAATGCAGAAAAAGCAGACGACATTTCCCCAGCACGGGACGCAGCATCGCCCCACGCGCCGTGTTTGCCGGGCGCGGACGCGGCTCGCGCGGGAGGCGGAGACGCAGGAAAGGCACCATCCCTTCTCCTCCTTCTTCTCTCCCTCCCCACCTCTCTCCCATCTCCACCAAACACCACAGATTGACTCCCAGCGACCCGCGGCCTTTTGAAGCTAATAGGAAACACATTACTCGAGTTAGCGGCGGCAAACAGTGGCTTCAGAGCGCGTCCTTGAGCGGTGCGCGCGCCGTTTCCCCCTAACGACCCGAGTCAACACGCCCGGAGTGGTGCGCAAACAGGCTTTTTGATGCAGGAGGAGAGGAGGTGACGGCCAGGTTGATGGACTTCTAACCATGTAAAGCCCGCCTAGTGCTTTAAAATACATAACAACCTTTGTCTCCATGATACATGAATGTAAATCGCCAGTGCTGCATTTAAGCATCATGCCGATCCAACAGGGATGATACTCTCCCGAAAGAGTCGGCGAGGTGGTGCGTAAATGCAGCCCTGGTGAGTTACTCGCCAGGGCTGCATTCATTCATCACACCAACCAAGAGCATAACTCATTAAAATATTGCACGACACCTAAAGGGTTAATATAGTCTGTGTAGCCTACTACCGGTAGTGCCTTCTCCCACCCATTCAGTGAGGTCTATATCGGAGCTCGCGCGAGGAGGGCGAGGTATGGAGTTGATAACATTGCAGATGTCGTCGAGGGGCAGTTAGTTCGACTTCATGCTCCATAGGCAGACTAATTAAAGTTATATTAGGCCTGAGTGGCGCAGGAGCCGAATACTGTCATGTATCCTGTTTCCAAATTAAACATTTAACGTTTTTTCTGTTTGTGATATATGTATAATACATTCACTTGACATACTGTTAATGCTTAATTCGTGACCCTTAATTCTGGGTACATTATATATATAGAGTCGCGATTTCTAGACTATAGAAAGACATTGAATGGGCGAGGTTTGGAAGCCATGTCG
>OX381719.1:18616165-18815770 GCA_947462335.1 Harmothoe impar
GGGGGGGGGGGGGGGGGGGGGGTTGGGCAAGGCCTGTCGCCCCTCCCCCAACTGGATCCGCCAAATTCAACCATCTACCCATCTATGTTGTGTGACAGTGTGTAGTCCCCGTGGCGTTGATGTCTATCAGGGTGAGGAATGCCCGGGAGGATGCCGGGTCCTCCCGTAGGTGACACCCCCTACCCGCAGGCAGCCACCCCGCACCACCCCCTCCAGGCGCCGGGCTGTGGGAACACGGATCCACTCCTCCATCACATGAGTGACGGCAAGCCGACCAGAATTTCTTTATTGGGATGGTGAGAAACAGATTTGGAGAGATACAGATAGGTAAGGAACTGAGTAGATATACAGAGAGGGAAGGACTTAGATTATATTTTAAAACCAATTGTAGTACATGTAATAAGTAATAATGCATACAAAATTTAGAACCATAGAAACACAGAAAATGTGGGTTTTAACTACATGTAGTTCTTCCCCTAGAAAAGGACTTCTTCTAGAGTATATGCATTGCCATATAATGATTATTGGCCATGGCCTTTACCCTTCTCCCATGATATAACTGCAGCAGCCTTCTCTATACATCCTATATATATATCTTAATACTGTATATATATACCTATCTACATATTTGATGTACATGTTAATATCGCATGATTCTATTTATTGTTCAGCTTATTACTATACAAGTTTATTATTGAGAGATGAATATCATGATGTTATAGAGGTCTAGGCAAACGAGAATAAATAGACCATTCATTATATATAATATACCACAAATACATGTATATAGTTTTGAGGTATCGGTTGTGGGGGTCCACACATCACATCTGAACCAGCACAAATCACTTCCACAAATGATATAAGAAACACTCCTCTGCCCTAGCACATCAGTAAACTGATTCCCACAATATCCACAACAGTACCAAGAAATACACAGTAAAACAATACAAATGAAGCAAAACATGAAAAATTGATGTTGCAGTACTTATAGATCTCACAGTAGGAAAGCTGTAGAAAATCTGATACAATTCCACATTGAATGATTCCTAAATCTACACCAAATATGACATGCACCAGGGTGATTTGTCATTTAGGTATACTGATCCCAGATGCCTGGTCATTGTCACTAGATCCAGCATGGAACCTTGAGGTATGCCCAAACAACAGGGGCTGGTCCCACTAGGCATCTCTAATATGTGCTAAACTGTGGGGTGTATATGGGGTACTAGGGAGAGGGTATGTCACACAATACTACAGCATGGCATTAACCCTTTAAGGGTGGGATAATGATTTGTGCACTCTAAGAAATGTGTGTTGCGAGAACATGCATAAAGAGTAACACACATGAATGTTCAACACACTTTTGAGATCAATACACTTTTGGCAAAGGGTGTATATAGTGAGAGTAGTGTGTAGTGTGTTACAAAAAAAGAGTACCGGTATGTTAAAAGTGGCTGCAAGAAAAGGAAGTTAAAAGTGTGTAAACTTTTCTTAAAGTGATGCCCTTTGTCGTCATGATGCGTAAATGCATTCATCATGCTGACCCTATATAATCGACTTTATCCATGAATGCATCTCTGGTGAGCTACTTGCCAGAGCTACATCCAACCATCATTATCAGCCATCCTTGCGACAAATGTCATCATATATCTGCAACCCTTACAGGGTTAGCATCACAGGGGGTCCCTGGGAATAGACCCACCATATATCTGTGCTGGGGCCATTTCATAAACAATTATAGTAAGTCGTGATGACTACACCCCAAATATGATACATACCAATTCCACCTAAAGTGCCAAATAAACAAAATGACTCATGCCTCAAATGCTCTAACAAATGATTGCAGATATCTGCGTTGTACATACATGTTCATCATAACAATTGCAGCGTTTTTGTATTATATACATGTTTCTCACAATAATTGTGGATATTTGTTTTTGAAATGTGTATCTTTTTGACAATAGGCAGTTAGTCAAGGCACCAACTATTGTATTATTCTTATTGTCATGTCAGCTAAAAGATAGGCGTTGTCTCTTGGGGTAAATAGCCCTTATCAGATATCATGGGTAGATTAGGGTAATTTGGGGCATTGTTTGACAGTTTCAGTGGCAGTGTAGTTATCTGGGTATGTCATTATATGGCAGATGCCCCGTGTATAATTGTATGTGTGTTAAACCTTTAATGACAGCGGGGTGTTTTAATACAGCACAGCGTTTTGTCGGCATGATGCATGAATGCAGCACTGGTGAATAACTCGCCAGTGCTACATACATTCAAGCATCTTGCCGCCCTTCCGGGTTGATACACTCCCAGAAGGTCGACAGTATCGTTATTCAGTGGCGCTGCATTAGTGCATCATGATGAGAAATCATGAATGCATCATGTGGGCCTTAGAGTGTTAACCATATAACCATCAGGTACATGAGAGACTCGTTATTACCATTATCAGGGTACTGATCAGCATTTAGTGAGGCTGTCTTTTTGTTTGTAAGTCAACAATTAGTCTCAGGCCCTGTCTGTCCAACCTGTGTGGGTTGCAACAGTTTATAACTTTGTAAAATGACAGCCATAGTTTGTAATATGTACCTATGAGAAGTTGATATAGCCTGGTGTTACCTAACTAGGCAGTTCTACGACATTGGAGTATTTTTATTTTATATTTATTGAAAGTGTAGAACGCTGAGTTAATCTAACTCCTTATTGCACAACAGTTTATATATGTATATATAACTCTTTAAAATGATAACCATAGTTTGTAATATACCAATAAGACGTAAGTGCAGACGGGTGTTACCTAACCAAGCCGTTGTAAAATCAAGATTGTCGTACTTTTTTATATTTCTTTTTGAATTTATAGTATAGACTCTACTCAGTTAATTAAACTCCTCATTTCACAATTATGACATCACCAATGAAATTGAATCATGTCTTTTTTTCCTAGTTAAATATATTGGAGAACCAATACCAACACCTATAGTAGTCATAGTAACTAGGCGAGTTACTGGCCAGGGCTGCATCCATAGCACATTGATTAAAGCAATATGCAGCCTTTTACAAAAGTTTAAATCCTACCTGTTCCAAATACAGTAAAAATGTATTATTATGGGTTGGGGCAAATTAAAATGGTATCCATGGGCAGTAACAGCTCAGAAATTGAATAGATGGGGTCTGATTATGGGATTTTCTAATGTATTTTCCATGGGGGGGGGATACAATCGGGCACGATTTTATTCCAGAATGACCATATCTTGAGTGATAAAATCAAATTTGAGCAAAATCAGAGGGAATGAAGGGGAATGGAATAGATAAAAAGTTAAGTGAACATTCTGATATACATTATACTCACTTTAAAGGGTTAAACACCAAACCGCCGTCCACCTGGGGGGAAACGGGACAAATTGTTGGCGCTCCTGCCACCAGGAGGGCTGGGCCCCTCCCGGTTCCTCCAGGAGACACCCTGGAGGAAAAGGGGTGTAGGGTGAGGGCTCCACTTACAGCAAAAATCATTAGTCAGCAATTTGATAGGGGCATGTAGAGTCCAGTGTGAGTCAGGATGTGACAGAGATGAGAGATGAGCTGTTTGAGCACTCATCAATGTGTCATATAGATGCTTAGTGTGACCACTTTATCAGGGGTGAGGGGGTTAGGTTACAACCGTGTACATGCCATTGGATGCCGTTCTGTATGTAAAATATATCCTATATGCATGTAGCATACCTATTTATGTGTGGATATATGTCTTCTAATGTGTGAATGTTGTCTTGAAATCAAAATAAACTGGTCAGGGGAAAACTGACCAACGGGAAATACCATGTAGCCATGGGGATTCGTCAAATTCAATGTATGCCTATATATAGCCCACATATAAACATGGACAAATCAATTTGGCAATGATTCAGTTTATGAACTATATTTGTGATGCATCATACCCATGTGTGTGGATTTATGTCTTCTAATATGTGACTGTTTTCATGAAAGCAAAATTGACTGGTCAATGGAAAACTGACCAACGGAAAATATCATGTAGCCCTAGGGGTTCCTCAAATTCAATATGTATGCCTACTTGGGGACAAAGCAACCTAACAAGCAATTGAATGAAAGTTTTCTAATATGTGTATGTTTCTTTGAAATCAAAGTGGACAGGTCACCAGCACATACCATGGAGTCATGGGGATTCTTCCAGTCTTATACTATGAATTACATTGTGTACAAACCTTTTGGAAATCATCTTGTATTCAAATGAGGCAGCCTTATGTACATAAAGTAAAACATCAAAAACAGGGGGGAAAAACAAGGGAACAACAGATATTTCACTCACAGACTGTCGTCTGTGGCTAATTAAAACATATTGGAGTGAACCCATCGGGGGCCATGGGGGTTTCCCTTTGTACATCACGGGGGTCCAGAGACTCGCGACCAGCGACACATGTGCCGTTTTGAGCGTCCGTGTAAAGAACACAAAACTCATTTATAATCGGACACAATGGTAAAGCCACTAAACAATCATATTATGATTACTATGAGCCATTCGCGTGGCCTCTGAAGCGTGGGTCGCCTCTCACAAACGTAAACAAACACAGGGAGGTAGAATGGCGCGTGTAAACAGGGTTTGTGTGAACTGTCGTCTGCTGCCGGCGGCTGTTTGTACCCCGCGTAAAACACGTGTAAACATGGCCACACGTCCCCTAAGGCCAAAAAAGAAAAGGTGTGTTTCAGGTAACCCGACCCTACCTAGCAAAACAGGGCCGACCCTAGAAATTTTTATCCAATTTTGAAAAGAAATATGTATATTTTAAATAATTTAGGGGCTATTTCAGAGTCAATTTGATGGTCCATGAGTCGGCGTCAGTGTTGGCGAGTCAGCGCTGAGGTTTTGAGTCAATTTTTAGGTACTTTTCATGCCATGCGAACAATCTATCTTCATAAAACAATTTTGGGGCCATTTCAGAGTCAATTTGATAGTCCACGAGTTAACACCGTCGTCGACGAGTCAGTGCTGAAGTTTGCGAGTCAGTTTTTGGGTACTTTTCAGGCCAAAGTAAAAAAATATTCATTAAAAAAAAAATATATATCCGACCTACCCTACCTAGATTTTCAGACTATGTAACCTGAAACACACCTTTTTTTTGGCCTAACCTCATACCCTGAACCCTTTAAGGACCGCATAGTGCTTTAACCCTTTGTTTGTTGTTTGTATGTTTGTATTTCATTTATTTACCCTGCAGGTATATAGGGCCAGGCCCTGTTTCTTACATACAGCTCATGTGTATGATTGTTAGCTATGGTTCTCATAATAGAAATACAAAAATGTCCTTAAGGGAATTGTACGGAATTGTTAATTTCTTTACATATGTAGGGGACTCGAATCCCACTCGGATCGTTGTTACGTAAGCCGCCGGAATGTAGTAGTTCGTGACCCGTATATAGAGGGCGCGAGTATTCAATACCCAGTTATACAATAAAGTCATATACATGTATTCGTATATAGGGTTTAATATGCTTTGTCGTCATGATTCTTGAATCCAGCCTTCTCAGGAAACCAGATATTAAAGCATCACGCCGACCCGACATGGTTGATACACTCCCGCAGTGTCGGCTGATGCATGAATGCAGCCCTGGCGCATAAACTTACAAGGGCTGCATTCAGGCATCATACTTTCACCACCTTATGTGTCACTACTTAGGACTCTAGTTATCCTATACGGTCTTTTTTCTTTTTGTCTAATTAATGAAAAACTCACTGTATTATTGAAGATCTTTCAGCCAATAAATATTTCAAAATACAATTACAATACCGATCAAGGACATTATGCATATATCACATTAAAGCACCATACGACCCTTAAAGGGCTCACATCTCATTCTAGCCATACCAGACTAACCCCATATACGTCAGAAGCACTTAGAAAACGCTGACAAGCGATCGGTTAATTTTGACGGAAGACTCGAATGGCAGACGACAATTTGACTGCGTCTGAGAAGATCAATAGTTTTGGCGCTGTGTGTTTTTAGCCTCCTAGGTGAAGGTCGTCCGTCTCTGTCCCCGAGCCCGCAGGGTGCCCCTCTAATTAGACCATTAACCCTTTGGGGACAACAGAGTGTTTTAATGCATGTGTATGAATGCAGTCCTGCAAGGTGAGTGACTCACCAGGGCTGCATTCATACATCTAGCCGGCCATATAGCTGTTGATCGGGGGGTTGATGCATCGCCGAAGGGTTAGAATGATGGACAGATGCAGAGCCGGCGAGTTACTCACACTGACTCTGTATTGGTGCATCATGAGGGCAAATAAAAGACGCATTATGCTGTCCTTAAAGGGTTAGACTAATAATGCACACATGTATGTTGCTGTATTGTAAGTGTGAGTGTACATATGGAGGTATATATAGGACGGACAATGGCTGGTCTTCCACTGGGGGGCAGCCATCTTGTCCCCCAGCTTGTCCCCTGATTAGAGAGACGTCGCTGGTTCCTTTCAGACGTAGACCTCACCCCTATGAGCCCGTGAGGGATTCGCCGTCTGCTTCTTCATACTGAAACATATATATGTAGTTCCGCTTTCAACCACTGCTACTGTCACTAGGGCGCTGCAAACCAACTATTTCACCCTTATACCCCCCCCCCCCGCCACACACACACACGCACACATTCACTCACAACCACACTCTGTCTTCTAACCAAAGGCACAATCTACTTCCGGTCTTGTTGTCTTAATTTTGGAGTATGATTTTTTTACAGATGATTCTGCTTAAAACTCCATCAGCCCACCCCCCCCCCCCCCCACTCACACCCCTGTCCCACACTCTCACACTTGCCCTCACATGTTCCCACTTTATCAGGCTAATTGGCGGAGAGACTTGGACAATCATTAACAAATAACGGTTACTAATTGAGCTTAATAGTGTACTGAGTACCAAGCCTCATTTTTATAATTTTATAATGGTTTTAGAGTGGTAGGGTGGGTAGAGGGTAAGTTAAGTCAACTTTAGGTCTAATTAGGGCGGGACGGGGGGGGGGGGCTTTGTGACATTAATCTAGTGAGTACAGGTACCGTAAAACCTCCCGTATGAGCCGCGACTAGTACGCGAATCAGATCGCTGGTGCGGCTTATAGGATCGACACAGAGTCCAGGTGCGGCTTATATGCGACTTTTTGCTCCTATACATGCAGTACAGTACTAAAGTCACCATAACCAGATCGCTGGTGCGGCTTATCGGATCGGCCCAAAGTCGGGGTGCGGCTTATACGCGAGCTAGGCTTATACGCGAGAATTTACGGTAATACAGTGGATAAAAATGGCATAAAGCTGTCCAGTTCAGCTGATACGCTATACAGACCAAACTCAGACATGCATACACCATTAGATCATGGTGGAGGTGTGTTCCAGGTTTAGATTCCCTACCATTATTCTCTTTTAGTTTTGAATTGATATTTTTATACTTTTCCCATGAAAACCATGACTGTTATTGTAATGGCACTGGAAAAGTATATCCAGTAAACAAAAAACGTTATACAGCATTTATAACTTTATATAACGTTCCTCTGCTTAAGGTGAGGCTCTTTACTAATAATGGCATAACGTTTTAAAACGTTATTTTGACGTAAAATTATGTGGGTTTCTTGTTAACTGTGTAGGGAAGAGATGTCCGATCCTAAAATTGGAGTGTTAAAAATATTAAGAAAAAAATGAAAATAAAATGAAAAACATAAATAGATTTAAAAAGAAATTATTTCGGAATTTGAACCCACCTTTCCTTCTCCAACCACCGTCCCAACAATATATCAACATATTTTGCAGTTTGAGTTAGGGTCTATACAAAAAGTGGGTTCTCACCAAGCTAAAGGTTATACATGATTAAATTTGCCCTGTTATTGATATGAACCCATCCCTATGTATATATGTATCATATATGCATTGTTTGCTGCCATGCTAATTCCTTAACGGTAACATTGTATATACATGTATGTGCCCTTTCGTTGGCAGCATGTATATATATGTAGGCAGCATTGGCGAGTAAAGCGCCAGTGCTGCACGTGTGCATCATCTGAAGGGGTGCCACAGTCACAAATAGTTAGTATGACGCACCAATAGAGTGCTGGTGAGTTACGCACCGGTGCTGCATTGGAATCGCCAGTCGTCATAATTGGATTTTCGTCAACCGGGCAATATTTGCAATATTTGCAATTCTCTGGCTGACAAAATGTGGTAATTACAATTATTTTCTATAGATCTCAACACGAAATCTTGTGAAAGAAATTTTACTAGTGGTCGTGAAACAGGTTTCGCCATTTGCCTACGACCACGTCAGTTGTTCTGAAGGAGCCTCCTGGTGAGTTACTCACCCGCGCTACATTGGTGCATAATGAGGCTAAAATGGAAATCACCCAAAGCCTCGAGGTGGTATGCAGTCCATAATATGTAAACAAACATATACAGGTTTACATGACTTACATGTATTCCTATGTGTTGCAGGTTTTGGGGACACTTCCTCACAATGAGAGCAGCACCCTTGGCGTGTTTATAGACAATTTTCAGCAAACACACCGAGCCGTTACTAAAGACAATTAAACCTGCACCCCCTCCCCTTGGTGGAAATTCATGGGCAGAAAATGGGGGCCCGCCCCCGCCCCCCTCCCCCGCCCCCCGCTAGGTTGGCAGCTGGCACCGAGCTTTTGGCTATTACTACCAGGGACTATTTTATACAAATGTGGCAGGCCTCCTAGTCTAACCCCTCCCGAGTGAGGCTCCCTGGTCATCCTTTAAGGGCCGCCTGCTGCTTTAATGTGCTATGACCTTAGTCGTCATGATGCATAAATGCAGTCCTACCGTGAGGGCTGCATTGAGGCATCATGCCGATCCCTCCTTTTGGATAGAGAAGTGGCATGATGCTTCAATGCAGCGCTGGCGAGAAGAGCATTATGACGACAATGGGGCCTCGGTAGCACAATGAATCACTACGCGGTCCTTAAAGGGTTAACCCCCCCCCCCCCCACCGTACCCCGGCTCATCATTGCGTCTTTATGTGCATGAGGGGGTTAATTATGTCTCCCTGATTTGTTTATCTTAATCATCCCCCACCCTGAATCACCCCACCTTTCAGCATGGGGCCCATATCCATTCATAAATCATAATAATCCAATATCCACTCCATTTGCTACATCAATACATCCATACATTCCCCTTTTAATCACATTTAACTCACAGAAACATCTCGATTCAGGTTTCTCGTGATATTTCAGTGATTTCTCAGTGGAATTTCTGCGGCGTTTGTGGTTTTGTGGCCTTTTGCGCCATTTTCGCCGATCACCGACAAAAATGTCGTCTGCTAGAGCATTGGATCGTCTGCGGGGAGAGGTAAGGGCGGGAAGCGGGTCTACAGGCCTGAGGCCGGGCTGTGGTTGGTATTGTATGGTAACAAATAGGCCACTGATGTCAGCCCAAACCATCCATCACCTTACCACCCCCTGCCCCTATTGGTCCGGGTAGGGTCGGCGCAGACTTCAAAGAGACATTGGGCTACAATTAGGCCGGCCAGGTGGGCGGAGCTAGTCATTTATAATCTACGGCCGTCCGCCGCTCGCCTCCCGACCCTCCACCTGCAGGCTGTGATCGGCACTACTCACCCCCCCCCCCCTCCACCCACCCCCCCCCCCCCCCCCACACACACACATACACCATCCTGTTCCCCTTTCTTCACCGCCCCCCCTCTGCGCTCTCCACCACCTCTCCAGGATCCCTGACCCCCAGGCTATGTTGACAAGGTTTTGAGAAGGAGAGAGTTGCATCAGTTTTTACATTCAGCACGACGACGACTCTGATCCTAGGTGTGTGAAAGTTGTGCCGTAGTTGGGACGTGACGGGACGGTTTGGTTGGTGGTGTATACGTCATACAGGGATCATGTATATGCGCCTTGTTTACACGTAGTAGTAGGGGATCCATTGACCTACATAGCGTCCATATACCAGCAGTTACTGATTCTATACCAGGATCATTTCACTGGGTGGGGGAAGTACAACAGAAGCAACATTTAAACAACAACAGTGCCAACAACAACAGCAGCAATAGCACTTTAACAAAAGGGTAGCAACATTAACAACAGCAGTAATCGCAGAAGAAGCAACAGTAGCAGCAGTAACAGCAAAGACAACAGCAGAAGCAACAACAGTAGCAGCAGTAACAGCGAAAACAACAACAGTAGCAACAACAACAGCAGTAACAACAACAGCAGCAATAACAGCAGCAGCAGCAGCAGCAACAGCAGCAGCAGCAGCAACAACAGCAGCAGCAGCAACAACAGCAGCAGCAGCAGCAACAGCAGCATCAGCAGCAACAATAACAACATGAAACACAGCAACCTGTACAACAACAGCAACAATAGTTATATAGCCAAAAAAACAGCATCCACAGACACAACAAAAAACAACAACAACAACAAAAACAAGCAGTAGTATCTGCAACACCAACAGTAGCAACAAAAACAACAGCAATATAGCAATAAGAACAGTATATCAACAACATTAGCAGCAAAAATAGCAACCGCAGTCAACTCATTAGAACAACTTATAGCAACAACATCAAACAGAAGCTGTATCATCGGTAGCAACATGAACAGTAATAGCAATGATAGGATTAGGAATAACACAGCATCAACAGCAATAGCCACACCAACAACTGTAACAGCAACAGCAACAACAACATCCACATTAGCAACATCCTCATCTGAAGCAACAATATCAGCAGCTACAACAACAGATATCATTTCCATTTTAGCTGAGCAGGGTGTTCAATACTTTCTCTGAGCCAAGTTGGCGGGCGGCGCGTCTGCCCTATAATTACCTGCTCAACTCCCTACATGTCACCCTGCCGCCTCCTTCAAAAACACAACAACAGTTAGACTTGAGCCACCCTATATAGACCTAGCAATCCCTGCTTGCTAGCTGGTGGCTATATAATCTGAGGAGGACTGTGATATTGAGCAGGCTAGACGTTGGTGGTTGGTGGTCGGGGAGTGGGGCAGGGGGCGGGGCGGTAGGGACAGCTGGCTGCACCCCATACTGATTGTTAGTACCTCGCGGCGGCTGTAGGGGGCGTGAGTGTGCCTGTGGAGGCTGTGCCGGGCCGTCTCACCCCTAGCAATTATTACATAGCGGACGGGCAGCCGGGGCAGCAGGAGCAGTACCCACCACTAGTACACCCACTACACACTGCACTCACTCACTCACTACTTACAGTGTGGAGACACACTGCCTGACTGACTCCACTACACCCTCCCTCCTCCTCCTCCTGAGATACCCAGGACAGGGAGGATAGACAGACGGACAGATAGATAGGAGGTGTTCCTATCCCTGTATAGTTCTACTACTGCTACTACAGATAGTGGTAGCACCATTGGACTCAGACACTGACTACAGACAAAAGCTGATAGCCGCTGCGTTGTGTGGTTAAGGCCTATCTCTAGGCGGTTCTAGGCCTATATACTACTTACTGGAGGCCTGACGTTAGGCTCCTCCAGGTGCAGGACACCACACCTTATAGTGTTAAGGTTATCTCACCACCCTGACCCCACTGGAGGAACCACCCAGGCATGGCGACCACATTATTAGGGGTAAGTACCAATATTTCACCCGGCTTAAGCTAGCTGCTGGGACCTCTCACCTAGATTAGTAACCCTTTAAGGACGGCATGATGCTTTAATGCTTCACTGGTCAGCATGATGCACCAGTGCATGGGTAGGTGGCGAGCAGCTCACCAGCGCTGCATTGGTGCATCAGCCTGCTAGGGTCGGCATGATGCATTCATGCAGCCCTGGTGAGTTTCTCACTCCATGAATGTATCATGACAACAAAGGGACATGGTGCAATAATGCATCATGCTACCCTTAAAGGGTTAAGTGGTTGTAGACACCACAACAATTATGCTGTTACACATCAAGCAAGGGATTTACACGAGTGTCATTCTTGAATATTTTCTCCTCATAGGTCATATCCCACCCCTCCCTTCCTCTCCCATATTGATCAACTTTTTTTTTCAGTTTCAGTTGTTTTTTTTTTCTCTTAGTGAGAATTTAGACAAATGATGATAATAATGATAAAGGACATGGATCATGGTATCTATACTGCCAATTCTCCAAGTTGGGTCATGGCATTGTCTTAGGAAGGAAGAAGTTACCACTGCCTCGGCTTATGGGGTTGTTGTTGATGCCTAAGGTACAGGGCGGGTGGTTATAACGATACAGCATTGGTGGGACTGGCTGATGGAAACAGGAACCTGATTTTGGCATGGCCTCAGTCACAAGTCGGTGCAATGGTAGGCTCTGGGAGGCATTTTTTCTATTTATTATTACTAGTTGGTGGCCGGGGGAAAGCAAGCACCCTACTCCTCCTCCTCCCCAGGGTGGTAGTTACATTGATCATCATACACTCATAGCAGACGACCAATACTCAGTCACACTCCACCTCCCCCCCCCCCCCTCCGACCCCCATGAGGCTCCCCTACCACCACCAACCACCACCACACATGTGACATCAACATAAACACCTCCATGCCTCATGCACAGGGACCCTTAGTACAGCAGGGGGACGCCTCCAGGACGGAGCAGACGACATTTGAACAGACAGACGCAGCGTCGGCGTTTTCACTGAAAGCAGACGACTTTTTGCGTTGTGTTTGATTGGGAGTTTCTGCTGGTTGCTGGGTCGGTGTGAGACCGCCTCAGGAGGAGGGTTGCACCGGGAGGAGGAGGCTCGGGGCCGGTAGGGGTGAGGAGGTAGGGGCCGTGGTACACCCGGGAAGAGGCACACCTGTGTGTCGGCTGTCTGTACAGGACCTTACTCATACCTCCTGGAGACATTATCATCATCAGACCATAGAGCACCAGGACACCACCACTACCCCCACTCTCCAAAACTGCAGAAGCTTACACCCCCCACCCGCCCACCCACCCACCCATCCCCTCCAGGCTGTCAACCATCAACTCCCCCCACCCACCATCACCCTAGGACCATCACCCAGCACCCACCCACCCCCAGCACACAGCAGCGCCATGTGAATGCATTATGATCATTGTCAGAGGCACTAGTACACTACAGTAGACACCCTCCCTCCCTCCACCATCACACTACTAGTCCTATTGCCGGTCTCCTGGGTCCCCCTGGAGAGACACAGCACAGCAGTCGTCACCCTGCATGGTGGTGGTGCCAGTGTTAGTGGTGCTGGTGCATGGTAGGGCAGTGCTGGCCTACTGGAGGAGTTGTTGGGATCAGGAGTAACTGCTGGAGTTGTTGTCACATAGCTTTGCGGCTCCCCAGGGACTGGAGGACATCTGCAGCGGCAGCGGCGGTGGCATTAAGGTGTACCAGGCACAGGAGGAGGAGGAGGGGAGCTATTGTACACATACATAGGCCTATACTGAGTACAGCAGAGCAAGGGTACTGGAGGAAGACAATAACAGCAGGGGAGGGGGCCTGGAGGTGATGATCTATGGATGCTGGGACATTGGCATCATCAGCAGCACTTGGTATAAACCCTGGAGGAGCCGAGCTTAATACCCAATGTGAGCACCCTGGATGTGGATTATTACAAAACCATATATCTCATGAACCCAGTTACATATAGCAGTAAATGCATGAGCAACGAACAATGGAGGTAACACTACCGCACGCACCACTACCTGCATAAGGGCATGCACTCATCCATATAGGTTAATACCCACACTGGAGGAGGTATAGCACTGACAGGGTGGAGGTGGATATGATATATAGGCAGCTGCTGGAGGAATGATGGGGGATGCACTGACACTGATCCACTTCTGACACCACTGAAATCACAGACCATCTCACCACAGGGCAGACACAATCTGATTCAGACTCCTTTTTCCCATCATTAATGTCACAGTCCAATAGTGGCCATCACCGCCGCCATCAGAGAGAGAGAGGGACATTTAGATTCACCCCACCACTCACTCAGTGCTCTGGGAAGGCTCCTGATGGCCACATCCTAATTAACAAGTCAAAGGAATTAATTAACCAGAACTGAGTGCTGGAGTTATTGATGGGCTAGTGGGTACTGAAGGATGCCTCAACACTTCTCAACACTTCTGAGGATTATGTTTTTGATTATTGTCTCACCCTAAAGCTTTATAAGAATTCTAGAAAAAATATCCCCTCTCAGGATTATTCTCAATCTGCTCAAGACATTTCAAATCTAAATCTAGATCTGTGACATTTAAATTCTAGATCTACATTTTTGTAACTTCAGTTCATCTGTTCATTGGAGACGCTGTTCAAGAGTTCTAAGTTGTAGGGACAACCCTTTTGGTGTGAAAAATAACTTTAAATAATATTTTGGAGGATATCTTTGCTTGGTAGAAGGCCTTAAATCCTGGGATCATTGATCTTGACATTACTCTCTGCTTTGACTATTCATGTGAGGATTTGAATTTACACAGTGTTTCCATTTTTAAAATATCCATTCAGATATATATTATCAATAGGGGAAAAAAAGATTCACATTCTTACATTCACATCAAAGGATAAAGCTATCTATGGAGACCTCACAGAGGAGCTGAATCTCCAGTACAATACACCCACATCCCACCAGCCCATTTATCATAAGTTTTTTTCCCCAATAGTTTGTGGGTGGACTGAGATTTAATTCTACTTGTATTGTGCAATACACTGTCCCTGTTGTGCCTTGCTGGCTTGGTTCATGGTTCTTATAGTGTAGGTTGTGAGTATTTTTCAAGAGGGTTGGTTTGTATCTGATGTAGTTGATTGTGACTTTAATTGGAAATAGGAATCCTTAGTGTGGACTCTTCTCCAGGGTGCCTGGTTGTATCAGTTACTAGTACTTCCACCCTTCTGGTTCCTCCAGGGGGTTTAGCCTGCTGTTCTACACCTGTTCTACCCTACCCCTCCCCCTGCACCCTGTCTGTTTGACACCTTCTCCAGGGTGTACCACAACTGTCAGTGTCACCCCCCCCCCCACCCACACACACACACACACACACACTCCCCACTAGAATCACATCCAGTTGGAAACCCTCACCCATCCTATTACACTGTATACCCTCTAAACTCCAGCCCTGTGCTTAAACTCCTCCAGTAGGATCCCTATAACCCCCTCCTGCACCCTTAGCCCTCTCAGCCTCCCATACACTACCCTATCTGGTACACAACTGTCTCCAAACATTACCCCCCTCACACCCACCTCCTCCTGCACAGTCTAATCCAATCAATTAATCAGACCCCAGATCACGCGGATTAGGAGGGGGATTACCACTAATCCGCACTGATTGACCCCTCAGGGCTACCTCACTTAACACCCTGCACCCCCTCCTCCTGACCCCAACCCCCCTCTCTAACCTCAGCCCCTCCAGCCCTATAAAGGGCCCCCATCATCTGGTCTTAATCTTATCACAGCCCCCTGATCCAATTTGGTCTGAATTTTATTTAGAGTAGTTACTTTCTCTGGGTTTGGATCCTTGTGATTTTGGTTTCAGCTTTGGTGGTTTCCAGGGCTAATTCTTGTGGCATTAAGCTTTTTTCTGTACTATTATTGCTGGATGTCCTTCTGAGGGGTGATTATAAGTGTGATTTATTCTAATCTATCAGGATTTAACTGAATTTGCCTGGGTAGTCTTGAAGGTGCTGAGTGGGTTTTATCAATTGGTCACATATCTATCCTCCTTGTACATAGCTATTGTCACTAGCATATTGGAGTTAAATGCAGGACTATCCTCTACCCAAAAACCTACACCCCTAGTACAGTGGACTATCTTATAACTATTAAGTTACACACCTTAACAATACCCTGGAGGAGACCCTACACCACACACCCCTGCCTCTACACCTTCACCATGTCAACCTGAGGACCAATACATAGCTGCACCTTCTGACCCTCCACCCTCCAGCGCTGAATAAGGCCATCACCAAGCCCCAGGATACATTGTGTGAAGAGTTGAAAACATTCTCCTGTGACAATTTATTTAACAAGGCTAACTCTCAATAAGAACCATCCCTGTGGAGCTGTCGGTGAGATCAATTCTGATATAGTCCAGAAGTGACCGAACACATCCCAATAACCCAACCCCAGCAGCGGAGGAAAGCAAAACACATTACTTCTAATTAAAACAGGAGATAATCAATCACATAGAAATAGATAGATACCTCCATATACACAAATATATACAAACACAGGATTGTCCAGCACCCCATAGAGTTCTATACTAAGGACCACAGCTGTAAGTGTTGTTGATGTCTCTACCATTGCTCGGACTGTCTCCCCTGGTCCTGTCCACCAGCCCAGATAGTGCAGCGGCCTCCATACTCGCCGCCTGCCCCAGCGTAGTAAGTACCATCTTATTACTGTTATATCAAGGTGTTAAACCATTGGTCGGCGTGATGCATGAATGCAGCCCTCGCCAGGGCTGCATGCATGCATCACGCCGACCCTACGGGGTTGATACACGATTGTGACTCCCGGAGGGTCGGCATGATGTCAATGGCGGATCCAGGATTTTGAAAAAAAATCGGCGGGGGCGGTTGTTTAAAATCACTCATGAATTTGAATATTAAAAAGATACAAATTCTGGGCCAAAAAAAGGGGGGGGGCTTGGCTTCTGCATCCGCGCCAGGATGTATGAGTAGCTTGTATGAAGACAGCCCTGGTCAGAACATGACAGCGATGTTTGGCGATGACAATTGGTATATATAAATAGCATATTACCGCACTATGCGGCCCTTAAAGGGTTAGTATATCGATCAGCTATTGGTTGGGGCTGACCGTGGGAAATCATGGTTTACATGTTGTAGTGTGGGAGGGGGTATCGACGCTGGCAGGGAGGGGTGGTTGTTGTCTCGGCGGGGGGTCTCCGGGGGGCAGGGTGGGGATGCACCTTATACTGGGGGGGGGGGGGGGGGGAGGGTAATCAGTCCGGGAAAGTATTTTTAAAATATTATATAAATAGAGTGCAATCCATCATATATGTATATGTTGACAGGAACAGATGTATTTCTAAATACATATTGCACTATTATATATATACATGTGAAACATAGAGCTATATCAATGAATAAAGGATGGATATTTTTGTTATGGAAAGGATTGGATATCCCCTCGCAGGAACTTTGATAAATTACTTCACTAGATTTAGGACCCCCCCCCCATCCCTTGCCAATATTCATGGGAAATTACCTATACAAATGTTTAACCCCAGTAAGGATTCATAACAGAATCCAAATGAAAATACCCATGCACCTTAGTATCCCGTGGCATCACCTTATGGCCAGTGGCGTCATTTATGAACGTCCCCCTTGTGATATGTGGTATGGGTACTAGTATCCGGGTAATGACAATTCAATATAATTGATTATAGGCTTATACATAATAACTGATATAATTGTAGCTGCAATTTATCCAAACCCAGTCACCCCTTGTAAATAATAAACACGGCTAACGTCCCCACCCGTGTCCCAATCTGGTAAGCCATCAGCCACCACAAATCTCATTGACCCTGGCAGGGGAGAGGAAAGAGGGGACCTGAAATAGGGGAGCGTTGATGAGCCTTTTCTTCTGAATCAATAACATCAGTTAACAGTGCTGGACTATAGCCATATAGCTAAGTTTTAAGCTAGGTTTTACTATGGGAACATGCTATGTTATGCTGGAGTATGTAATAGGGCTGTGTTCATGCAGTATACGAGTCAAAAAGTGAAAGTGTTGACTTGGGATGGGTGGTGGTGGGTCCCAGTGTTAACTTAAAGGCTGGCATTCTGATTGAATGAGTTGGCCGATCTGGGGGTTAAGCGACCGCGTATTAATGCTACTCAGAATGTAACAAGACCTGACGCATTCACTCTCCAGGGCCAATTGTTTCCCACCCCATCCCCCTCCCATGTCAGTCACCCCCCTTAACCACCGCACCCCGGCCCCGGAAGCTGTCGTCGCGGCGCGGCGCTCCACTACTACCGGGAGTCGCGGCGCGGGCGGCGGCGGCGGCGGAGATCGCATGCTGAGACCACATTTGTCGGAGAAATCGTAATAAGGCCTCTTAGCGCCGGGCCGCGGCCGACTGCAAGAGGTGCAGGGGGACGGCCCCCCGCGGGATGCCTGCCGGGGATGGCGTGAGGCGGGCCCGGCACCACTTTGAAGTCGGCACGGTCTCCTGGCCTCCGGCAGTGAGTGAGTTAAGGTAGTGAGAAGAGAGGGGGGAGGGGGGGTTGTTGAGAATTTACAAATGTGAGTGTGGGGGGGAGTGGAGTGAAGGGGGTCGACACCTTGACTGGCTTATTAAGGAAGTTTACGTATGGCGCTACATGGGGCCTATATATACAGGTGAGTTACTAGTGGTGGTATTAAGCTACTGGAGGACTAGGAACAGGAGCTTCATATTAACCTGCCCAGGCTGTGGTCAGTTAGCGCTAAGTCTACCTTTGTCCCCCCCTCCCCCTGTAGTAGCACCCCACCCCCTCCCGGGGCTGTGGCCGGCTCAGCTCGGTCCTACAACACGACACCCTGCCTACCCGTGTACGGGACCCGCCGCGCGCCCAGACATACATACATACATGTATAGGCCTACCGGTCAGTCCCACTAAATCCCATTGAAACATGAGCAGCGGTTCTCATATCAAAGAGCCCTGTACTGAAGGTGGGGCTACACATGTAGTCAATAATACAATAACTAGAGGTAGGAACCATTGTACTGTAGCAGGCACAGGGGGACAGGGTGCAGACAGTTACAGACATCATCAAATAAGGGGATTATATTTGAACCTGAATCCATGCCACAGACTGAATCTGACAATAAAAGGAATTATAAAACTGCATTCTGTTGGGGCACATTCAATAAATGTGGCGCGTGGGGATTATCAACCCTTTATGGGCAGCAAAATGTGATTTTGATACATGATGCAATTTGTTGTCATGATACATACATGCAGTGCATCAACCACCCATGATGCTCAAATACAGTTTATATCAACTCAGTTTATCAATTCAATCAAGTCCTGATTGGGGAGCCTATAGACTCGCATGTACAGCATTCAGGCATTGGCACACTGAGGGGATTGCACATCAGTCCAGCACGCTGCCCTCAAAGGGTTTAATCCCCTCCGTCCTCTTCTATGAAATCAGACATGGGGGATTTGGAGTGACATCGTGACATCATTTTTCAAAATCACGGCTGCTTGTTGGCCGGGGGTGAGTGGGGTGTGTGTGAGTGCGGTGTGTGTGAGTGGGGTGTGAGTAGGGTGCGGGGTCGGTATCCGGGCGGCGGAAGGAAGTGATTTGACGGCGGCAGTGCGGCGGCGCGCGGCCGGGCACGATGCGTCACTTCCCGCCCGACGCGCCGTGAAGCCAGCGTCCCCCAGCGTCCCTCCGTGTAAATTGTCGTCTGCCACTTCGACCCGGCCCCTCCTGAACCGGTTCCAGGTCAGCAAGGTGGGTCGTCTGCTCTGAGTGCTGGTGATGATGTGTGCCAACAGTCGCCTGGTCTCTCCCTCCTACCACTACCACTCATTGTTGTCAACATCCCTCGATAAATGCCGCAATGTCCACTTTCCTTCTCATCAGTTTTTGCTGTCGGAATTTTCGGAACTGTTTCCGGAAGTGTTTACATTTCTTTGAAATTACTCGGAAAAAAATGTTGTTTTTCTTGAGTGGCGGATATTGTTGGACACAATGAAAAACAATCATTGGGAAGAAAAGAGAGGTGTTTCAGAGACTTTTTCTCCTATTTGCTGAAGCAATTTCAATTAAGGAATTCTCAAAGCTTGACAATACTCAATGTCTTTGGGGGTATTTCATAAGAGTTGGACCAGGTGATGGGTCTGAGATGTACCGTGGTTTTGTTAAACAAGTTTCTATCTTAGATAGGAAAACACCGGGGAATCCCCCCCCCCCTCAAACAGAGGCTCATGTCCAAACAGTGTCCAGCCTCGCACACATGACACAAATGACTGACCAAAGAACGCAGACGACATTTCTTTGAAAATGCAGAAAAAGCAGACGACATTTCCCCACCACGGGACGCAGCTTCGCCCCACGCGCCGTGTTTGCCGGGCGCGGACGCGGCTCGCGCGGGAGGCGGAGACGCAGGAAAGGCACCATCCCTTTCCCTTCTCCTTCTCTCCCTCCCCACCTCTCTCCCATCCCCACCAAACACCACAGATTGACTCCCAGCGACCCGCGGCCTTTTGAAGCTAATAGGAAACACATTACTCGAGTTAGCGGCGGCAAACAGTGGCTTCAGAGCGCGTCCTTGAGCGGTGCGCGCGCCGTTTCCCCTAACGACCCGAGTCAACACGCCCGGAGTGGTGCGCAAACAGGCTTTTTGATGCAGGAGGAGAGGAGGTGTCGGCCAGGTTGATGGACTTCTAACCCTTTAAAGCCCACATAGTGCTTTAAAATGCATTATGACCTTTGTCTCCATGATACATGAATGTAACTCGCCAGTGCTGCATTTAAGCATCATGCCGATCCAACAGGGATGATACTCTCCCGATAGAGTCGGCGAGGTGGTGCGTAAATGCAGCCCTGGTGACTTACTCGCCAGGGCTGCATTTACACCAGCACACCAACCAGGAGCATAACTCATTAAAGTAGTGTGCGACACCTAAAGGGTTAATGTAGTCTGTGTAGCCTACTACCGGTAGTGCCTTCTCCCATTCTACAACACATTCAGTGAGGTCTATATCGGAGCTCGCGCGAGGAGGGCGAGGTATGGAGTTGATAACATTGCAGATGTCGTCCAGGGCAGTTAGTTCGACTTCATGCTCCATAGGCAGACTAATTAAAGTTATATTAGGCCTGAGTGGTGCAGGAGCCGAAAACTGTCATGTATCCTGTTTGCAAATTAAACATTTAACGTTTTTTCTGTTTGTGATATATGTATAATACATTCACTTGACATACTGTTAATGCTTAATTCGTGACCCTTAATTCTGGGTACATTATATATATAGAGTCGCGATTTCTAGACTATAGAAAGGCATTGAATGGGCGAGGTTTGGAAGCCATGTCGCACCTGAATGGAAGTCTACACGCAGTCAACAGTGTAAAATAAACACACATCCCTGAGTGCGTCATGCCGATATGAACACACTCACACACACACATACAATACCATCACCGACCAGTCATGCACGCACTCATACACTGTCATATATATACTATAGGCTATATATATACTGATATAGAAACCCGCGAGTGAACAAAAAACCCTCCGAGGATATTGGGCCTAATAGCTTATGGGGCCATTTTGCCAGCTCAGAGAAGCGAAGGTAAACACTGTGCCGTACCCTCAGGCCATCCTGATGTCGCCCCCCCCACCCAGTCCACCCCCCCCCCCCCATCCTCACAGGCCCAGCACACCTCTATTCCTAACCCCACAGCCCCTACCCCTGCCCCTACCCCTGCCCATGTGCCCTGCCCCATCCCACACACACACGCAAACTGCACATTTCGCGGCAGTTCCTGTCCAGTTGGGGCAGATTAAGATAAGCAGACGACATTTCTCAAAAAGGCAGAACTTGTCGTCTGCCGCTGGTTCAGCAGATCTTGTCTGTGACGGCGTCTGCTGCTGTCCCTATCTGGGTAGGGCTGAGTGAGGATTGACACGACATTGACCTATACGGCACTAGCGCATTATGGTATGGGGGACGCCATTTGCTCAGAGCAATGTATTGTGGTAAGGCCCCGACGACAGAGCAGTGCATTATGGGTGAATTACTTATCAGCACCTTTGTTCTAGGTGTGCATTGAGGGGATTAACCTGATAAGGAGATGGGGATGAGGTACCAGGATGTGCTAGTCTCGTATATTGTATATTAAAGTAAAGGTATAAACCAATGTACAATTTATTTTCCCCAGCGTGGCACAATGACAGAGGATATATCGTTATACACCTATTAACTTGTTTTATAGTGTGTCTGTTGCTGTTGGGTGTGTGTGTGTGTGTGGGGGGGGGGGGGGTACTATCGGTACAGGATGTGGATGGAATGTGTGTACATGTGTGCATGTGTGTGTTAACAGGAGGACATGTGTAGTCCCCATGTGTGCGTGTCGGCCGGCGTTATTTACAGCCCCATGCCGTAGTACGGACCTCAGTCTGTCTGAATGTGGTACTCTCAGTCTAGGAGAGCTCACATGGAGAGATGGGCACACTTTAAACAACAACAACATCAACAACAACAAGTTGAACAACAATCTCAACAACAACTACCTCGACAACAACAACAACAACAGCCTCATCATCTTCAACAACAACAACAATAACAACATCACCAACAACAATGATCACAACAACAAAAACAACAACCTTAACAAGTACGAGGTACTCCATAAAAATACAACAACAACCACAGTACCGATGAGGATGGAAAATCCATTACAACCAATTTAGTATAAGCTGGAGAGTGACTCTTATATACCCAGAGACGTCAGCATTAGGCTATACATATACATGTATGGTGTCTCCTCGTGTGTCCCCAACATGCACTGTACAAAGTGCGTGGTATACCTACTGCATGGTTTAATACCAGGGCAGGAGGAGGCAGGAGGAGGGGAGACTGCATAGGGACAGGAGGGCAGGGTAAAACGGGCCCCAGTTTACGTAAGACGCGTCCAGGCCTCATTTGCATGTTAAACGCCTGGGGTGGAAGGTGAATGGGATCACGCCCAGGGTGACAGTTGGCTGACCTCTCCCACTAGGTATTCTCTAACCATTTATGGACAGCATGACACCTTAATGTTTTATGCTCATTTGTGGTCACCAATACGGTGCCGGCGAGTAACTCGCCCTGCGGATGGGAGTGTGCTGTATTGACCCCATATGTTCTGCATGCTGCATGTATGCACTGGCGAGTTACTCACCAGGGCAGCATTCATGCATCATGACGACCAATAACACCAAATTATCAAATTGTCAATAGAGAGCTAGCTACCCCTTCACCCCCTCACCCCTTACCACACAGACCTCGGCCCTCACCCAGGCCTACAGCTCGTCCTCCAGGGACATTTTGGTGCTTTCATTGCATTAGGATTAAATCCCAGCAAGTGGCTATTCACAGGAGCAGTCTCTAAGCTTTGCTGCGGGTAAATGATCCATTATCAATTGAATACATCAGTTGAATCAAAGTATCAATGCCACACTGTAAAAAGTTGGTTGCCCTTTGTAGGTGTACAGTCGATTCTACGGTAAGTGTACAGTTCATTGTAGGTAAGCAGTAGAATCTGCTGTAAATCTACAGTAGATTCCCGGAGTAGATTGTACTGTAAATCGATTATACAGCAGCCTAGGGTTTACCCTATTTCTACAGTAGAGTCCACTGTGTACGTACACTAACTATTTATCTGATACATGTATATGAATTGGGATGACTGGGTAGGTCTTTGTATGTAAATGAGTGCCTGCTACAAAGCAGCATTTGGTGTAGGTACCACTCACATTATACGGTAACAACAATATAGACTAGTACAGTGTAGGCTACAGCAATGTCTAGGCATTGTATGGTGACCTGTTCAGTTAGCTATTGTGATGCAGACCTTACTGTGTTATTAGACCCCCCCCCCCCGCAACACACACACACACACACACACACACACACACACACACACACACACACACACACACTATACCCCTCACATTGGGAGCAATTAAGTTACATGTACATTAGTATTGTGACGTCACGGGGTGGTTAATGAGGACAAGTCCAGACTTCATTACTCCAATCACTCACTACATGTATACTTAGAATTAAACTATTATTAAAACACGATGTAACACTTAAATGAATAATTAGATATTCACATATACTCAAAGTATACATATGAATATCTAACTCTTTATGTAAGTGTTACATCGTGATTTAATATAATTCCGCTATTGCATTATCATTATGCCCTTTGTAGTCACGAATGTGTCATGAATGTATCATGCCAATCCTTCGGGGAGTGTATCAGCCCCTGGGTATCATGCACCCAAAATGCCATATTGTATTAAAACACTATGTGGTCCTTAAAGGGTTAAGTGAGCAGAAATCCCTCACATTCCTTTCTCCTTTCCCTTCCCCAACCCACTAACAGCTAAACCCCCATCATGCAGTTCATTTTTTCCTCACGCGCACAGACAACAGCGTCTTGTAACCGTCACAGACGCTACGTCATTGGACGTGAGAGCGTCACGTCAAGCCGGGGGAGGCAGCCATTGTTCCGGAAGTACTCTCTAGTGTCGTCGCCGACGTGACCGCTGCCTTGTTGCCATAGCAACAATGTCGGCGTCGCCTTGAATGAGGACGTCGCCCGTGTTGCGCTTTCTGTGTCGCGCGGGGCGACGCTGCGACTACCGGAAGTATGTGACCATAGACCCCCCTGATGGAGACCCATGCGGGGACCCTGGTGTTGTGTGTGTGTGGGGGGGGGGGAGGGTGCATCTGCTGTGTACCGCTAAGGGTTGATATACTTGAAACACCTTCTCACTTACATTAAGAATGGTAAATGATCCTTAAAACTCCCATTTTCCCATACACATATAGCTGGGTGTATGGTAAATGTTCCCTATGAACCCCACATTGTATCATACCAGGGTGTTCTTTCAGAACACGTCACGACTGTTTTGTTTTCCCCTATAGGGTATGAATAGTGTACAATAGTGGACATTTGAGTCTCACGACTGATATATCCATTCTGAAAGAGCCTCCAGTTATGTCTCAGCCCATGCAGGGCCTGCTTCATGGATACTATTTTATTACCACACTTACAATATAGCTTAGTAGCTATATAGAGCCTAAAACCCTGTCTAAAACACACTTATAAATGATACATGTACTAAAGTATAGTAAGGTACCTCTAGAATACTACGACAAAGATGGAAAAGTCCCAAAGAAAAAACGATAAAAAACAGGGCAATTCAGTCTCCTTGTTTTGGGTGTTGTGTTGCCCTGATTGCCCTTTTTTTCTCCTACTTTTTTCTCCCCCCTCCTCCCCCCTGTGCCCCATTTGCCCGCGGCCCGTGAGAAGGGCAATCAGGCCGGGTCTGACGGGGATAACGTCGCCTCTCACGGCACCCCGACCACCACAGCCCGCCGTGCGGTGAGGGGGCAACCGGAACCAGGCCAAGTGAGTCATGGACTCAGGAGTGGGGGGGGGGGGGGGGGGGGGGGGTGTGAGGTAGGATGGTGAGATAGATAGAAAAAGAGGGTTGGGTTGGGAGTGGAGTAAGACAATACTATAGCGGATAGATTTTTTATATATATATATATATATATATATATATATATATATATATATATATATATATATATATATATATATATATATATATATACTTTTTTTTTTTTTGGGGGGGGGGGGAGGTTGAGGGTGTGTGTGTGGTGGGGGGGGGGGGGGGGGGAGGGGGGGAGGGAGACAAGGAAAGGCTAAAGGATGGCAGGGAATATCTCCACGTGTGTGAGTGTGTGGGAGTGGGGGTGGTGTGTGTGTGTGGGGGGGGGGGGGGGGTGTCACTGTTGCCTTCACGCCTAGGTCACTAAAACATTAACCACCTCACCTCCTACACCTCACCCTACACCCCCCCCCCTGCTCGTGCCTCTCACCTCGGCTGTCTGCCGGCAGGAGAGGGTTAATTATTTACATACAGAGCCAACCCTCTAAGGACGGCATGTCGCTAAAATATGACATTTGTTGCCATGGTGCATCAATGCAGCCCCGGCAAGTAACTCCCGTGATCAATGCATCATGCCGACCCTTCGGGGCTGTCTCAATCTCATATGGTCGGCATGATGCTTGAATGCAGTTCTGGCGAGTTACTCGCCAGGGCTGCATTCATGCATCATGACGACCAAGGAGATGATGCATTAAGGCATCATGTCGTCCTTAAAGGGTTAGCAGGGAGCTGTGTCACCTGTCGGTAACCTCCAGGTGTGACACATAGAGGACACACCTTGATTTGGTCTCCAACAAACTGAGCACCAAACATGCGCTTATTTATTTTCATAATACTAATAGGCTCTACCCCTGAGCTCATACAGGACCGGCACTTTTTCGAGGCTAAGTCTACACAGTGTATTTATAAATACCATTCTACCCCAGCGCTTGTAGCTAAGCAGACTGGAGCTTATTCAAAGACCTACTTTGCGCGGGCGAGTTACTCACATGGTGAGTTACTCACATGGTCAGAAAAGTGCTAACTACATTAAATTACTATCATACCCATATAGTACACATAGAAAAGAAAAGGTGCCAACTGTGTCTCTCACGTGGCTCTGGTAAAATAGAGAGTCCAACTGCTAATGACTCTGCTTATATGCAAGGTCAACTTGAGTTGACTCTGATAGTACAGAGTCAATTTGAGTTGACACTGATTCAACTAAAGTTGACCCTTCATATAAGCAGAGCCATGAGCAGTTCACTCTCTATTTCACCAGTGCAACGTGGGAGACACAGTTGACACCTTTACTTTTCTGTGTGTAGGCCTACCATATGGGGTTAAACCTACTACACCGTACTCCTGAGCATGCTTCCCTCCCCCCCCCCCCCCCCCCCACCAACCCCCACCCCCCCACCCTGGAGGAGGGTTATTGCTAGGGTTGACATGCACCAGAAGCCCCCATCCCCCTGGTGTAGCCTCCCTTGTTGACCTCCCCATTGCCTGCCGCCTCAGGAGAGGCAATTGCCTGACTGAGTGGTGCCGGCTTCTGGCGGTCCGCTTCTCACGCCGCCCTGGAGTGCTGCCCAGCCCGACCCTGGAGTCCAACGAGGGCTGGACACGCCAGGGGAGGGCCAGGGTCAACTATAGCAGGGTGTGGTTGAGGGGGGGAGGTGGTCTATATTGGCGGTCAGTGGATCCGACAATAGATGTTACACCATGTACACTAGATATGATGGGGCATCCTCTTTTGTATGATACCAGGACGTGGCTGATACTAAGGCTATCTCTGTGGTTTTTTTGCACTGTCAACAGACTAATACTAATGGTGTGCCTCTACATGGGTCCCCGAATTTTTTACCATGTCGCCGTGTCAATTTTTAGCAAAAGGGCAGTGTCAATGTGTCGATTTTTTATGTCACCCTATGCTGAATTTTAATCATCATATACCTACCGTTGTTCATAGTGTGAGACATAAAGTATTTATGTTCAATTATGTAAAGTATGAAATGCCTGAAAATGTTGCTGTGAAGGTTGTTAAAACAATGGTCGTGCCCATCATTGATTACTGTGATGTGTTTTATGATGTTGCCTCTAAGACTAGCCTTGAAGGAGTTCAAAAATTGCTAAATAGAAGCCTCAGAATTGCATACAGAAGGACGGGAATTTTAAACACTGCTGCTCTGCACAGGAAAGCTAAATTAAATAAATTAAAAGATAGAAGACATATGCATATTTTGGAAAATGCTTTCAAAAAATCGCTCATTGATGATGAGCTACATATCATTAATGTAGCTACAAGACGCAGGGATCAGCGATTGCTTATCCAAAAAAGAGCTATTAATCCTGCCTATGCTAGGAGCCTGAGGTATAGATTGGCTGGGGCATGGAATGAGTTAACTGTTGAAAATAGAGCCATAAGGGATAGTTCCAAATTTTCAGCCTGGAATAAAAAGCACCACCTAGACTTAATTGCCACGTATGTTTAGATGTTTAGATATGTTTAAACATTTAAACGTGCATGCAGAGCGCATGCTTAGTGTTTTACTTGTTGTTAGTAGTTTTTTGCCAGAGACCTACCATTACTACTGTTGAATGACTGACCACCATTCAACCTGGACTACAACATCAGTCCAAATGGCATTAACATCAGCCATCACCATGAGGAAAAACTAACCGCTTTTCTATTATACTAAGTCATGGCTCTAAGCCTATGCCTATATCATTTTTTATATTTATGTCTTATACATGTACATTGTGAAGAATCATGTGAATACTCCGATATATGTTCCATTAACTGGAATAAGGTGAATACAGGTCAATGACCTACCATTTTTCCAGTATAAATAAAAGAATTTTGAATTGAATTGAATTGAATTGTCAACAGGCTGGGGAAGGACCAGGGTCAACTAAAGCTGGGGTCTCATTTAGAACGCCTGCCGTATCTGCCGTCCGTTTTGGCGACAGCTCTCGGCAGCGGCAAATAAATGCATATTGTATATTCTGTCACACTTTACTTTTGTCCGAAATTTGCCCCCCCCCCCGGCAGATACGGTAGTCGTTCTGAAAGAGACCCCAGGTATGGTAGAGGTTGGGGGGTGGGGTCTATATTGGTGGTCAGTGGATCATACACTAGATGTTACACTGGTTATGGTGGGCATCCTCATTATGGCTGTGGTGTTAAGGATTATAGACTATTACTAAGCTGTCATTATGTCACTGCCGATTTGGTTAAGCTGTCAACAGGGTACTGTCAATGTGACTAAACTGTCACTGTCAATAGAACGAAGCTGTCAGTATACCACTGTCAATGTTAATATAAAGCTGTCAAATGGCTACTGTCAATAAGGATAACCTACCCATAAGAAACTACCAATCAAAACATATGCTGTCATCAAGCAAGACTGAGCTGTCAACAGACCACTTCCAATAATAACCTGCTGTCAGTCGCCAACTGTCAACAGCCATGTGCTGTCACACCTTATCTCGTCACGCCCTCTGGCGGCCCGTGGCGGCACGACCCGCCCCCCTGGCGGAGACACGACACACCTGCCTTATCTTGTCGGGGTCAGGGCCTGCTGCACTTAGAGCTGCTCACCCCACTCAATAACTGGTCACAGTGTCAGGGGGCAGCTCAGGGGCAGCAGCTCAGGGGAGCAGCTCAGGGGGGGGAGCTCAGGGGGAGCAGCTCAGGGGGAGCAGCTCAGGGGGAGCAGCTCAGGGGGAGCAGCTCAGGGGGAGCAGCTCAGGGGCAGCAACTCAGTGGCAGCAGCTCAGGGGCAGCAGCTAAGGGGAGCAGCTCAGTGGGAGCAGCTCAGGGGGAGCAGTAGCTCAGGGGGAGCAGCTCAGGGGGAGCAGTAGCTCAGGGGGGGGGCAGCTCAGGGGGAGCAGCTCAGGGGGAGCAGCTCAGGGGCAGCAACTCAGGGGCAGCAGCTCAGGGGCAGCAGCTAAGGGGAGCAGCTCAGTGGGAGCAGCTCAGGGGGAGCAGTAGCTCAGGGGGAGCAGCTCAGGGGGAGCAGTAGCTCAGGGGGAGCAGCTCAGGGGGAGCAGCTCAGGGGGAGCAGCTCAGGGGGAGCAGCTCAGGGGGAGCAGCTCAGGGGGAGCAGCAGCTCAGGGGGAACAGCTCAGGGGGAGCAGCTCAGGGGGAGCAGCTCAGGGGGAGCAGCTCAGGGGGAGCAGCTCTGGGGCAACAGCTCAGGGGGAGCAGGGTAACAGGGAGCAGCTCAGGGGGCAGCTCAGGGAGAACAACTCAGGGTGAACAGCTCAGGGGGAGCGGCTCAGGGGAGCAGCTGAGGAGAGCAGCTCAGTTGTGACAGATAGAGACATGATCTTTGACAGATAGATACATGATCTTTGACAGATAGATACATGATCTTTGACAGATAGATACATGATCTTCACACCCTCTAACTTAATATATTGGGGACACATTCCCATCACACTCAGAAATAGCGCAGGAGCATTAGGTTTATTTTTTTTCACTTGGGTTTATTTCTCAGTCTCCCTGACTCTCCCACAGAGGGACGGCCTATACCGGTGTACTCAGAATGTGTGTGGTTTTGTCGCCGTCAGCCGGGCTGAGGAGAAACTGTCTGTGGGTACAGGAGGGGGTCCGACTGCTGATATCAGGGAGCTATCAGTTAACAACCCACACCATGGGGGGTGCTGGGGGGAGGGGGGTTAACCCTTTGAGGCCCGCGTCATGTGTCAATTCATCATGCCCTTTATCGTCATACTGCATGCAGCTTGGCTCAATATCCCTGTTAGCATGTTGGTTAAACCCGCAGCTCTTACTGCACGTCCAGTAGCAGTCAGAGTGCAGTCGGGACAGGTACTCAGCTCTATATATAGGGGCATTGGGCCTTTAAAATACTACATCATGCCGACTCTATGGGGTGGTACACTCCCAAACAAATGTCTCATGATGCATGAATGCATTAGGATGACAAATGACACTGAAGTTATAATGTTGCTGAACAGTAGAACCCACTTTAGTTTATCTATATATGACTATGGTATTAGTAGAATTTATACTCCTATTTTCACAGTATGAAAGGACATAACTTTGGTGTCACTATATACAGAGTAATAGCACATTAAAACACAATGCTGCCTCCCCAGGGTTAAGGGACATGGAGGAGGGGGGATGAGGGGGGGGGGGGGTGAGGGGGCGTGTAGCGTCGTCCGGGAGCGTCGTCCTCCGCTGACACGCGTACTTCATTCATCATGCCCTGGAGGAGGGGTACACGGGGGGTCTCTCCCGGTGGTACACCCACAGGAGGGGGCTTTAACCCTTTAAGGAGGGATGTTGCTAAAATGTGACATTTGTCGTCATGATGCACCAATGCAGCCCCGGCGAGTAACTCGCCGGTGCTACATTGGTGCATCACGCCGACCCTTCGGGAGTGTACCATCCTCACTGGGCCGGCATGATGCTTGAATGCAGCACTGGCGAGTTACTTGCGAGGGCTGCATTCATGCATCATGACGACCAACGGTATGGGTATTACTAGTATATTGTTTAATGCACCATTCCATGATGCCACCATGATGTATTCATGAATGCAGCCCTGCAAAGTGAATCCCTCACCACTGCTGCATTCATGTATCATGGCGACACTATGAGTCATGGGGAACCACTATCCAATGCAGAAATGGTGAGTTACTCGCCTCAGTGTGTGATGCTGTCCCTAAAGGGTTAACAGCTTGACGGGTACACGGTGTGGGGCGGAGAAGGCAGCAGAAATATGGGGACATTGATAATAAAATCTGACAAAGTGAGAGCCAGAACATCGGGAGAAACTGGTGTGTGGTTTCTCAACCTTGCAGAGGGACAGTGAATCACCCTCCAAGCTGAATGTTAGGGATGTACGTATTTGCCAGTGCTTGGGGAGTGAGTACATGTACAGATATATCTTTCCTCCAGGGGGCCCCATTCCAGCTAATTCTGTGTGCCTAGGCCTATACATGTATCTTACATGATATGAACATAAGCATGGCTTGCATCTCAGAACATGAAAATAAAATATAAAAATGTGCAAAAACATTCTGATCCAGAGATGCCAACATGGAAGGGAACTCTGATTTTGTCAAGTCTTCACCCTCAGAAAAGTGAGAGTCATTGTCGCTAAAACTACCCTCACCTGAGAGTCAGGCAGTGCCTGACCCTCAGATGAGGGTAGTTTGCCTGACCCTCAGGTGAGGGTAGTTTTAGCGACAATGACTCTCAATTTTCTGTGTGTGTTGGTGGTTGATCCAAGCAGAGAGTAGATCTAGATGATTATAATGCTAGTCCTTAGCCGACGATGGTTAAGAATGGTAGTAAACACACAGAGACTACACTTGGTTCCTGTCGCCACCCATAGTCTCAGGACAGAATGGTATGCTATTTGACATCATTACTCACCGTAGAATGTGGAGGGCATGGTGGGGAGGGACATGCAGAGGTGACTGGGAAGGTGACCTCTGGGAGCAGGAGGGGGGGCTCTAACCCTTTAAGGGCCGCATAGCGCTTTAATGTAGTACACGCAGAAAGGTAAAGGAGTCAACTGTGTCTCCCATGTGGCTCTGGTAAAATGGAGTGTCAAACAGCTTTTGGCTCTGATTATAAGGAGGGTCAACACTGGGTTGACACTGATAGTAGAGAGTCAACTCAAGTTGACACTGATAGTAGAGAGTCAACTCAAGTTGACCCTTTATATAAGCAGAGTAATTAGCTGTTTGACTTTCTATTTTACCAGAGCCACGTGGGAGACACAGTTGACACTTTTACTTTTCTGTGTGTATCCCCTAGATCGACTTGATCCATGAATGCTGCCCTGGCAAGTCTAATCGTATGGGCTGCATTCCTGCATCAGGCTTGCCCATCGGGGTTGATACACTCCCAAAGGGTCAGCGGCATGATGCATAAATGCAGCCCAGGTGAGTAACTCACCAGGACTGCATTCATGCATCATGACCACTAAGGGAGTAGCACATTAAATCATTCTGCTGCCTTTAAAGGGTTATAGTCTCAATCATGGACTGGAATGGGAAGAGGATACTGACCCCCTGGTGGAGGGGTGAGAAAACCTGCCCCCACAAACTCGACTATTAGTATCCTATTATGAGCAAAATGCCACAGCCCAGGGAAAGATATATGTCATCTTGAGACCCCCCTACAGGGTGATACTATGTCTGGTGGCATGGGATGGGCTGGGAGAACATTTTAGAACACATGCTTAACCCTGAAGGTCCCAGCACAAATATTGTATATTACATCAACCGTTTACTGAAAACTGCCAGCCTTATTACCCTCTACTAAGCCTAATGTAACCGGATGCCAGTTACTTGTAACCATGGGAGCAGCTCCAGGCTGGGTCCAGCAGCCGGGAGGAGCATATTTATAGTTGGGTACTGGTCAGTGGGCAGGGGCTGAGCTGCTCAGCCGGGGAGGCCGAGGCAGGAGCAGCTCTGAGCAGAACTGACCAGTAGGTATTACAAACATGGTATTGTTTATATATGAGGGGCTGGAGGAGCAGCCTCCAGGCCTGCAGCTTTGTATGTAGGGACTAATAAACTTGGCACTTCTTCACCAGCAGCTCTTGTGAATAGTCGTTCTTCCAGCAGCTCCTGGTCCCTGCAGGGTGTGGGGACCAGGGTATAGTATATAGACTCTCCAGGTTTACAGTGGCTACCTCCGACAGGGACTAGACTTCTACATGTTAGGTAGATCTGGGAGAGGCAGAGAGTAGAACCCACTTCCCCGGCAGAAAAGAAGGAGGATGAAACCCACAGTAAGGTCAGTGATGTGGTTGGACTGTTTTCACACCATATCTACATTATCATATATCAGAGGACAGGAGGAGCTGGTGAGATGTCTTCACGTTTTATATCAGAGGACAGGAGGAACTGGTGAGATGTCTTCACGTTTTATATCAGAGGACAGGAGGAGCTGGTGAGATGTCTTCACGTTTTATATCAGAGGACAGGAGGAGCTGGTGAGATGTCTTCACGTTTTATATCAGAGGACAGGAGGAGCTGGTGAGATGTCTTCACGTTTTATATCAGAGGACAGGAAGAGGATGCAGTCCACAGGAATATGTAGGAGGATCAGATGCTTACCTGAATGTGTATGTGGTAAAGTGCTGCATGCATTGGCCAGTCTGTGGCTATATCTGTATCCTATTGACTCAGCTGCTTGTGGAGTCTCTCAGTGGATGAGCAGCTGTGGTAGGAGCAGTATATGCATAGACTGCATGTCCAGAACAATTCTGAAGACTGCTGGGTGTATTATACATTGCTACCAGGCCAAGTACAGTCATTGGGGTAACATAATTGTAGCTACAACGGTCTCAAATGCATGGTTTAGTGTTATGAAAATGGGGAAGGGCTTGAGACAGATTATTATGGGAAAAGTGACTTTGTTCTAATGGTATTATTGAAGTTGTGTGTTATTTTGTATCAATGTGAAATTGTGAGAAATGAGTGCATCCATACACATGGATGGCAGACCTGTATAAGGTCTGTAATATAGCAGTCATTCAGACACATATGGCAGGAAGAGTCCTTTTCCTCTGTATGTTTATGAATAAGGGTGTAGCCATATCCTATACCAATAAATTCTTGTATTAAGCATTGGGGCCAAGCCATGATTCACAAGTAGCACATGTATCAAGCATGTCCCAATAGAATCAGTACATGAGCTAGCCAGTCCCAGAATGCAGGAGAGGTACTCATGAATACTAATTCTTGGTGTTTTAGCTGGTGTTCAAAATAGGGAAGCACCAGTAAGGTCTTTTCTTTTCAAGATTTCAAATCTGTACAAGTTTAACTTTTTACGAGCAAAGGAGGGGTACCAAGCATTCATGGGGTATTTATTGCAAGAAGGAGTGTTATATTCTAAATTCAAGGTAGTGAAATGAATTAAGTAATATGATCATACCCAGTAGACAAAAGACGTTATACAGCGTTACATAACGGTGTTCTATGGCCCCTTATTATCGCATAACTTTAGATAACGTTAAAAAACGCTATTTTGACATAAAATAACATACCTTTGTTAGGCGGGTAGACTGTGTGAATGGCCTTATTCTGGGTCAGAGTCACTTTACACTTGTGGCAATGCATGATGTCAGTGTATAATTTAGCGCACCCCCAGTAATGCACGCTGGGTAAAGCCTATATAACATGGTGCACAAGGGTTTCTATATCTTGAGAGGGGTGGACATTAATGACTAGGGTGAGAGTTTAGATTTTGACAACCTTTTTGGAAAGATTTGAAAATTCACAATGATAATTAGGCTATAATTCAGTTTATCTGCTACATGCCTGGAGAGGCATACACAATACTTATAGGGGAGGGATTTTTACACTAAAATTCTAAAATTGCATACTGTGTCCTTGGGAAGGTCGACCACTTGAGATGCATGTAATTAACAAACATGTATCTTGGTTATAGATGACAGGTAAATCCTGTGAAACTCATATACAATTATGAATGCTGGGTATGTTTGTGTTATCTGCATTGGCAATTTGTTGTCCTATGAACGGTGCAGATATGAGTGCTTGCTGGGTATGTTTGTGGGTTATCCGCATTGGCAATTCATTGTCCTATGAACGGTGCAGATACGAGTGAATGCTGGTGTGTATGTTGTATGACAGGGGCTGCACAGGTTGCACAAAGCCCTGTCATACAGTTAACGTTCGCGGCAGAGCACGGAACGTTGAGTGGCACCGGGATGGTGGGCACTTATTTATTTAGGGAAGAGACACGGGGTGCTGACTCAGGGACGTGTTTGGTTGTGTTGTGTCAGAATCGCAGTGATGTTGAATGTGACAATGTACGGGTATTGGTTGACTGTCATGAATGCTACATGAACCTATGTACAACAGAACCGGGAGGACATCAAGATACTGCAAAAATAGGAGCGACGAACTGTTTGCCATAACAAGGCATTTAGATATTGGACTGCGTCATCGTATTAATGTGATATCACTATCCAACCCAGACCTAAGGAAGCATCCTTGGTGTCTGGATCTGGACTTGACATTTCTATGGTGACTGTAGACGCCTTTGCTAAGTGTAAGGTGGTAAAACGGTGCCCAGGCCGGCCCCCACATATCTCCACGGTCACAGGTATAGAGAGAGTAGCACTTGAACCTAGATGTATCCTAGAGTCAGACAACTGGTAGATACAAGGTGTAGACACAGGTAGTTCCAAGTTACCTGGCCAGATAGTGTCAAAATAGAGCTGCATAAAGAACTAACCATGCACCGGAGGGTATCAGTGCCCGTGGTCTCGTCCCCAACTCATCACACGTGTAAAGGCACACTCTAGATAACTGGGGAAGCGGCCAGCGGGGTGGATGGAGTGAACTTGCATGTATTGTACTCATCACACGTGTAAAGGCACGCCCTAGATAACTGGGGAAGCGGCCAGCGGGGTGGATGGAGTGAACCTGCATAAACTTACTTTTACCAAATATAGAATGTCAACATCAGAAATAGAGTAATTCTCAGGAGACCACTGTTTTCTCCATAAAAATTACCTTGAGGGATTTCTGGGTCTAATTTCCGGTCTTTTGCCATTATGATGCCCCCTGGTGGCCAAACTCAGAATTAAAAATCCCCCCTGAAGGCTGGTTTTCTGAGGCCCTGGTACTGGTAATCATTTATTTAAAAAGAAAAGACTATTTGGGGATATATAGGCAGTCCACACAAAATCTAGGAGAGAACAGCCAATCTGGGGTATTGGAGTATTTTAACAGGGGAGGAGAGTGGTCAGTATGGAGTATATAGGCAACTATTGAGGGTTTCGGAATTTTACTAAGTAGATAAACCAAATTGTGTTGGGTAGTATACGAGAGGGGAGGTCTGCAGGCTAGGAATATGCTGTTAAATACACAACATGTCTGTGGTAGGCAGAGTGGCAGGATGCAGGGATGGTTAATCTGCAAGGATTAGGATCAACAGATATACAGGGAAGGGGATCTCAGATCACCTGCATCAACAAGCACATGTCCTGCACTCTCGGAGTACGAGAGCTTACAAGTAGTAGGGGGCATGGTTGATTACTTGGGAGAATTACACTGAATATGTCTGAGATATGTAGCATGCAGGGCATATTTACAGTACACCTACTGAGTCTTTGGTGTACACACTGATTATTCATTAAGAAATGTGGTATAAAAGGTAATAGTTCAGTTCAATTTAAGTATTTGTAAGGTTAATGACTGAGGAATAAATTAGTTGTGGTTGTTTGCATTGAGGGTATTGGGAATATGACGTTAATAGGCTATTTTAATGCAGTCCTGAGGATCATGGCTGTGTTGAGTGATATCCTGACTTGTGTATGGGGATATTGCTGTGAGTAGTATATCACAGTGAATAGAGTCGACAGTGAAGCAGGTAAAATGTTATGATTATTAATATTGGGTAATATGGCATCGTGAAATGAAATTAACCAGTTACGCTGGGTGGGACTAACTAGCCAATTAGCACGGTGACCCACCGATGCCTACCGTGTGTGTACCCATTGTGGTACAACAAGTATTACTGTTGAATCACATGACATTGAAATAAGAAATATTGTATCATATAACACTGTATAGCAAATGTTGGATCACATGTCACAAGATTATGTTATGAGTCTACAGTTATGGTAATCACATGTTATGGTAATTGGATTTTGGTAAATGCATAGATATGATAGAATTGCTGATTACTGCATGATTGGTGTCAGGGACACAAAGTGTTATAAATGAACATCAGTGTGGGGAATGTGTGGACATTAAGGCGACCTTGTTCCCCCGGGTATTGGACTCTTTTGGCGACGGAGTGATGTAACCGGATGCCAGTTACTTGTAACCATGGGAGCAGCTCCAGGCTGGGTCCAGCAGCCGGGAGGAGCATATTTATAGTTGGGTACTGGTCAGTGGGCAGGGGCTGAGCTGCTCAGCCGGGGAGGCCGAGGCAGGAGCAGCTCTGAGCAGAACTGACCAGTAGGTATTACAAACATGGTATTGTTTATATATGAGGGGCTGGAGGAGCAGCCTCCAGGCCTGCAGCTTTGTATGTAGGGACTAATAAACTTGGCACTTCTTCACCAGCAGCTCTTGTGAATAGTCGTTCTTCCAGCAGCTCCTGGTCCCTGCAGGGTGTGGGGACCAGGGTATAGTATATAGACTCTCCAGGTTTACACTAATACCACAGTATAGATAAATTAACTCCCTATTCACGAGGCTCATACTCCCTACACTGTTAGAAGTAAATGTAGCTGAGCAGTAGAAGATACTGTATATTTCTTCAGGATATACTACAGTATTACTGCGTATGGGCAATAGAATGTACTGTTGGTTCACAGTATAGAAAGTCATTGTTTCATTATTTAGAGTATATTGTGTTATGATACATATAGTATGGATAATAAACCTCCTATTTATTACACCAAAACTTCCTATACAGCTCATTTGTATCGAGTTCGCCTGAGAACATTTAATGGTGAATTACTTGAAATTCATACAGGCTCACTGGTTGATATTGAGTGTTGTTGTGTGTTTGAGAGGAATTTAAAAATCACCTGTTACATGTAACTAATAAATAGGTATAACAAATGCATGTACACACTCCATGGGGAGAGGTGGAGATGGCCATTGTGTGGCCGACCCTTTGACCTCTCATTAGAGACCTTCACAGTTAGATGATTTGTGGTTCGCCCACCATTTGGTGTGTTGCAAATTTGCTGCTAATCGCACCCCCTGGAACCCTCCTTTATGAACCCCGGGGCCCACTTGCTGTGCAAATGCCATAATCTCCTATTTTAATCTACAATTTCCTGCCCCTTGGACTGTGAGTATGGTCAATGGTTATACAGTAACCGTCAATGCTGTGTTCACCACAGGGAGTCTCCAGTTCACCAGGACTATAGAATTCCACCTTCAATACACTACTCTTAACCCCCAAAATAAAACTCCTAAATGGAATCACCCACTACCACGGCACTCTGATAATTCAAGCTCAATAATGCCCTCTTAAACATTTCAGATGTGGATTTAAAATTGTTGGTGGGGAAATTTATTTTTTGTGGGTTTTAGCTGTTAATGCCTCACTTGCCTTTTCTAAGAAACGAGGTTGAATCATCACTGGGCCCACTTATTCCAAAATGGCTCGAAATAGGCCAATCAACCACCGAGAAAATTGATCTGGGGTTTGCACCTAAATTCAACCCCCAATACTTAAAGCCTCAGAGGGAAGCCACATTTAGGAACCCCTCTGTGGACTTCCTGAAAGACAATGGCGAACCTGGCCAATCATTAAATGTCTTCCGCACAATTGACCCTGTGACAAGGTCATGAGTTCAAGGCCGACGTTGTAGCTACTTGCCAGTGGTAGAGATGGCGAGTTAGTCATTTAAAGGCCGCCTATTGCTTTAATCTGCATCATTCCCTTTGTGATCATGATTCATGAATTCAGCCCTAGTGAGTAACTCGCCAGGGTTGCATTCATGCATCATGCTGGATTGATACACTCCTGAACGGTTGCCATGATGCATTCATGCAGCCCTGGTGAGCACACTCACAATGACTGCATGTATGCATCATGACAACAAAGGGTGTAATACAAAAAAGCGCTCTGCTGCCCTTAAAGGGTTAGCGGCGGTGGCTTTGGGAAAAGCTATAAAAATAAGATCCGTTGAGAATTGATGTCCTGTAGGAGTGTGGCTGGGTGGTCGTGTTACACGGGACCTGAGTGTGAATACGTTAACTGCTCACAGCACCCTGAGCTACTCAGTGAGCTACTCATTTGTGGCAGTACACTGAAAAAGTAAACTTGTCTCCAGACTCGTCTAAGTGACTGTCATAAAATAAACGAATCAAAAGTTGTCTAACCTATCAGGCTACCATCCCACAAATAAAATCTGGAGCTGGCAAATGTCGGGTTTTGGGCTGGCATATGCCAAGTGGGTCTTCTATCTCCAGCTAGAAGACCTGCTTCCTTGTCACTTAGACAAGTTTTTAACCCGTTTATTTTATGACTGTCACTTGCAAGAGTCCGGAGACAAGTTTACTTTTTGAGTGTAATATACGGCCAGTGAGTGGGAGTATCAGCCCTTTAACAATGGTCTGATGCTTCACTGCATCATGCCCAATTGCTGTCATGATGCAACAATGCAGTGATGGCCAGTAATGCTGCATTTGTGCATCATGTGGGCCAATTCTATACGGTGGTCTACCAACCTAATGACAGTTGACCAAAGCACTGGGGAGCTGCATTTATACATCGTGCTGACAAATGCTTCTGTTATGGTTCAATTTGACATTTCCTTCTCCCTTTCTAGCTCACCATTCCAACAGCCCACATTTAGTCTATTAAAGACTATAATTATGGCAATTCAATAAAGCAGAGGTCTGCATAGGGCGTTTCTCACACAATATAACATATACAGATAGATACCATGCAAATGCAGCATTAAATTACAAGGGGTACACATAAACTCAGGGGCATATATTGACATTTGTAAAGCTGGGTGCGAGCTTAGAGTAATCTCCATGTAAGTAGTATATGGAGACTGGCCTACATCGGAGGTGACCCCTCCAGTGTGAAGTCCACACCTCCAGGTGCTAAACAATCATCACCCACTCACACCCTCACACCGCCACTGGGGCATCACCTATGTGTCAAAGTCAGGGTGGAGGGGGTTAACCCTTTAAGGGCCCAATAGTACTTTATTGTGTTTTACCATTGGTATTAATGCTATATATGCATGCAGCCCTGGGAAGTAGCGCATCATGTCGACCCTTCTGGAGTGTATCAGCTCCATAGGATCGTCATGATGCATGGGTGCAGCTATGGATAGTAGACTCGCTGGTAAGTAGGCCCTGTGGACCTGCTTACCAGCCTTCGGCTGTGTTGGTTTTAAAACTATATCATCATCATCGGCTGCATGCATGCATCATGGCGATGAAGGGCAAACTGTAGTACAGCACTATGTTGTCATTAAAGTGCTAAAGGTATGGCTACTTAGTGGTCGTATAGGGGGCATATAGAGGGGGGGGGGTATGGGGGGTATAGGGGGGTATAGGGGGTATATAGAGGGGGGATGGGGGTATAGGGGTGGGGTGATAGTAGCCTGTAAATGACCCATGCAGGTATCATAAGTCTCCACACCTGGGTGTTAGGGGGCAGATACCCCACCTTTATAGCCCCCCCCCCCCCCACACACACACCTCATCACACCTACCCACCGCACCCCCCATACACAGACGAAAACTCACCCCGATCATCAACCCTTTAAGGACCGCATAGTGCTTTAATGTGCTATGCCCTTTGTTACTATGATGCTTGAATGTATCCCTGGTGAGGCTACTTGCCAGGGCTGTATTCATGCATCATGCCGACCTTTTGGGAGTGTATCAGACACAAAGGCTCAACATGATGCATAAATGCAGCACTGATAATACCCTGCATGGTAGGCTACACTCGCATGGCTGCATTCATGCATCATATAGACAAAGGCCATAGTACATTAAAGCACTATAGAGTCCTTAAAGGGTTAATTTAACAACACCCTGGACACTACACCCCTCCTCTCCTCCCTACCCCTGCTGTATCCTGGGGGTTGTAGAGATGCTGGAGAAGGGGGAACAATAAAACCAGATTGCCGCAATAACCCGACACCAGGGCCAGGTGAGACCGTCTGGGGTGGTCGGCCATAACCGGCATAGGGGCTAGGGGGGCCCGGGGAGGATCCCCCGCCCGGCCGGTCTCCTGACGCCTGGGTGGGCCGCTGAAATATTAACATGTATATGGAGGTGTTCGTGACGAGGTGTCATTAAGCGGACTCATCTTTGGTTCTGAGTACTGTTGGGTAGGCCTACATGTCTGCCCCCTACCTCTACACCCCCCTCCCACCCTCACCTTACCAGGTTTAACACTTTGAGGGTAGCTCATTGCTTTAATACACCATGCCATTGCATAGTAATTGTCGAGAGTTATATTTGCTGAGGATGCAATCATGCATCATGCTCCCCGACCCACCAGGACTGATGCACAGACTCAGCATGATGCACCAATGCAGCGGTGGCGGGCTGCTTGCCAGCGCTGCATTGGTGCATCATGACTAGACATGGACAGGGAACTTGAGGTATCACTCTGTCCTTAAAGGGTTACCCACACACTGGAGATCCAGCAGGGGATGGGAAACATTGTTGTACCATACATAAGTAAGACGTTTGGTGATGGTGTTTTGCAAGGTCAGGAATATGTGTACAACCCTTGAGGGTCAACATACCCTGGCACTGGCTATCAATCACTACCTTTAGCATAGCCATACCACTGCCATATACCAAGCATTGAAGGGCAGGAGCACCAGAGGCGGATCCAGGATTTGTAGGGCGCGCCCTATTCTCTAGGCAAATCGAGGGGGCGCGCCCCCTATTTCTGGCCAAAATTGGGGTCTAAAAAGACGATTGAACTCTTAACTACAGACAAAAATCCGCCACTGAGAACGTTCATGAAATAGGTCAATTCTTGTAAGACCTTTCTTCGAGACCGACCCCGACCACCTCCCGACATCCATGTCACTATTTTTGGAAAATAGGCCTATATTAATGCGTGGGGTCACATTTCAGCAACACACCCAGAGCCAACCCTAACCACTACCCCTTACTCGGTGAAGTGATTCATGAACGTTTTATTCAAATTGTTTCTCACCTATGAGGCTATGTAGTACTATTCTCATCGTTTCAAGATATACCAATAACATGTTATGGATGTAATTTACAGCCAACTTTTTTTTTTCTTAAAACAAATCATTTGTCCGCCAGTCGAGTTTATTTATCTTAGTTTCTTGAAATAAGAAAATTATTTTTTTGGCTTTGTATGCATCAGTAGCACTTTCATTGGATGTTATAATAGCAGCTGTACCAGTGTTCAGCCATTCTAATATGATGAGTAGATATCATATCATCCTATAGATATATTTATAAAGCCCCCCCCCCCCCCCCCCCCACCCCCTTACCCCCATCCCAACCTCCACAGATGGATTGTGTATAATATACAAACACCACACACCAGCCCACACCCTACTGCACCCCACCACTGACAGCGTTTACCAAAACCAACACCCTCCATAGCCTCCAGGGCCTTACCACTCCCTGAGCCGCTAAACGTCAACTTAAGGACCCCTAACACCCCCTCCTACAGCCTTACACTGCCAGGGTAACCCTCTGAGGACGGCATCATGCATGAGTGCATCATGCCCTTGGTCGTCATGATGCATGAATGATGCCCTGGTGAGTAACTCGCCAACGCTGCATTCATGCATCATGCCGACCTCCAGGAGTGTATCAACCAACCCCGTAGGGTCGGTTTGATGCATGAATGCACCACTGGTGAGATACCCACCAAGGCTGCATTCATGCATCATGCCGACCACGGATATATCACATTAAAGCACCAAGCGGTCCTTAAGGCCTAAATCAGCCTAAGTCGGCCTAAGTGTGGCCAGAAGGGGGCGCTGTGCAGGCTGGGTGGCTGTGGACAATGATACTCAGGGAGAAGCTACCAAAGATGGTGACCAGATTTTCTCGGTCCATTTGTGGATTGCACCTGAAGGGGGTTGAAAAAAGGTGTGTGGGTCACTGAGCGGTGGGAGTGAGTGGGGGTGGGTGACGGGGGGTGGGGGTGTTGTATATAGAGGGTGGTGGGGTGGGGAAGGAAATGTATATGGGTAGTTGAAAAAGAAATGTGCCCACGGTAGAATGACGTCAGACTAAGGGTTGTATTTCAACCTGCTGAAAAGATGCAATGATAATTATTTGCAGGGTGCATGAACGAGTTCAATATTGAATATACAATTATATGCTGGGCCTTATGGGCAACATAGAGGCTTAATGGCCGTATGAATAAGAATACTTTTGTACTCATTTCTATCAATATCATGTTCATTGATTATTATTGAACTCCGATGATATTGACTTAAATAAGGACATATTGTATTGATGGTACAAATGTATTGTAAACTGTATTGGTATGGGGGGGGGGGGGGGGGGGAGGGGGACAGGGGATCCCCATGTGATCGCCCATGCACCAATCTATAAGGTGTATCTAATTCATTAAGCTAGTTTACACACCGGCCATGTGTGGGTGATGCACACACACTGTTGTGATTAATATCAGTTTTGGGGGCTGTAAATCCTGACCCCCCCCCCCCCCCCCACACACACACACAGACACACGTCCCCGACTCCCACCATAAGCCACCATGATGAGAGCTATTCACTCAGGTCATTACTAAAACATGTTCACCCCCCCCCCCCCCCAACCTATCCCCCCTCCCTCTGCCACTCCAGTCCATGCTGTCTCATCCTTTGCTGTTAGGGAGTGGTCATTATTTAGCAAAGGGGGGGGGGGGGGGTCAAAAACGTAGGGTGTGTGTGTGTGGGTGGGGGGGGGGGGGGGTGCAACCCCTTTCCAAAAAAAAGTCAAAAAAACGCTCGACCCCATGTTCCAATGATCTGGTCAGAAATACCCCCCCCCCCATTGTACAATTATGACCACTTCTTAAGGTACAGCAGAAGGGAGAGGGGGATGGGGTAGGATAGTAATTTACCTCCCCCCCCTTCCCAAATCCTCCTTGTCAGGTCTGGTTCCATGATACCATTGTTCCTGCCCCTCCTGGGTGCCGTACCCGCCTCCTGGCGGCCGGCCGAGGAAGTCTTGTTTGCCGCTAAGCTCATTGCACCCCCGGGACCGCCTCTACTCACCTATTATCGCCCTAGTCCTCGTATTATCGCCCAGTCCCCCTCGTGGAGGTTAGGCCCAATGCAGTACATGGCAGGCATCGTGAGCGTCTCCGGAAGATGTGATAACAACTATTTAGTGTACATGGGTTGTGATCATGGTGTTGGCTTCTGAAATGGCTTCATAGCCAGGGCTTCAAAGTCTTAAGGTCCTGTATGATTTCATCAGTTAGTTTTGGTCGTGATTTTAGGGCCTACCCCGAGTTTAACGGACAGATGGCATATACAGACGGAACGCCGTAACCCGCACGCATGTTTCCGGTTGAGACGATTCACGAGTGCTCGGGGGGGGGGGGGGGGGGGGGGGGGGGGGGGGCAGGAAAAGACCAACTCTCGTCACCATTTGATATGGCGAGAATTAGGGGAGAAAACGCGTGACGATGACGTTACCTACGACATGGTGCCGAGACGCCATGACGTCACGTACTGACGTCACGTCTCTGAGGAACTCTTCTGTTAGGAAGTTGACAATGACATGCTCATTTCCCGCCTCTTTCCCACATGGGATCAGTACTCTCGCCGTTCTCCATTTTTCCATATCTAAACACTGTCTAAAAAGTTTGATCGTATTTATAATATAACAAATATATCCATCAGAAAAATGTAAAAAGACAATTTTTCTAAATAATGGATAAAAAGTGCTGAAATAGCTTTAAAGTATTTGTAAATTTAAGAAGAGAAACAACTGCATGAGTAGTATACAAGAAGAGGGGTTGTGTGTAAGGGTTAAGGGTGGGACGGTCTGACCACCCAGTGTTGGGGCCCCCTGGGTACCACGGCCACAGACACGGCCACACTTCTTCATTAGCATTTAATTAAACCTGTCATTTAATTAGCATGTCTACCCCCCCCCCCCACCCACTCCTCACCCACCAGCACCCCCGTACCCAAACCATGGCAGCTCATCTCCCAACCCCCTTTCAGCCCCCCCCCCCTCCCCGCAGCCCAAACCCCTCCCATATCACAGCACCCCTAAACCCTTAACAAATGGCTTATGCCTCAAGGCTTCATATTCATTTATCACACTCCCAAGGTCCTTCATAGATGCATCATACCAACCCTTCAGGAGTGTATCACACCCGTTCGGTATGGTACATTAATGCAGCATCTGGTGAGTTATTCACCAGCGCTGCATTCATGCATCATATCAAATAATAAGATTATTAAATCACTATGCTGCCCTCAAAGGTTTAACCCCGCAGACCTTTATCAAATAACGGTGTGGGTATCATCCTGATGAGGCGTCCCCGACACGTGGCAGTTTACATGCAACATTTAATGTGGAGAATTAGGGGCAGATAAGGCAGATAGGGGTGTGTGGGGGTGTCAAGCCGGCCACAATGATGTTACTATTGGCCTGATAAACGACTAATGATCCAATAAACCCACAAATCTAACCCCATCACCCTCAGGAGCACCCACAGATTGATTTGGATCATGCATTGGGGTATTTAACATTAATCTAGATGAGATTTCTGATGAGATTGTCTGTTCTCACTCTCTCTTTTTTTGGCAATGCAACATGCTAAAGACAAGAGTGTCATCGAGATGAGATTTCTGATGAGATAGTCTGTTCAGTCTGTCTTCTGTTTGCAATACTACATATTAAAAGGGAGAGTGGCATAGAAGTAGTGCCAAGGCATTCACAGAGAATTGAGCCATTATAGTAAGAAAGTGGTTTTGACCTTTTTAAATAAGGTACAAAACGATTTTACTGTTTTAGTGTACTGGCCTGATGCCAATTTAAAATAATTTAAAAGGTGGGTTCCCACTATACAAAGATGTCTCCAAGCCTGTTATGACATCACTTGACAACACTCATAAATATGTCCTATTTGTTCTTGAGAATTCAAACAGATATTTTGGCAAGTTCCCAAGGCCAATCATAATACTGTTAGAAATACCACACATGCTATACCTACAGTGTGCTATAAATTAACACTGTTCTCAGGGTTATAGTTTATTTTATTTTTATCTTCATTCATGGTCCCCACACCCCACACCCCACCCCCTGAGCAGCACTAGCAGTATATATATATATATATATATAGATATATATATATATATATATATACATATATATATATATATATATATATATACATACATATATATATATATATATATATATATATACATATATATATATATATATATACATATATATATATATATATATATATATATATATATATATATATATGTATATATATATATATATGTATATATATATATATATATATATATATATATATATATATATATATCCATGTGTATATATCATTATCATTTACAGCCCTGGCCAGGTATGCCCCCTGGGCCTCTCACTATGTCACATTAAAGTTGGGCACCGGCCAAGTCTGGACAATTTACTCAGACAAGGAGCAATCATGTCCCCCTAGTGGAGGTACCACCCACTGTGCTGCTGTTGGTGTGGCTTCCTGTGGGCGATATATGGGGGGTATTAGTGTGTGTATGTGTGCAGGGTTCCCACACCTGATATATGTACTAATAATTATGGTACTATATGGTACCACTACATGTACACTGTAGGGCCTATATGTATATGGTGTATGTGTGTATGCTATACATGTAGTGCTACTATGTGTATAGGGTTCAAAGACCTGATATATGTGTATGTGTACTCATTTATGTATGTATATAGTGTATGTGTCTGTGATATAGCACTGCCGACTAGATGTATATAAGGTTCTCACACCTAGTATATGTACTAATATCTACATGAATGTAGTCTCTTGTTTTACTACATGAATAATATTCCCTAATAATAATGTATACATGTACTAATATAATTACACATATATGTATAGTGTGCTACTAGTATACATGTGTCAGGCTATCAAACCTAAAATATGTATAATGTACTTTATAATTTTCACAATACACGTGTCTGTGATACCATATATATTCACACCTATATACATGTGCTCATGTATACAGTGTATGTGACCTACTTAGTGTCACTTATACTCTTGTCTTATACATACATGTCTAATACATTCACATACAATAATTTGTAAATTGTGGGGGCTCCTGATTTACTTGGCTTTTATGGTTAGTTTATAGGCACTACATGTTGGGGAATTAAGGATGGTCTTACAGTGTAGTTAAATACACTGCATATTCTAGTTTTGGACAAAGTACCTTAGTGCTAACCTTAACTCCAATATCATATCTGGGGTTAAGGAGTACAATAAATGTTGGCTCAACGCATTTATTGACATATAAACTGTTTATTAATATACCTGGGAATATATAAACTGCCAATCCAGCGCATAACAGGGTGCGTAGTCTATTAAATGTTACTTCAGTACATGTAGATGGGGTTACAGGAAATCAGGAATTTTTTCATAAACTAAAATCTAATTTTCAATGGACTGTATTGGAAGCATAGCAATGATATAGCAGTATGGCTAAATATTTGAACTAAATACATTTGTACCCACAACATCGTTTGTCTTGCATGTCCTGATGGGTACGAAGAAGTCAATGACTCTTTTTGCTGTGTTGATATATATGGATTAATGTCATAGTAATTAAAATGGTTAACTGCAGGGGCTATAGACTCTGATCATCTCATAAACTCCACACTCTAAGAAAAGTGTGTTGTGTCTACATGCTTTTTTGAAGTCACTTTTAACACACTTCTGTATTGTAACGCACTGCACCCTAGTCAAAGTGTGTTGACCACAAAAGTGTGTTACTCTGTTCGACTACCCAAAGTGTTACTCTTTAGATGCATGTTCCCACAACACACATATTTTAGAGTGTAGTCATGAATATCAGTTTCCCAGTTAATAGAGTTCAGAGACTTGAGAAAGTCTCCAGTCCTGTGTCATGCATGTATACCCCATGTGTTGCTGGCCTCATGCTTCCCAGAACCAGTAACATGCCCATCTTGTACCACGAGGTGATAAATCCACACCCCAGCACCAACCACCAACCTGTGGTTTTTAGCTATTTATTTCCAACTAAAGGGTGTAATTATTGTAGTATATTTAAAGTAGGATCATGTTGCTAATTGCTTTTTAAGGAAACTCACGATAGCCTGACGTTTATAGCCATTTGTTTTTTTTCTTTTTTTTTGCTAGTCATCTTCTGTAGAATATAACCATCAAAACACATAACACCGTTAGACTCAATTATTAAATGTATAATATATATATATGGCATAGATTTGCCCACTGCATGACAAAAATGACACATCCATGCCCAAATGTTATAGTGCCTTCCTACTCTGTTAAAATTCTACACTGTTAGAAATAAATGAAGATGAGTAGTTTTACATTAAATAATACGGTATTTGTGTACGTGGGCAGTAGAATATACTATTGTGTTACAGTATAAAGGGATGTCTTTTTGGTTTCACTTATTTACAGTGTATCTATATAGCACTAGATTTGCCAACCTCTAAATACCCACTACTAGAGCTCCTCTTCCCACACTGCCACCCCCGCTAAACTGCCTGCCCTGCCCCCTCTCCCCATCCTCCCCCTGCCCTCCCCACCCCCTGCCGCTCGGGAAGCCACCACCGAAATACATGAATGAATATTTCAACGGCAACTGAGTTTAATTTGTACGGGCGCCGTCGGGAGCGTGCTCCGATCGACCCAGCGACATCAGGGAGAGAGTGGGGGAGAGTGAGGGTGAAGTCAGTGATGGAGGTTACTGCATATATAGGTTGGGGAACGGTATGCCGTGGCTTCAGGCCTCGGGGATGGGGGAGGGATAGGAAAGGGATAAACTGTTAGCAGCAAATAGACCGTACTCACAGGCCGAATCAAGGAAGCCACATACATGTACTGTCCTGCATTCATGCCATATATATAGACACATACATGTACATCCAATGTTCTGAGAGTATTAGAGAGGAATATATCGCAGTTCTTATCATTATTGGAAATAATTCTTCTACAACTCTAGCCAACGTGTATCTCTGCGTACACACATAAAGGACGATATGTATATTGAAGGTATTTTTAAAGACTATGAGCGGACATTTACCTTAAAACGATGGCCAGTAACTACAACTCAATACACACACACACACCTGTGCACTATACACTCTCTGTGCCTTAGAACCCATGGTATTCTCTGACCCACTCCCACCCCTGCAACATTTCACAATCAAACAATTACAGCAACAATTCATAGATCAAAGGTCCGTAACGAAACAAGACAATCCAAACCACCTTTGCCACCACACAAATTAAAGCTACATAAAATACCACAGCCCCAATAAGAACACCTGCTGGGTTCTCATTAGCAGAAACAGCTCCTTTTCAGGGTTACCAAATTGGTAAACTCTGCTCCCCTCCACCACCTTTGCCCCCCCCCCCCTGGAGGGGCTGGCCACAGGTGGGGTAATAATCCCCTAAGGCGAGGCTGAATCCAGTTATACCATGTAGGCCTGGGCGGTGGAGGAGGAGGTGCTGAATTTTTGAGAGGGTCCCTTTGGGCGGGTGTCGCCTTCGATTTGTTACTCAATGCATCATGCCTATTCACCGAGACCAAATCTCGCGTGATTTAGCGAGGCCGACCGTGACCTGGCCGCCATTTTTTTTTTAGTAATACAGCTTTTCAGCTTTTTTTCTTGACTGTAGTTTCCCCATCGCTCCCCCTACTCCTTTCTTTTTAATCTATTATCATATTGCTAGAGTGGGGTTTGTGAGGTGAGGTCGTGCATTTGTGTTTTAGATAATGAGGATAATGGGAGCTGAATAGCCTGTGGTCCGTCCCACCAGTTGGTGAGGGCAGGTATTGGGTGCTTCCAGTGGTATTTAACCCCTTAAGGACAGCATAATGTCTCAATGCATTATTGGTCGGCATGATGCATGAATGCAGCCCTGGTGAGTAACTCACCAGTGCTCCATTCAAGCATCATGCCGACTTTATACAGGGTTGAGACAATCCCGAAGGGTCGTCAAAATGCGCCAATGCAGCACCGGCTAGTTACTTGCCGGGGCTGCATTGGTGCATCATACCGAGAAATGTCATCTTTTAGTGACATGCCATCCTTAAAGGGTTAACTCCATTCTGTGGCACCTCTGTACCCAGGTGTCCATGTCTGCTGTGGTTTACTCCTGGGTTAGCATGGAACTCATACCGACGTGTGAGAGGGGGCCCGAAGGGGGTGAGTAGGGGATGAGACGCACATAAATGTCACAACGCTCAGCCTGGGATATACGTCTCTCAACACTTTAATGGCTGCATAGTGCTTTAATGCATTATACTAATCATGATGATGCATGGATGCAGTCATGGCGAGTAACTCACCAGGGCTTCATGTATGCATCATGCCGACCATATGTGGTTGATACACTCCCGAAGGTTCCTCATGATGCATGAATGCAGCGCTGGTGAGTAGAACCACCAAGGCTACATTCAAACACAATGACAACAAATGGCATATCACATTAAAGCACTATGTTACCCTTAAAGGGTTAACACCAAGCCTGTACCTAGGTATAGCATGTGCAGCACCAGCCCCTTGTTTCATGTCTGTGTTTTCTCATCACCCCAGACTGTACCACCCACTGTGTCCCCACACTAAGGTACACTCCCATATCTCCCCATCTAAATGTTGGTAAATGCACCTATATAGTTTATAAACTATTTAGGTTCCCACCCACACACTCAGTTTCCTTGTAGTGAGTGGGAATGGTTGGTAATAACATTGGACAAGTATTAAATCATTTTGAGCAGTGAATACACATAATATTATACGAGTGTTTTAAAAATGCATTGGCTTCTATTTCACTCAGAATCAGCAGTGGCTTTTTTTTCTAATCATTTCACATTTTGGGTTAATATTTAATGACAACATGTTCAATGTTTACAGCTTTGAAGTTTAAACATGATGCTCCATGATATCATGGAGTACAATACTGAAAACCATAAACACGCCAGTTGAAATTAGGGCAAATTGTTACTGTAAACCTACATGGATGTTATGGCAATTGTGTCATGAGCATTACCTGCAGATAAGACCACAGATAAGCATGAATTAAACCTTGTTGTCAGATCTTTGAAACTGATAATTCACTACTGTCATTAAATAAAATGATCACGCAGGCAGCTTCTGCTCATATTGTATCAATGCCTACAGTTCGTACAATAAAAGCTGATAAAGGTTCCATCTTACAAACATGGCACATGAATTACATTATATTGTTCATGGTTTAATTTGGATCAAAGGTCAAACACATAATTGTATTATCTTTACAAATTTGCATTGAAGCATCATTGGTGGTCCTCTTTCTTTTTACTATGGCCTACTTCCCATCAAGATATCATGTCAAGATAATGGGTTCCCTTTTGTAAAAACTGACCCCTCGGCTGACCTCCGAAAATAAAACAGGTCTTGGAACTGATCCTTGTAACTCCTCACAAACATGGCAATTCATAACCTCTCCTATTTCAATGTCACATTATTAGAATGACTTCCCTTGCATCCTCATGACTATATTTTATCTTCAGACAGAGTCATTTATAAAGTCCAAGAACGTTGGTCCTGCATGGCCTATATATTCCCAGTATCGTTGGTGGCCCATAAATTGACACATCTAGTTGAGAAAGCCGCTGATGGTTTTAACGCCTTGTGGCCATTGGGTGGTCTTGTAAACCAACAATACCCAAATAAACCCCACTGATAATTCCACCTCCCCCTTTACCCAACCACACCTTGTTCTCTGGTCCTTAAGATCTTTATTGTCCCTGATAAAACGCCCAAATTGGAGCCATATTCGTCGAATTTACCACCCAGAGCGCTGCAGAGGCAATTGCCCTCCTGCAGGCATCCACCAATGAACAGCAGCAGCGGCGGGTGGGGATAAGCTTGAGGTGGTCCGTTAGACTTGCCAAACGCCTTTGATTAAACAATAATAAATAGATTAAGGGATTGGGCCATCATCAATACCCCCTTGATGTTCCCACCACGGTAGCCCCAGGCATGTCTCCCTACCCAGAAGCCAAGAAGCCAGTCTGGTATGTAGCACTGGAGAGGCTGTATATCATGGGGATGGAGGGCCCTGAAGGGGGACCTTTTAACAGTCCACCCTTGGTCAGTCGGTCAGCCCCACTAATGATGAGGCAATGGGAGTGGGTTTATAGCAGGGCACTTGACCACTTGACCCTTCAGTGGCCGCAGACAGAGAGGGGTTGTATATATAAGGTGATGGCCCTCTATAAGAGATGAAGACGTCCAGCACCTATATAAAGGTGCTCCTCCTCCCCAGGTGTGGGATAACACCCTGGTGGTCTTACCTGTGATCATGGGTGGGTGTGAGGGGGTGTGGTGGGGTGGTATATATTATACAGGTGTGCTGATAACACCTCCAGGGTCACACCTGGGTCAACTAGATACCCCACCAGTAGTAAATACCCCACTACTGGTGGTATAAGTCATATATAACCCCACCTATGTCATATATACCCCCACCTATAGTGGTATACACCCTCTATATATAAGCCAATAAGGTTTATTGGAAGCCATCTATAGGCCTACATATATGTGCAAGAACTTATATTGCCAATGCTATTCTAGGAGAAGTATTTATTACTTTTGGTAATAAATATCTAAAGATGAAAGTGGCATTGGCGACATAGAGTTGGAGATTGTGCACTTTGAGGTTTATGTTGCTGGTAGAAAATGTTGCTGATAGAAAATGTTGCTGATAGAAAATGTTTCTGATGGAAAAAGTATATCAGGAAAACCATATAACTGTTTCCATTTTCACATTCATCTTTTACATTTCCTTGCCATGGCTTCTAACCATACATTGGCCATGTTGACCCCCCCCCCCATCCCCCACCCTTCACACAGGCACAGTTAAGTCAGCTAACTGGCACCCACCCACCCGGAGAACCTCAACTGAGAACCCTCAGCTCATTAGGCCTTATTGTCACGGGAAGAGTGCCGCGGCTTGTCGGCCAGGGTGCCGGGTCACCCCGCCCCTTCACGCCGCCGCCCCCGGCCCCAAATCGACGCTTCCCGACGGTCGATTTTGACTCTCCCGGCTTCCTCCCCCTGTACACTCTTCACCCCCTGTAGGCTGTACCCCCCCCCCCCCCCCTCCTCCTCCTCTTCCTCCACGGCGCACGCACCAAGCGGCGATCGGGGGTCAAGACGCTCTTGGCGCTGCACGGGGGTCCCGCCGGATGTGCCACGCGCCAAATCGGCCAGAAAATGACGGCAGACGACATTTGGGTTGAGGCGGGAGAAAGCAGACGAGAATTTGCCCCAGTTTGCCGCCGCCGCCAAATGTCGGTGGTTTTTGGCTCTGAGGAGCGGGGTGCACGCATGTTGTTGTCGGGAGGTGGTTGGGGTTCCAGCCGGCTGCACAAGGCCTCATACCGTGCTCTGGTTTAGTGTTGGACTACATTTACCTGTGTCTTACCTGCATATACATATGTACATTACTTAAATAGTCTAAAAAAAATTCTAAACTTCACAACATGGCTTCCTAGGTCATTTAAAAATTACATTAATGAGGTCCCCCCCCCCTTATATTCAAAGACCATCCTCTATACTATTAATACAGTCTGCTATGATTTATGTTGTCATTGGAAATATGTATTCTACCAATTTTGCATGTGGAATTCTCCAAGCCCTGAGGAGCTACCCCCCCCCCCTCCCTCAAACTGACCGTTTAAGGACAGCATAATGGTTTTATGTGTTATGCCCTTTGGTCGGGCATTTTGTCCTCATGATACCTGAATAACTGGCCGGTGCTACATTTTGTTCATGAATGCATCATGACTCTCCTGCATCATGACTCTCCCCCTGCATCATGTCTCTCCTGCATCATGACTGTCCTGCATCATGACTCTCCTGCATCATGACTCTCCTGCATCATGACTCTCCTGTCAGCTTCTTGAGGAGACAACCTGATACATCTTATACACGAGGTTTTACAGTACACATGACTCTGGTGGTGTATTTACAACTACATGTCATGTCACCCCCCCCCACCCCCACCAGCACCCCCCCCCCACACACACACCTAACTACAGACCTACCCACAAAGAAGGCTCCTGTCCAGGACTATTGTAGGCCTCGTACATCTTCTGCGCATGCGTGTGGGCATGCCATTGCTGACTTCCCCTTATCTGGCAGTTTTATTTATGTCATTAACAGTTTAGTAGTATAGTATGTATCGGAACGGGACTATAGTTAAGTACTGTTTATTACTCAATCGACATGCAGCCAATCAGAGGCCTCCATTTGGTCACGTGACCGGAAGTGACCTACTTAGGGGATTAGTGGTGACGTCACGTGACCTAGTTAGCCAATCAGAGGCCTCCATTTGGTCACGTGACCGGAAGTGACCTACTTAGGGGATTAGCGGTGCATTCTGGGTAACCCTGAAGCCAATCAGAGGCCTCCATTGGGTGACCGGAAGTGACCTACTTAGGGGATGGTGCATTCTGGGTAACCTACTGACCTACTTAGGGGACCGGAAGTGACGTCACATGACCTAATGGCCAACCGGAAGTGACCTCATTGAGGATCACGTGACCGGAAGTGACCTGATTGATCACGTGACCGGAAGAAGAAGAAGAAGAAGAAGAAGAAGAAGAAGAAGAAGAAGTGACGTCACGCGACTTAATGAAGAGATGAGCGTCTTTAAGGGGTCACGGGCTTTAAAATCTTTTTTTTTTGGAGGAGGAGGCGAGTCTCTTATTTTTTTTTCGGTAAACTAATAAAAAACACTACGATATAAGTTTTTTTTTCATTTTTTTCATTTTTTATTGTTTTACGAGCGACTGGAAGTGACTTATTGAACTAGGTAGAAGCGTTCTTTAGAGTGTATAAGGGGGGGGGAGGGGAGGGGAGGGGGGGAGGGGGGCCCCTTTAAGATGCATGGGGAGGGGGGCGCTTTTAGGATGCATGGGGCGGGTGGTGGGGGGGAGGGGGGGGAGGGGGGAGGGGGGCACTCTAGGGGGGTGGGGGAGCACTCTAAGGGGCGTTTGTCTCTTTTAAGAAAAAAAGAAAAGAAAAAGATTTCAATCGAGAGACACGCTTCTTCCTCTCGAGAGGAAGAAGCGTGTCTCTTCGTTTTTTTTTTGTTTATCACGTGCTGCGATGAGGCGATCAGCTGCGACTGGAGGAAGTGACACTTTAAGAGATCGCGCGTCTTAATTGTTATGATTTTTTTTTTTTTTACTTACTAATAAAGAAGACGTATGAAAATAAAACACAACAATTCACATGTCCGTCGTTCTCGTTGTTTCTTGCTTGATAAAGTCAAGTAATATCGCGATGCCGAGGCCAAACTTTCCCATGTCCTCAGTCAACACTCGAAGGAGTTCAAAAGGCGTACCGCCGGCGCCGTCAGCTTCATCTTGCCACATTTTCAACACTCGGAAGGCCCACTCAGCGGGACTTCCTCCGTATTCGCATTCTTCAGCGATCTTATCTAACCTCTCGGGCGACAATTTTAAATGGTCCCCCACCTCTTTCCACCTGCTACCCAGACGTCTGCCGAGGGTGCCCAAGTGCTTATGCATCGCGCGCGAGTCGGGGTTTTCGAAATCCAACCCCTGTCTGTGGAGAAGGGCCATCCACTGAGCCAACAGTTCCATGCGTCTTATGCGGGTGAAGACGCGACCGAGCTCGCCCCATCTATGACGATGCGGGGTTTCACCCCACCACACTCGGAACATCGCCGTACACAGCTCCTCCGGTGTCTTGACACTGCGCTCTACTAGAGCATCCATACGGGCGGCGCTGACTTTTAAGCTACTGCCCAACTCTCTCCAACAGCCGCTCAACTCTTTACCTAGTTGACGAAGCAAGGCGTCGCTATAGGCTAACCGCCGCTGTCCTACCTGTCGGGTCTCCCCATCATCGGTCTGCTGCCTCGCGCCGCGTCTCACGTCGTCAAGCCGCATTAACTTTTTTTCAGGCGCACCAGGCGGTGAAGGCGAGCTTGAAAGTGGAATAGCTTGAGCCATCTCGTCTCGTCTTGGCGGCGGCGGCAGCGGCGGCGGCGGCGGCGGCGGCGGCGGCGGCGGCGGCGGCGGTGGCGGCGGTGGTGGTGGTGGCGGTGGTGGTGGTAGTAGCCGTTACTGGGGTCAGAGGTGATATGTTTTTTTTCCAACAGAAATGAGAGCTTTTTATACAGAGGGAGTTTAATCCCATTTCCAACAGCGCTCCAGCTGTCTAGCACCCTGTCCGCATGACGCTTTTTCAGCCGCTCCGCTCCTTAAGAGCTTAGATGACGAGGGGGTGTGGCATCGCTATCCGTGGAGACCAGCTGAAAACGGTGTTTTTTCCTCACTCATAGCCTTAATACCTCCTACCCCCTACCCGAGGACGTCTCCCTCCCTCTGACATTCATTGTAACAAACGTCAGAGGTCAGGTGAAAATCGGATTTTTTTTCATGCACAGCCTTAGGCAGCTGTCACCCCTCCCTATTGAACTAGCCGGCCGCCCGCCCGCCTGGCCGGCCCGGTCTACTCACCACGGCAGGAGGTGGCGATTTTTGTCTTACACTTAAGTCGCTCACCACATGCACACGCCTCTACTCACAGACAGACACGTTCGTCTTAGGGGGGGGTCCTGCTTCACGCCACACGCCTCCTGTAGTTTTTTTTTGTATACACACTGTAAGCTCATCACCGTTACCGTTAATCCTTTATACAGCTAACGCGCGCTGAATGGCTGAACAGGGTGGTAAGCGGCTTAGCTCACCACAGTGGATCCCTCAAAAAGGGATCCAGCTGAAAACGTCATACCTTATGTCTTTGTGAATGGCCGCCGCCGGTCAGTCGACGGCAGGCAGCAACCGCTTAACCCTTTATACAGCTAATGCGCGTTGAATTGCTGAACAGGGTGGTAAGCGGCTTAGCTCATCATCACAGTCGATCTCTCAAAAGAGGGGGGGGGAAAGGGATCCAGCTGAAAACGTCATGCCTTATGTCTTTTTGTTTCTCTTTGTGAATGGCCGCCGGCCAGCCGGCGGCAGCTGAACAGGGTCGGTAAGTAGCTTAGCTCTAGAAGCGAGAAGGCGTATATAAGGGGCTTGGAAACTTCCATTCACTCACTCATTCTTTTTTGCTGCTCTCTACAGTCACCACCATGAGCAAAAGACAACAGCTAGCGGCGTTCAAGAACAAGAAGACTACGCGGAACAGCGTTCGTTTAGCGTCAGTGCCTGCTCTTGCTACTGAACATGAGACTACCGCCGCAGCCGGTTGGTCTTATCACCCTCCTGCTGTAGCGAGCGCTCGCGGCAGTAGTAGTAGTAGTAGTAGTAGCAGTAGCACTAGTAGTAGCAGTAGTAGTAGTAGTGGTAGTAGTACTAGTAGTACTACTGGTAGCAGTCGTCGTGCTAGCGACGTTGTTACACTCGCGACGGTACACGTTGCTGCTAAGCGCGCTGCCGCTGCTACCGCCGTCTCGCCTGCCGCTGCTGCTGCTGCTGCTGCTGCTGCTGCGCCTGCTACTGCTGCGCTTGCTACGGCTGCGCCTGCTGAGGCTGCTGCTGCGCCTGCTACTGTTGCGTCTGCTGCGGCTGCGCCTGCTGCGGCTGCTTCTGCTGCACTTGCTGCTACTGCTACTACTACTGACGACAACGCTCCTGGCACAGCGCAGTACTGGCAACCGGGTTTTTACCTCCCCACTACTGTTGATGACTTTGATGACCTGCCGCACGTTGCACAGCCCCTCTCCTCCACCACTACATCGACGGACGCCCTCGACGCCGCTCGCGCTGAGAGTTACAGCTATTCGGACACTCAGCCCCTGAACCGAGAAGAAGAGGAGGAGGAGGAGCAGCAACAGGGTGAGACAGAGAACGACGCTGACGACGAGGCGTACGAAGAACCCGAAGGGCAAGGGGTGAGCGGTACGTTTTTCGGCTTCCCTCTTCGACCTTTCGACCTCACTTCCTCCACTGCTAGCGCCCCCCCGTCCGGTCCGTGGCGACTGCCCTCACCGCCACCTTACGAGGGCGGCGGCGGCGCTTCATCTTCTACCGCTACACACAGCACGGACGGCGTGTGGCTGCGCTGTTCCAACAACGAGACCTCCGATACCACCAGCGCTGACGCTGCTCCTGCTATCGGTTCTGCTGCTGATTCAGCTCACGCTGATGGTGTTACTCATCCTGCGGGTGTGAAACGTTCTAAGGTGAGTTCCAGAACAACAAGGCCCACTAAGAAGAGAAAAATACAAGAAAAAGAAGGAGATGGACGAGAAGAAGCAGAGAAAACACTCGGGTTAGAGTTCTGCTTAGACGGAGCTTTGACGCTGGAGATCTGGGAGGACGTGGCTAGACTGTCTAGGAGGCCGCGCTACACAAAAGACGGCCAGGTGAAAGAGGCGTCTCTGACCAGAAGCAAGCGAGTGCACTTCACGGCCGACGCGCTGCGCGAGCTCATAGCACGCATCGCCGATATCCGCGCAGTGGTGCGCATACGCGACACAGCGGCCGCGCAAGGAAAACCTAATCACACCCCCTGGTTCGCAGTGCTGGATGAGGCGGGCGAAGTGTACGCAGCTGTGAGCTACTACAGCGGTAAGAACCTCGTCCACGTGCGCAAGTACGAAGGTCCTGACAAAAAACCCACACAGCAGGGGGTGACGCTGTCCGCCAGAGCGCTCAAAGAGTTGGATGACAAAACAGAGATCATTCTGAAATATCTCGGCATAGATTCGGAATGAGAGACGCTCAACGCTCACGCGCGCACACACACACACACAGCGTTTGACGTACGCTGTATGAGACAGACAGACAGACAGACAGACAGACAGACGGATACACAGACAGCAGACAGAAAGATAGTTACATAGACGACAGATTGATAGATGGCTAGATAGATAGATAGATAGTTAGACGGCTAAGTAGTTGGTAACCGAGTGAAAAAAAAACATGACACAGTACGTATGCGAAAAGTGTTTCAAAATGTTTAAAAGAGCGTACAACCACGAGAGACACGTAGAAAATTGTAGAGTAGTAGCTAAGTTTTGCCCTCTATGCGGCGAAGGGGATTGCCGAAAGAGCGCTTGTCGACGTGAATCTCTGGACGGGGTGACCGTCCCTCCGCGCATATGTGCTGTACCGAACGGGGAGGAAACGTTCACGGCGAATTGGCCTGCGATACAAACGGGCGTCAGGATGCACGGGACTCGCGTGAGTGTAACAAACTTCAGGCTACCAACCGGCGAGTTGAGTGACGCTGTAGATACTATGCGTCGCATTCACTTGACACAAAGATTCAGATACAAAGTGGGTTTCTCGGTAGGCTTACTGTTACAACACAGAGAAGACAAGAGCAAACTGCGCTACTTCCACGCCTCCCAGAACAACGCAACTCTCATACAACCGCTCCCTACTGTAACTAATTCAGAAACTTTGGAAGAGCTCCTCTCAAAGATGCAAAACACCGTCGCTTGCGAGGAGGTACGGAAACTTTGCGACGCTGACACCAAGTGGCACGTTCTTTTTCCTACCAATTTGAACATCTGCGTTTACATGGGACCGGGGGAATTCCCCATAGGCGGTAGGATCACTCAGGCCGGTCGAGTTGGAAAGAGAAGCGGCGTGTTAGATTTTCCCAACAAGGACAACCTCTGCATCTTCCGCTGCATTTCCTTTCACTTATACAACACCAGCAAGCGCGCTTCAGATTTGTTACGTCAGTTCTGTCCCGCTGCCACACCTGAATCCTTTCCGGGTCTGAACATCCGCGACTTACCCGCGTTAGAGAACTTGTTTGACGTACAAATAGCGGTTTACACCGCGTCGCGTCAAGTGCCGGGGCGGAAGTTGAGAAGACGCGTTACTCTGATCAGACCGCCTTCCAGAACTGTGGCCGCCCGAGGTAAAGTCAACCTACACCTGACGGCGAAAGGCGGTTTGCACGTCTCTCTCGTCACGGACTTCAACGCGTACGCGGGCATATACGAATGTTGCAAGTGTAAGGCGGCGTTCACCACCGAGTTCTTGCTGAAGAGACACAGGAACCAGCTTTCCTCTTGCCGACAAGTCAAGTTGCGCTACGTAGGTGGCATCTACCAAAATTCGAGAACGATTTTCGAAGCGCTAGCAGACTTCTCCATTTTTCCCCCCGACGGACATTCCGGAATCTACCCTTACAAGATCGCCTTCGATTTCGAGGCTTTCTTCAGACCGTGCAAAGAACCGTCGACGGAGCACGTGTCCCTGCTGTGGGATCACGTCCCTTTGTCGGCTAGCGTCGCATCCGACTTTCCGGGGTGGGAGGGGCCCGTCTGCTTCGTCAGAGCGTCCGACGCAGATTCCGACCCCTTGTTGGACCGAGTTTTAAATCACATAAACGAGAACGCCAAAGCGATCGGGGAAGCTGTGCTAGAACTTTACCGACCGACGTTAGCGAAGTTAGATGCGGCGATAGGTGAAGCTCTCCTGCTGGAGGAGGCGACGTTCACCACCCCTTCTCCAGGCGGCTTCGCTGCGGCTCAGACCAGACACCCGTTAGTTCAACTGAAGAAGCGTCTTCTGAGATACATCCGTCAAGCTCCAGTGGTGGGCTTCAACTCGGGGCGTTACGACTTGAACCTGATCAAAATACGCCTTCACTCGTTCTTCGCCTCCGGAGACCGAAGAAACCAAGAATTCAGCGTCATAAAGAGAAGCAATCAATACTTGGCGGTTTACACACAGCACACGGTTTTCTTGGACGTAGTCAACTATTTGGCACCCGGTTACAACTACGCGACCTATTTGCGAGCTTTCACCAGGAACGAAGAGAAAGGTCACTTTCCTTACGAATGGATGACGTCTACCAGGAAACTGGCAAACAGAACGCTGCCGCCGAGATCGGCTTTCGACAGCGAGCTGACGGGCGTCAAAATGTCCGAATCCGACTACGCCGCATGTCAGAAAGTTTGGTCCGACGAGAAGATGCAAACTATGGAAGACTACTTGATCCACTACAACAACAAAGACGTGAAACCTTTCATAGAAGCTCTGAAAAATCACGCTAAATTTTTCCAAGATCGCGGCATCGACATGTTGAAAGACGGAGTTTCTCTCGCCGGTTTGACTTTACGCTTCCTCTTCCAAAACCTAGAAGACGCGTTCACAACGTTTCCCCAGTTCGACGCCGTCCTCCACGCTCTGATCAAAGAGAATCTAGTCGGCGGTCCTTCCATCATCTTCCATAGATTTCACGAGAAGGGCACCACGCGGATAAGGGAGCACAAGTACGGCGAAGAAGCGAGACCGTGCCAACACATCCTAGGACTAGACGCTAACTCTCTGTACTTGCGCTGCATGAGCGAAGCGCACTGCACGGGCTATTACGCGGTGAGACGGCCCGAGACCGAGTTCAAGCCCGAAATCAGGCAAAGAAACTCTCACAGCGCTTTGGAGTGGTTACGCTTCGTAGAGCACGACCGCGACGTGAAACTGCGCCACGCTCTGAACGGCGGCGAGATGGCGGTAGGCTGTCGGAGAATTCGCGTGGACGGATTTCACGCGGCCTCTAATACGGTTTTCCAGTTTCACGGGTGTTGGTTCCACGCTCACGAGTGCATACCGTCGCACCGATATCAGTGCGCTTCACTGAGAGAGGAGAGACGCGACAGAACGACCAGAGTAAGCGCTTACTTGAAAGCGTTAGGTTACAAGCTGGTCGTCGTGTGGGAGTGCGAATGGCGAGAGATGAAGCGTCGAGATGAGCGGGTCAAGGCCTCCCAACAACGCTGGAAGGTTGACGCTTTGAAAGTGTCTTGAAACGCGATGAGCGAGAGCGACATCCTTTCCGCTGTGAAAGAGGAGAAAATGTTCGGTTTAGTTCAAGTGGACATCACTACGCCGCCTCACCTACGAGAGTACTTCGAAGAAATGACCCCCGTTTTCAAGAACGCGACCGTTTCAAAATCGGACATAGGCCCTCACATGTCAGACTTTGCGCAGGAAGAAAAGCTGTTGAGCACGCCTCAGAGATGTCTGATAGGGAGTTACCACGGAAAAAATATTCTCTTGGGAACGCCGCTTCTCAAGTGGTATTTAGAGCACGGTTTGATAGTCACCAAAGTGCAGCTGGTGGTAGAATACCTACCTAAACGCGCCTTTGCCGGTTTCGCGGACGAAGTGACGGCGGCGCGAAGACGTGGCGACGTGAACGAGAACGAGAAAATTCTGTCAGACTGTTACAAGTTAATGGGAAACGCTACGTACGGTAAAACAATCTGCAACAAAGAAAAACACACGGCGGTGAGATACACTGACAGTCGGAAGTTCGAACTATTGGCCAATTCGTGGCGCTTCAAAAAGGCGTCCGAGTTGACTTCCGATCTGTTTGAAGTCGAACTACAACCGAAAACGGTCAAGAACAACCTCCCTATTCAGATAGGGTTCATGGTATACCAGTACGCGAAGTTGAAAATGTTAGAGTTCACATACGACTTCTTGGATAGATTCGTCGATCGGCGCGATTATGCCCTTTGTCAAATGGACACCGACAGTCTTTACATGGCTCTCAGCGGTGCCACGTTGGATGACCTAGTGAAACCTCGCCTGAGAGAGACGTACTTCAGAGAGAAACGAAAGTGGCTTCCGACAGCGGTGTGCGACGAGCACTTAGAGCTTTTCGTGAAGACAAAAACGGAAAGAGTGCGAGAATGGTGTGCGCCGCCCGGCGGATGTTGTGAGAGACGGTACCTTCACGATCTGAGAACTTCGGGGCTCATGAAAGCGGAGTGGGAAGGTGACGGGATCCTAAGTCTCAACCCTAAGACTTACATTTGCTACGATCGAGTCAGCGACACCGGTGAAAGAAAATCCAAAAAATGGAGTGCAAAAGGCGTACAGAAGAAACAAAACCCCCAGGAACCAGACGCCTTCTTGGATGTTCTTCGCCAACGAAAAACTCTCATTGCTGTAAATAGAAATTTCAAAGTGGTGCGAAACAAAATGGTCACCTACACCATAGAGAAAGACGGCGTGCGCTACTTGTATTATAAGCGTCGCATGCATTCTGACGGTGTGACAACGAGTCCTTTAGAGATATGAAAAAAAAAAAAATAATAAAAAATAAGCGTGTGCATCTTTTCAAAAATAGAGTGTTTATCAAGATTGAAAAAAAATTAAATAAAAAAAAATTAAAAGAAAATATTGTTGTGTTTTTATTATCATACGGCTTCTTTTACTAGTAAGTCGCGCAGTCTCTTAAAGCGTCACTCATGTGACGACGTCGCTTCCAGTCACGGGATCCTAAACAAAAAAAAACTTCTTCTTCTTCCGGTCACGTGATCAATCAGGTCGCTTCCGGTTGGCCATTAAGTCGTGTGACGTCACTTCCGGTCACGTGACTCATCAGGTCACTTCCGATCACGTGATCCTAAATTAGGTCATATGACGTCACTTCCGGTCCCCTAAGTAGGTCAGTAGGTTACCCAGAATGCACCATCCCCTAAGTAGGTCACTTCCGGTCACCCAATGGAGGCCTCTGATTGGCTGCAGGGTTACCCAGAATGCACCGCTAATCCCCTAAGTAGGTCACTTCCGGTCACGTGACCAAATGGAGGCCTCTGATTGGCTAACTAGGTCACGTGACGTCACCACTAATCCCCTAAGTAGGTCACTTCCGGTCACGTGACCAAATGGAGGCCTCTGATTGGCTGCATGTCGATTGAGTAATAAACAGTACTTAACTATAGTCCCGTTCCGATACATACTATACTACTCAGTTTTATTCTATTTTAAATTCTCCAACTCTTCTCAAGACTCACACGTGTTACCTGCCTTTGGTTTGGGGTTGGACTCATCTACGTTTCATCTAACTCTTTAATGGTGCTTTAATGTACCAGGCCCTTTTGTACCCTTTTGTCGGGACCATTCATGGATACAGCACTAGCTGGTCTTCTGCATTCAAATATCATGCCAACCCCAAAGGGCTGATACACTCCCTAAAGGTTGGCATGATACACCAATGCAGCGCTGGTGAGTTACATGATCCCACATGCTGCATGGTATCGCCACTAAATGGTTCACAAGTATATTCCTATAAGATTATTACATGGTGGGTAAAGACAGAAATATAGACATTTGAAATTTAGTGATCTTTATAAATGGATGACCATTTTTGTTAAGATGATCTAAAAAATGGAACAAATTGAATTGTACAAGTCCCATTTGAAGTACAAGGAAAATATGTGATTTGTATTGGGATCCCAAAATTTAGAAATATGTGATTTGTATTGGGATCCCAAAATGTAGAAATATGTGAATTATATTAAGATCCCAAAATGTAGAAATATGTGATTTATATTGGGATCCCAAAATGAAAATGTAGAAATATGTGAATTATATTGGGATCCAAAAATGTAGAAAGGCCTTAACATTGACTGCAGCAGTCGTGTGGGACCCTGGAGGCGGTGAATGTTATCTCTTTTACCTCCCATTACCACATCACAAGGCCTCCTCCTGCCCCCCCCTCCCCTCCCCCAGCCCCTCCCCCTCCAGGCAGGCATCGATTGACCCACTAAGCAGTCTATAGAGTGCCCCAGGAGGAGTGGGTACCTGGAGGAGAGTTGGGGATCCTATGCTTTAACCCTTTAAGGACGGTATGATGCCTCAAGTTTGATATCCATTTGCTACCATGCATGATACACACATGAAGCGCGGGTGAGTAACTCGCCGGGCTGCGTTGGTGAATTGTGATGATCCTTCTGGAGGGTTCCAACCCCCAAACAAAGTTACTCACCAGAGCTGCATCTCTGCACCCATGCACGTAATATGCATTACGACGATCAAAGGGCATATTGCATTAAAGCATTATTCTGTCCTTAAAGGGTTAACATCCTCCTCCAGGTTATTCTTCCAGTTAATATCTGCACTTACCCCCTCTGCATGCGATGTAACCCAGGAGTAACCCTGCATCTTCTTGCAGTAAACCAACTATCTTTACTATTGGAGACTTGCATAGGAATACATCTCATGTTTTCCAGAAAATAGGACCTGGAACTAGACTGGGAAAACAGTAAATAGATACGATTTCTTCGGTGAAAATCTCACACTTAAGGAATATTGACCTAGTGCGTTATATATCATACATTTACACTAGGTACCACAGGTATTTTGAAGATAAATGGCCTAGAGATTCGGCAATAGTATTGTTAGAAAGCTTGAAAAGAATGCGAAGGAAGGACATCAGTTATGTTGAGATCCTTTGAACGGTTGATTTATTATGAATTTTTTAAGAAAAAAAGTTTTACCTTACATTTGTCTTTTTTTCCTAATGGGCCAATTGAGCATTTTTAGGTTGGTCATACATCAAATATAACACAGCCAGATTGTGCTTGATAGCAATTTCATGATAAACCATATGCTCCCTTTGGGAAATGATCTTGGTATGACATCTGTTTGCACACAACTTGACATGATATGCCCCTCAAAATGCTACTTTGCACAGGAAAAGCTTGTGAAAATAGGCATTCTTCCATTTTCAGGCCATATACAACTTCAAGGGTTTTAGGCTGAGCACCTTTATATCGTGGAAAACATATGTACAACTGGTAAAGAGTGTCTTGAATTTTTTTTCATCACATTCCCATTGAGATTTAATGACCTACTGGTGTTTAAAAATGACAAAATCACTTATTTACAGCCTTGTCCCAACCATAAGCCAGTGGTCACCTGCAGGCCCATCCTATAAAAAGGGCGATAGAATCACAACCAGTGGTCGGATTGTCTTGAAATTCGAAACAGAGTATATCTTGAAAAGAGATTTTGGGAGAGGACCCAAAAAAAATTCCGCCCCCCCAAACCCCCCCCCCAAAAAAGAAAAATTTCCAAATTTCTCAGAGCCTATATATTTCTATGGATAAAGGAACACAAATAAATTTTGCACTTTTGGGGGGCAGATCCCCCTTTTCAGGAAGGGGTGGTTGTATTGAAATTCCACCATCTGCTCTATTCCCCTACTCTACCATGGAAGTCAGCACACAATTATATCTTAGGAGTCTATTTTAGATCATAATGAAAGAAGGGTTGGTATCATAATGCTTAAACTATAGAAAATAATATAGATTACAAAGTGGTGTTTAGCTTGGTTTTATAGTAAACATATACACAGGTAGTGGAAGTGGAGTGGTGGTGGCTGCTAGCCCTACTCACCTGTCCTCTGCCATGCATGAGTGCACCTGGCCCCTGCAGTAAGTCCAGTAAATAAAGGCACTACAGTCAAACTAATGGCAAAATAAGTTTGAATATTGGTTTTCACTTACTTCATATGAGTATGCGGCAAGAAAATTATACACCACATTCATCCCTAGGAGTGCCTCCAAAACCAATATGGCCACAACTAAACCAGGTCAAAGTGAGGGAATGATGCATGTATTGGATAAATCATAATCCCCAATTAATTCATATATATATATACATATATATATATGTATATATATAGAGAGAGACAGAGAGACAGAGAGACAGAGAGACAGAGAGACAGAGAGAGATGAAAATATCTATTCTATCAACCTTATTTTGAGTTTTATGTACTAGAGTCGAAACACCTGGTACCATATTCCATTTTACATATACAAAAAGATATCAAGTTGGTTGGAGGATAAAAATGCTTTTCAAGAACATGTTGACTAGTACAATATTAGCCATGGTTCTACAACTCTGAGTGACATAGTAAAGCTACCAAAAGCAGCATAAAGGCTATGGATGTCACACTTATGTCTGTACTTTTATAACCTGTCTCAGCAGCAGCATGGGCGAGTATAGTGCCTCTAACACTGGGGAGGGTAAGCGTAATTTTAAAGTGCCACTAACACTAGGGGAGGGGTAAGCGTCATTTTAAAGTGCCACTAACACTGGGGAAGGGGTAAGCGTCATTTTAAAGTGCCACTAACACTAGGGGAGGGGTAAGCGTCATTTTAAAGTGCCCCTAACACATGTTAAAGTGTCACCAGCACTTATTGCTTGTGCACTTCTGTGGGTATTGCCAAATTACTTCAGAGATAAATGAAGTTCAGAGTCTTAAACCTTTCATAAAGCTCAACAATGTATTCCAGTTGTGGTACATTGAACTTTGGCCTCCGGCCTTCACCCACAGTCACCTCAAGGTCTGATGCAAAAATGTATTCTAGGTCCACGTCTGCGACATCATCCACTCTGGGGCAGCTGAATGATTCCTTCGGACCTCTTTTCAAGAATTGAATTGTTGCAGTGGTATCATCAACTTCTTTGACTACCCCAACAAAGTAATCCTCCTCATATGCAACAGCCACCCACATGTCTTTTGTGGGTGCAAACACCATTTCGCAAGGTGTTGTGCTCACATTTTCTGTTTCAAGGCGTTGTCTTTTTGAGGGTGGCTCATGACCATCAGGTACACGGTCAGAGTTATGGTCACATTCAGTCTCGGATAACACGCTCTTTTATGCCCCCAACCCGCAATTCTCTCTATTACAATGAAAATAATGACAAGGTCTACAGACATTTCAAAAACGTTTTTTTGCAAACGTTATTTTTGGTCAACGTTTTAACATTTTCCAAACATTGGGAAAACGTTTTTACAAGCGTTTGCAAACCTCCTGCAAATGTTTTCCAACCGTTAGGAAAATGTTATTTGTTAGCTGGGTAAGAACCATATAAGAAACTTTTTCTTGCAATTTTGTTGACTCTAAGCTATATTCTTTACCTTCACTTACTGGAATGTGGGTCTGTATTGAGGGCCTGTACCTAATTGTGCTCCCATACACTGACAGTGCATACACCTACCAAATCTAGGACATGGCCAGAGGGTGATCATAATTATTTTACAAAGATTATTTCCTAGATTTAGTCTCACATCGGCCCCATCCATCGAATTGCATAGCTGTTTCAACATGGGTATTCTAGATAATCTGAGCTTTATGGCATGGTGCGGCACAATCAATTCTTTTGAGAATTACTTGTCCATTTAAGATGTTTTATTATTATTATTGCAGCCATAATTTCAATAAAATTTATTCATAATTGTGCCGGGGATACAAATAAAGGTTTGAATCATAGCTATCCAAAGGTGCTCATATTGTATAGGTCCAACCCATGGTGACATCGCAAGACCACTGGAAAGGAAAGTTAGGAAAAAAGCCTGGTAGAAAACAGGTGACAAAGTGTCTAAATGATAGGAAATGAGCTTTCAGCAAAGACCAATTTTCATAGACTAAGGCTGCACAAAATTGAAAGCACTGATGATAGATGGGACCAGGTGATCCATATCTTTCCGATAAGTGGTCTGTTATTGCTGTATGATTATCGGTCTGGCTGTGAAGAGCATGTAAAGATTGCTCTTATGCTCTGAGATTTGGGCCTTTTCACGGGAGCGCAGCGCTCCTCTGGGGTACCTATTTACACTGCCTATTTTGTAGACTGAATAACCAAATTTAACAATTCTTTGTAACGGTTATCTGTGATATCGCCACACACATTTAACATACAAATATGAGTACTTGGAGGTGATTCTAGGAATCAAAGCCTTGATACAGAATATGGCTACACTGTAAAACGTTAGTGTAGGTACACAGTAGAATCTACTGTAGATCTACAATAGAATCTACTGTAGATCTACAGTAGAATCTTCTGTAGAATGAATTTACAGTAGAATCTACTGTACATTTTCAGTAGAATCTACTGTTTACCTACAACAAACTGTACACCTACAGTAGAATCTACTGTACACCTACAAAAATGGCAACCAAATTTTTACAGTGTATGCACCTTCCACCGAGCGTCTACCCAAACCCACACCACCAGCAATCCCTGTAGCGTGTGTGGGTGGGCAAACCGAGCCTTAAGGGCTTCTAGGGATTTCCTGGCGTCTCACAGTTGGGCTCTTTATCCCACTCCCAACAGCCACATCTAATCCCATTCTCCCTTCTGACCTCTCACAGTAATATCATCCCCTGAGTGCAGACAATCATGTTACTTTTGACCTGGTTTTCCTTAACCCTTTATGAACGGCATAGTGCGACAATGTGTAGGCCTAACTATGGTAGATCTATGCCCTTTGTTGTCATAAATGCAGCCCATGTGAGTAACCCACCAAGGCTGTATTCATGTAACATCCCTTTGGGAATGTATCAACTCCATAGGGTCAACATGATGCATGGATGCAGCCCTGGCGCGTTACTCACTAGGGCTGCATCCATGTATTGTGCTGACAAATGGCACACTGCATTAAAGCAGTATGTGGTCCTTAAAGGGTTATTTTTTAGCAGCACGAGAGGTAGTTATGTGTATGGGCAGGTACACTATGGGTGTAACGGGAGTATGTGGTGTCATGTACTTATACTGGCTGCAGCAGGGGGGGGGGGGGGGACAAAGGGGCACGGTAGACTTATTGTATGCTACATGTATCCCCAGCAATATGTAGCATAGCAGGCAATACATGTATATAGGGATAACAGTACTGGCAGAAGTAAGTGTAAAGGGACGTATTTCTGGTTTCAAAACCAAAAATTGGTCCTTTTATATTGTAAATCTACAGGATAAATCACTGTACAGCTACACTAACTTCTGACAGTGCACAGAGAAAGGAAACAGTGCCAAAAGGGAGTCCAGGTTGCCTCCAGAATGACTCCTCTCTTTCTCTGTGCATGTATACTGTACAGAATGTGGAGCTGAGCCTGTACCCTTGAAGCAAAGCATAGTGCTTTAATGTCTATTGGATGTCCATAAATGCGGGGACTGTCGAGTAACTCACCAGTTCTGCATTCATGTATCATGCCGTGGGGTTAGATGATACACTCCCTAAGTGTTGGCATGATGCATGATGCAGCAAGAAGGATGCATCACCATGTGCACTGTAAAACGTTGGTTTTTTGTAGGTGTACAGTAGATTCTACTGTAGGTGTACAGTTTATTGTAGGTAAACAGTGGCATCTACTGCAAATCTGCAGTAGAATCTACTGTAAATCCACGCTACAGTAGATCTACAGTAGATTCTACAGTGTACCTACACTAACTATTTACAGTGCGTTGTATACAGACTGTAGCTTGTACCCGTGTGTCCCTGTTCGTGTTTACCCAATCACTAATTACACTTACACCACACACGTACCCCCTGCCCCCCCCCCCCAAAAAAAAAAAGAAGAAAGAAAAAAATCAGGTAATAAAACCACTCCCCCTCTCAGGTACCAGCAGAAGCAATGGATGCTGGGAGTTCCGGCCCGGATGGGAATAGTGCATGATGGGATACGTGTCAGTCACAGACAATGCACCCCCAGACCCATCATTCCCACAATGCATCAAAAACAACACTTCCTGTGCTCTGCTATTTGGGGCTGTTTGGTATAGACATTCCCACCATCATCACCCCACCCATCAGGCCACCCTAGACTCACCTTCCCAAAACACAAACACGCCCTAAGACACACACCCCATCCCCCCAGCGTCCACCCCTTACCCATTACTTTTTCTCCATCCCCTCCCTCATTGCCTCCATCACACCATCCATTCCTATATTTCCAATCATTCCTTCCCTGTACCTTCCACCCACATGTCCTTCCTTCTTTCCTTCTTCCCTCTCTCTGTACCATATCACCCCCTCCCCCTGGACAGGGTTAAGAAAATGTGTACATGTATACCATTATCAATTCTTAACACCTGTTTATCCCTCTTGCTCTGTCTCTCCCTTCCTCTACCCTCCTTCTCTCCTCTCCCTTCTCCCCTCCCCTCCCTCCCTCTTGATCCCTCCCTCCTGCCATTTCTGTATCCCCACCTTCCCTTCCCTTCAGCCGCTCCATCTATCCCTCCTTCTTTCGTCCTCTCACTTTCTTCTGCCCCCCCCCCCCTGCCTCCATCTACACCCCTCGCTCTGCTTCTCCCTCCCTTTCTCCCTCCCCTTCTCCCTCTCGATCCATCCATCCTCCCTCCCTCCCTCCCCTCCCCCCCCCCGGTGCGTGCAGGTCGCAGCGCCCCCAGTGGTGGCCCCAGGAACCACCCAGGACGTCGCCGGTGCTGCCATCTGTTGGCGCCCGTGTGGAGCCCAAATTCATCTTCATTCCATAAACAAAGAAATTAACAGATGTTTAACCCATTGTGCGGCCTGTCAATAACCATATCCACCCCGCACCACCAGGTACTCCCCCCCCCCTGTACTCACATACATGAGGGGGGGGGGGTACAGTGTAGCATCCTGAACATGGGATGAGAGGTCGTGGGTTAACCATTTAAGGGTAGACCAGTGCTTTATTAATGTGATGACCTTTGTCGTCATGGTGCATGAATGCAGCTCTGGTGAGTCTGTTTGCATGGGCTGCATTCATACTCATACCGATTGGGATGGTATCAACCCCTCGGGTCGGTATGATGCATAAATGAAGAGCTGGTATGTAGACTCACTAAAGCTGCATTCATGCATCATGACGACCATGCACATTAAAGCACCACGTGACCCTTACCGGGTTTTAACTAAATTCTGGGCCAAGGTTGAGCGTGACCACGGGAGTCGTGGTAGTGGTTCTGGGGGGTCCGTGATTGCGGAAAATTAAAATGTTTATAGCGTTTAGCTTGAAACTGATACCAGCAGCGATAGCACGGGGGGTTTAATAGGTAAACGTGGTGGGGAGAAAGGATGGAATGGAGGGTGGGGGTGGCAGTTTCAGAAGGTAAACTTAAATATCGACTTAACTGCAATCACCCCCATTGGCTTCTATACCAGACAAAAGCACTAATTCGGGTAAATTTCAAATTTAATTGAGCATAATTTGTGTAATAAATAAATTACACAATTCTTCCTTTCATAACCTTATATGCCCCAGTACAATTAGCCGCTACCACCTGCCTACGGTTACCGTATACACTATATGACTCACGTCTACCACTGTTATTTACTGATGTAGATATGACAGGGTTATGGCAGTGTAGATTTAACTCAAAATGGGATTTCTTGAACTGAGGGGCATTTCTGAGTAAAATTGGGTTAAAAATGAAACAACAACACAAAAGAACAATGGTAGTCACTTGTTGATGCAGATTACAGAAGAAGATTTGGCCAAATTGAAAAACGGAATTTTAGGCTTCAAAATGGCTTCCATCAATTGTTGCATTTTCAACAGCATCATATTATATACCAGACTGCGATATACATGTACACTGTAAATAGTGTAGGTATACAGTAGAATCTACTGTCGAGTGGATTTACAGTAGAATCTACTGTGGATTTATAGCTGATTCTGTTGTTCACGTACAATGAACTGTATACCTACAGTAGAATGTAAAAAAGAAAGAAAGAAAAGGCTTCATTAAAGTTAAGTGGAGCAGTCTAATGTACATGTATAGGTAATGTGTTGGGGGTGGGTAATAGGTAAGAATGAAGCGAATGTGTTGGGTACATAGAGCACACTTAGATACAGTGTTTCAAATAGGCTTGAAGTGACTTTTCTTTAGGATATAATATAATAGGGTGTTGGTGCTATACGCTTTAAGTATGTATACTTCAAGGAAAGGTGTGAGGTATAGAGTACATTAACAAAAATGACTAAGGTGTGAGGTATGGACAGAATATGGCATACCCTTAGTGTTATAAGCTACAGGTATTCCCCAGTGTAAGCTATGGTGAAAAGGAGACATTATGACTTTAGTGTTATAAGCCATGAGTGGGCTATACCAGTGAAGGTGGGAGAGCTGGCACAGGGTCTATAGGTAGCCAGGTAGTCGTCAGGTGTGTGTGTGTGGGGGGGGGGGGGGGGGTGCTGTGACAGGGGGATGTGCCCCCACCACACACCAGTCGTCATGGCAACCTGTCCATCTGCCCCGGGGCGCACCCTGGCGGTGGGTGTGAAAAGGACAACAGGGGCGACACCTGGGGGGAAAAGGCGACCTCAATTTTGTGCATCCGGCGATTTGCATTCTCTCGACAAGACATGACATGGCGGTGGAGAGGGTGAGGTGGTGTGTGGGAAGGGAGGGGGGAGAGGGGTAACCCCCTGCATACCCCCCCCCCCCCCCCACTCCATCCATACCTCCCAGCCCACCAACCCCACACAGCCGACTATCTCAGACCCACTGAGGCCTCCCTTTTATAGTCCATAAACACAATGTTGAGGAGGCCTTATCAAAACTTGTGATTGAAAAGGGAGATTTAATAGCCCTTTTTTCCCCTAGCCTGTGACCTTTTGAAAGGTAAAAAGCCCCTTATCAAAACTTAAAATTGAATTAGACTTATGTGACCCTTTCTCTGCCTGTTGGGGGTAGGGGAGGAAACAGACGGATCAGATCTAGATTGAAATCCTAGCTGCAATAAAATATGAGGTTACATCCACTGTCTGTCAACTAGTATCTACAGTACAGTGCATCTGGGGCTAAAATCGGAGTTTCTTATAACCCTTTAAGGCCGACATGATGCCTCAAAGCTGATGTTTCATTGTGGTCATGATGCACTAAGGCAGTCCCAGTGAGTAACTTACTGGTACTGCATTGATGCATCATGCCGACCATTAGGGAGTGTATCAAAACTATAGGGTGATCATGATGCATGAATGCAGCACAAGTGAGTTACCCACAGCATTCATACATCATACAGACACAAAGCTTTAGTGTATTAAAACACTCGGCTGCCCTTAGAGGGTTACCATTCTGTGGCTTCTGGATCAGAGAAATCGGGAAAATAAATTGACTAGAGTACTGCTTGACTGTAAGCCCACATAACATTCCACACTAGTTATATACATCACCAAAGGGGACATTAACCCACTTATGACCGCCCACCCCTGTCCATTTAAAATGTTTATTTTCAAATTTATCACCCTTTGTTTTGTTCCCTTTCTCAAACCAAACTTCTTAGCTTCACTAATAGTGTTTCCATGTCGTGTATAGACTGGATATAGCTACTTGCTAGAAAGTGACTCCTCTGGGGCATCAAAGGGACTTGTGTAGAATTATATATGTTCACATTAAAAAAGTTCTATAGACCTACAGGTTAATGCTCAGGCAGTATAAGGCAGACTGTTGTGGGATTCTATAGGGTGCACCATAAGGATGAAAATTAGTAGAAACTGCCGCTGTGACTACTTCTATAGTCAAAAGATGATACAGCTCTTAGTATAAATTCACTTAGGGTTGATACTTATGTTGTAGAATGGAGGAAAGAGGGCACACCCACTATAGTGTACATGGACCACCTCCAGGGCCTCTGGGGTCTAGGTATAAGTAAATATCCCTAGTTACAGACCCCCCCCCCCCCCCCCACCCCCACACACACACTTACAGACACGGGTCTCACACTATACCTTAACCTGGAACCCTCCCTATATCTACAACACCTTATACATGCTGGAGGACACCCCCCCCCCCCACCACCACCCTCCTCCACGACTTCCTCTTGCTAATGTCCCTTTGCATGTGTAACCACTGAGTTGACGCCTGCGCAGTGACGATCTGGCTGCTGTTCATGTTTTTGACAGGAGCTGTCACATTTAACACCCCTCCCCATTTCATCCACACCCCCCCCCCCCACACCCCTTATACATGTCCAGGTTACATGTATATACTCTACATATAATACTGCCTATACTGTTGACACCTGCTCCTGCCTATACTGGGGAGGGTTATACTGGTTATACATGGCACCCTGGACCCCTATCTTTATTAGTGTAACCATACTCCATGAAAATACATTAGACATTGAACATAACCGGTACATGTACACAGACATGGTGACGTCCTGGCACCAGAATTGAGGCAATATCAGCATCATGCCAATTCATGATTGAGCTGGAATGAGGAAGGGGTGGTTCTTCAGACATGGTTCCCTGTAGCAGAAAGGATAACCATGATAAAAGACTACTATCATGTGCCACTCTAAAGGAGGAGTACCTCATATACTATACACTAGGGTGAAAAGCCACCTATAGTCTCTCAGGTAGGTCAATGCTGTAATACATAAGCATAGAGCTAGTGGATTTTCTTGCATGTGTTTATTTGCAAAAATCCATCTTGACAAGGATTTAGTACAGAAGTAGAGTAGAAGAGTGTATATAACTTACACTTTACATGTAAAGTCACAAATAATTCATGTTGTTGCAACAGTGATCATGAATTGAACCGACGTAGCTATTACAACATTGAATTCTGAACAGAGTTAGATCTAGACTATGCAAGGACCATCAATACAAGACCCCCACCCAATCTCCTATCACAACAGCTTCACACCCTTGTCAGGGATGGGGGTGTAGCAAATTAGCCCTCAATGTAGAAAGGTGTGAACGTGGTTCAAAGGTCACACGCTAGGGGGCGCCAGGCGGCCCGGATCACGTGTTCATGTAAGCGGTGTCTCAGGGAAAATTGGCCTCCGCCGTATTAAGTGTCTGGTGTTGCATTCTTTAGTCGTCCCTCTGACACTTTTGGTGTGCCTCCACGGTGGTGTGGGTGTTGTATGTGGGGGGGGGGGGGTGACATGGACTGGTTAGATTGCTGGACCATGGTCCTGTGTGGAGAAAGATAAGGGTGGTTGGCTGACAATGAAGGCATGTCGAGGATGACTATGGGGTTGTAAGGGGTCTATAGGACCTTGTTACATTTGGACACTGTATAGGGCCGCAGTCAGATTGCTATCTGGTCGCTGTACATGCCTTATAGAGTGGGGTACTGTCACTGGGCCACCATATACCGATGTTGCAGGTTCCTTAGTAGGGGGCACCATTGCTTGATCCGGTAACCAGCGAGATAAGCACTGATACAGCAATCACACTGGGCACAGGCTGTTACATAATGCCCCCTAAGAATTCCGCAGTGAAGGCCAAGGAATTTTCTCATTGGTTGATAATGCAACCGGCTAGACGCCTATAGGACGCCACCCCACTGTATAGGCCACCATCTTGTCCCCCTGTACAGGCCACCATCTTGTCCCCCTATCTCGTTCCCTAGATGATATGACTAGGTTCAAGAATTGGGTTCTTCTCAGGGAGGCCACCACATGCTTAATTCCTTTCCACTGCAGATTTTCTAGGGTACATTACACTGTAAAAATATTCCGTTGAATATACGGAGAATCAGTGTAAAATTTAAAGGTGATTCATCATAACATATGATTACGGTGAGGCAATGTAAAATCAATCAATTTTACTTTGAATATCCGTAATCCAATACAGTGAAACACCGTTTATTTTTACAGTGTAACACAGTTTATTTTACGGTGAAGCTACGTTTAATTGATTTCAGTTTTATCACACCAGGTGGCAGTTTGGTTCATAAAGAGATTTTCCTGGATGCTAGGAACACCATTTTTGTGGTGATAAGAAATATATATACAGATACAGCTGTAATGTTTGCTCTGTAGCCATCCTAGAGTGACTTCTGCTCATGGACTGGTATTAGAAAGTGTCATGAAGCATTCTATAAGGCTTTCATAGACTCATTTCTAATGATTAGGTCTGAAGTCTTGACACTAAGATGATATTGCTGATTGGAACCAAATTGGGTTTGGAACCATATTGAGCATGGAGTTAGGTATAGGGGGATAAATGAACTGAATAACACCGGGACAAATCAGTTAAATTACACAAAATACCATTACAATTATTGTTTAGGCACTGAATCAGAATACAGTGATGCTTTGTATTCTGTTAAAATAACGGTGATTCACAGTTCCGTAGAAATGATGGTGACTTTGGGAAAAACGGTGACCGTGACAATAACAGTGAAAGTCTGGCACCCAGTGTTGCCAGTGAATCACTGTTTTTTTTAACGGTACTGAGAATCACTGTTAAAAATTTTTTATAACAGAGATTTCTTGTTTAAAAATAGCGGTGACAGTTCCGTAAAAATAACGGTGACTTAGGAAAAAACGGTGACCGTAAAAATAACGGTGAAAGTCCGGCACCCAGTGTTGCCAGTGAATCTCCGTTATTTTAACGGAATTTTTTTTTACAGTGTAGGTAACAGATAGTATCCGTGTGACCGCTCTTATCAGTGATTGTCTCGCCAGTACCAGCATAAGTAATGGACGCGCCCAAGGGACTTCCAGCTTAAGCCCTATAGTGTGCAAGCTAACTACATCCTTAGCTCCCATCCCTGGAGCAGCTGTCCCGTTGTGCCTCCATATAGTGGTAGTCCCTTTAGAAACATGTAGTCCCAAGCTGACAGCCCTGTTCGTGCAGGTAGATGGTTGATACAGGTAGATGTGACATTACCTCACCTGTCCCTCACCTGTACCTGACCTCTACCCCACCTGGAGGTTATCTAACTCACATGCTACCTCCCTCTTGTTAGCTTAGCCATGTCGTACATGTTTAGCAATCCCTCTACCTCAAGTGTTAACCCTCTAAGTATAGCTGAGTGATTTAAAGCACTGCTTAGTGTTTTAGTGCACTGTGGCTTTTTATAGCCATGATGCATAACTGAAGCCATTTGGGGCCATCAAGGGTCGAGATGATGCACCGATGTTCAAATGCCTCGGTGAGTTACTCTGAAAAAGTAAATTTGTCTCCAGACGCTTCCAAAAAGTGACTGTCATAAAATAAACGAGTTCAAAACTCATCTAAGCGACAAGGAAGTGGGTCTTTTAGCTGGGGATAGAAGACCCAACTTGATTACAATCTTACGTCTTCAACCTCAAATAAATCAAATAAATGGCTTCATTGTGGTATGCTTCATAGTAATTGTGAGCTGACTGATATTATTTTATGATGAGCATAATATATAACTGCAGTAAGAAAAGATAATACGATGTATCCCACCTTTACTCTCAACCCAACCTCTTTGCTATTACACTACTAGTGTGTCATGGCCTTTAGCCATCCTTCATCTTATTTTCTTAATTTTATTTCCTTTTGGACATGACTGGCATAGATGTACCTCGTTTGCAATACGAGAATGAAACTGGATGTATTTTAATACCAGGTCTTTGACCTTAATACTTTCAGTATAAACAAATGAAATTACAATACAATACTGTTCAGGGATGCTTGTATATCCAGTCAGATTTCCCTTTATATATAACACAAGACTGTAGCTTAATAATCAGTAAGTGTGCTTTAGAGTGAATTTATCAGTGGGGTTATATTGACGGGTGTGGTGTTTGGATAGAGTCCTTGTATGTGTAGTCAGACCCCTCAGTGATAAATATGAAAGAGCAGGGACATAATGAGGAACCGTGTAACCCTTTAAGGGTGGCATAGTGCTTTAATGAGCTATGCTCTTGGTAGTCATGATGCATGAATGCAGCAAGGTATCATGCCGACCCTACAGGAGTGTATCAACCCTGTATAGGGTTGGTATGGCGCCTGAATCCTGAAGCCTGAATGCAGCAATGGCGAGTTACTCGCCAGGGCTACAGTAATGCATCATGCCAATAAATGGTCTAATGCAATAAAATATTATGCTGCCCTTAAAGGGGTAAGCATGAAGAATACCTCTATTGATGCTATAGACTGTTACACACCCTGGGGCTGAAAAATGTGAGTTTTTTCTTGTGTATTGTGAGTTATAACATGAATAATGTGACCAACCTATAGAATATCTCAGCCACTAGCAAAAAGGGACCACATGGGGGAGGCCTGGTACAGGTCCTAGATGGTCAGATAAGCTTGGGAGTCGTTTTTTCTCTTGGGTCCATTATTTACAATATCCAACTAGTGTTACAAAACTACAGAAATGAATTATATGAATGCTTAGAGAAGGAAAAAGAAAAAAAAACTACACTGCCCAGGTGTGTCTCAACACAAATAATACACATTCTCCTCTATTCTGTCATTTTACAAGAATTCTCTTTCTGTTATTCTCAGGGTGCTTCTATTTGTGTGTATTAGCTGCAGGGTATGTGTGTGTGTTGGGGGTGGGGGGGGGGGGGGGGGTCCACTAGAGGGTGGGAGGGAGGGCAGAGGGTAGGTAGGGTGACCTGGGTTCATGTTGATATGAGGACTGATAAGGACAAGTCGAGTTGTCATTAATAACGCCTGAACAAGTGGACAGGTGAGCCAGAACGTATTGTTGCATCTGCATCATATATATATATATATATATATATATATATATATATATATATATATATATATATATATATATATATATTTATATGTATATATATATGTATATATATGTATATATATATATTTGTAAACCTTGTAGGAAATATAAGGGGGACATTGCTTTTTATTGTTGCATTTATATGTCGGTTCCAGATATGAATACATAATCTAAATACATATTAATACATAATACAAAAGTATATGAAATAACCCTAATGTGATCAATGATATTCTGGAGTATGTATTTGTTTTCATTTTGAAAGACAAAGAATATATACTCAGAGAGGGCACAATATATGGAATTATAACTGAATTTTGGCTCCATACAACTTTGTCTTGAAAGCCTTGGTCCGTGAAGGTGGATAATAAACAAAGATGAACTAGCGGTATGATGTAGTGAATTCACATCGGATTTAAAGTCGTCTACAAGGCTAGACACACAATATATTTCACCGTTAAAATGCGGTATAGTCCTTTAACGTGCTGTGCCATTACATGTAGTTTTCATGATGCAGGAATGCAGCCCTGGTGAGTGTACTCTCTCACGCAGACTGATACCCCAACTGGGTTGATACACTCCTGAAATAAGGGTCGACATGATGCTTGATTGCATCAGTGACTTCTATATGATTGTATGCAGCCCTGGGACATAGCATGATCATTGCAGCGCTATGCGGCCCTTAAAGGCGTAACATGTGGAATTCTATTAAACCTGCAGTATACTTTCCAAATCAGAATCAGTGATCTATAAATACGGCATGGTTGAGCTGTTATAGACTGGTTGGTGTATGGGTAGTAAACATGTGAACAGCCACACAGAAAAGGTGCTCCATGAGGGGTACAAGGAGCACCCTTTTCGCTTGCCCGCTCACACATGATCTAGTTCTCCATGATGGATGTCTACCTTTGTGGTCTACAACAGGTCTCTGCTAGTCAGCGACCCTTTGAGGGCCACGGAGTGCTGTAATACTCCACACCCTTTTGTCGCTATGCCACATGAATGCAGCCTTGGCGAGTAACTCGCCATAACTGCATTCAAGCCGACCCAGCGGGGTTGAGACTTTCCTGAAGGGTAAGTCTCACTGAAGCAATGCAGCGAAAGCGAGTTACTCGCCAGCGCACCGTAACGACAAATTGATATAAAACTTGAGGCAGCATGTTGTCCTTAAAGGGTTAAACATGCCCCAGCTATAGTCATTAATCAAACCTAGAGGCCCGGGTAAATGGTAATAAAACCCTCGTGGAGGTGCAGAATCAATGATTCCCTTTGCTGTGTAGTTTCCCCCCGCCACGCGAGCCCGAGGTGAAATTGTTGCAGAAAATAGATAGCCATTAAAATAAAATATTAAAAAAGTGCTTTAAATTCGACACCATTATCATGGCTCCGATGGCGGTGGATACATTTTGAGGAGGCCATTACAATGTTCAATGACATACAAAGATATTCATGTTTATTGAAAACTAAAATGATATCACCTAGATCATATCTGTCATGGAACACAATAAAACCCATTCTGATTAAAAGGCAATTCATCTGATGATGTCGGTTTATTGATTGATAGCTGAAGCCATAGACATAAAACTTAACCAGTCAAGCCATACGTAAAACCAATATAAAATCCAAAATGTGGTAGTATTTCAAATTTCAAATGTTCAAGAAGTTCCCTTGCTCTACATGATAGAAAATGGACAGTTTCAGCGCAGCACAAGCTGAAAAATGCAATCTCCAGGTAGAACGCAGTAAACCTTGATAAATTCCTAGATTTATTGCCCAAAAGTAAACCTCACCTCAAGGACCAAACCAACATGGAGGCACGTGGTGTCCCCACCTAGCGGCAGGAAAGTAAACAAACATCAAGTGCCAATTATCGCTCAGCCAAGTTGGCTTTTGTCGGGATTCAAGTGTCTTTGAGGCGAGTTTTGATTCAGTGTCAGCGTGACTTAGCTGAGGTTTTAACCATTTAAGGGCTGCCTATTGCTTTAATGCCCTTTACCCTCATGATGCGTACTCACCAGGTCTGCATTTATGCATCATGCTGACCCTTCAGAAGTGTATCAACCCTACAGGGTCGGCATGGTGATACATGTATGCACCCTTGGTGTGTAAACTCAACGGGAATGTATCAAGTCAATAAAGGGCATGATGCATTCAGGCACTAGTCCTTAAAGGGTTATGTGAGTCCGGCTGGGATGTGGTATGAAAGGCCGGGTGTCCTGGACTACTGTTATAGTGTGTGTTTATCCTGGGAGACCAGTGTAAGGGCATGGGGCCCATTTACGACACATAAAGCCTACAAATGTACAAGTCTCGTGCTACCAGCTGACTCTCGCCATCCCTCGTGGTCTCACGTGTGGCTTGGTATAATACAGTGGCGGCCATTTTGACAGCGCAGTGATTCATGGGAGTTTGCCACATGACGTCAGAATGACAAACAGAAAATGTCATGGGTTGATGACGTAGTACACTGAGCGACAGATTGTATCACTCCCCTAAATGGGTTGTGACTAAGAATGAACTAAGGATACAGTCATTGCTGATTTATCAAAATGGCCGCGAGCCATTCATCAACTTTTCAATTTAACCTACAGGCCCACAAAGTACGGCTGCCACGGTTCTCGTGAGTTGTGCCCCTCAGGAAGTGGTTAACTCCTGACCACCAGCAGTTCGGGAATCTTTATTTTATGATAAATACTTTAGAATATTCACTATAGCTTTAATTATAAATTTATATTACTAGACTTATCATTGATTTTTATATTGTAGTTTATTGCCAGTTTGGGATTGCTGATAATTATACTGTAATGGTTGGAAGAAACACTTATAGATTTGTCCACAAGAAAACATATTCAAATATATATTGAATTTAATATATGTGACCGTCCACGGGAAAACCAGCCTTGTGCCGACTATATGCCACCTAGAATGTTTTGGTGCATGACATGTGAGCATTAAAAGAGATAGCCAATCAGAGGGGGTAATTTGTACCGAGATAAAGACCCGTTAGAAGTATGTGAGCCATGTTATTAAAGCAGCTACTCAGGCCCCTGGACGCTTCTAAGGTTCCCCTCCCTCCCACTAGGAGGCCGCCAAATGAACAGATCGGTTTATTTTACAGTTCAGCGCATGCGTGGACGATCACTACATGAAAAGATAAATGCTGTTTTTGTTCAAAGGGCCCGCCAAGGGGTCACGCAGCGCCCCAATATGGCGACTTATTTGTGGCACATTCAGGCTTAACCCTTTAAGGGCAGCGGTATAGTACTTTGATGCCTTTTTGCCGTCCTGAAGCATTAAAAAGCAGCTCCGGTGAGTCACTCGCCGGGTCTGCATTCAAGCATCATGCTGACCCTACGGGCTTGATACACTCCCAAGAGGTCGACATGATGCACTGATGCAAAGCAATTATACGCATTGCTGCGCCATGATGACACACTAATATAAAGCCTTGGTGAATCATGCCGTCGTTAAAGGGTTAATTATCTCCCCCCCCCCCCCACACACACACCCTCTATGCTCTCGCCCCCCCCCCCCAACTGTCCCCACCATCCTAATATGACAGGCACAAGGCAAATTATGACCAATAGGGCGACGCCTTTTCATTCAGTGCGGACCTTTCATGTCCTTCCGGTTGACCCAGATGGTCAGACGGAGTCAGTTGTTTTGTTTTATTTCCCCTTTATGATAAAGAATCTTGGCTTTTAGATAATTCCTGATAACCACACCGTGTGTTAACCACCACGATCTGTGACCATGTTCCATTGTCAATACCTAGTCGGCTGTCTCTAAGTCGCAAAGGGCTGCTTAGTCCTTTGTCGTCATGATGCATCAATGCACCCCTAGCGAGTCCACTAGTCAGGGCTGCAGTCAATGATTCAGGCATTATGACGATCCTTGGGGGAGTGTATCAACTCTATAGGGTCGGCATGATGCTTAAGTGTAGCCCTGGTGAGTTACCCACCAAGGCTGCATTAAAGCATCATGCCAACAAAGGGCGTATCCCATTAAAGTAACATTCTGCCCTCAACGGGTTAAACCCTTCGACTGTTTGGGTGGGAAAGTGGACTTTGGGGGCTTTAGGGGTTGGTTCTTATCGGCTTGTAGTATCAAAATCAGCCACACGGTGGCGCACACGTCACTTCAGACCCTCAGTCTGGTGAGGCAGTGGTCAACGCCAAAGGGTCACGTGACCATGAGATATGTGACAGGGCACCAGGGGTGGGGAATTACTCTGTCACCTTGTCCATTTCACTGCGGCACCCTGGAGGTCAGTAACCCCTTCCCACCCCAGGCCTTAACCCTCTACACCCTGCCCACCTTCACAGCCAAAAATAATTTTCTCATTTCAAGAAACTAAGATAAATAAACTCGCCTGGCGGACAAGTGACTAGTTTTATGAAAAAAAGTTTTTCTTAAAACTAGCCATTTGTTCGACAGGCGAGTTTATTCATCTTAGTTTCTTGAAGTGAGAAAATTATTTTGGGCTGTGTTGGGGGGGGGGGGGGGGGGGGGCAAGACCATGCCCCTAACCCCATGTCTTGACACTGGAGCTCCACCCTCCTGTTCCTCCAACCCTTTAAGGACAGCATGATGCCTTGAGGATTCACCTTCATTTATGTATCATGATGCACCAATGCAGTGCTGGTGGGTCAGTATTGGTGCATCATGCCGACACTTCCGCACCCTGTATATATATATGGTCGACATGGTGCATGAGGACAACACTGGCGAGTTAATCGCCAGGGCTGCAATTGTGCATCATGGCATCAAAAAACACAGTGCATCAAAGGACGATACTGTCCTTAAAGGGTGAACCCCTGGAGCCCTAGACCCTGGATTAGGGGACAGGGAGGATGACCAGGTCTAGGGCCAAAAGGGCTTATGACCTTTGTGCTTGTCTTATGACCTTTTCTGTCACTTTTTTCCACCCTGCCAATCCCTGTAGTCAGTGGCAATAACTAATGTATGTTTTTATTTCCAAGTTTAGTTCTTTATTACTAGAAAAATATTTCATGTACATTTTCACTGTGACATACACGTTTGAAAAAAGATTTGCAATTTAATATGATATTAACAATGTGCTCTCTCTTCTGTTACAGTTCCCCGACTATAATCGTACGGCGGTGAGTTGATCAGTTCTACACCTTTTCCATTTACCCCACAGTAATACTGTACTGTACTATTGCTACTGCTCTTGATTAATGATCTGATGTCTGTAAGGGCCATAGCCCTTTTGACCAAGTAATGATCCAGTGACACAGGGGCCAGTCCAGTGATGAAGAGTGCAAAGGAGGGTGGCAGGGGAGGGGAGGGGGGGGTAAAAGTTGTGTGTGTGGAGGGGGGGGGGGTCAATGTTAAGGCTGTGGACAGACGGGGAGTGTTCCGTAGCGCCCTCTCGTGAGACGCACGGGTTATTTCCGGTCAGCTGACTCTGTCACCGACCGGCGTCCCCGGGGAGACTGCGGGGCAGAGACCGGGGTTGGGTCGTCATCTTCTCGGGCCGCCCAGGCCCGTAACTAGGGGGGGTTCGTCGGTTCGAACGAACCCCCCCACAGCCCTAATGGTCCAAAAAAGTTCCACCCTAGATGGCCTGAAAGTAGAGATAATTAGCTACATGCCACTTTCCGCGGCTTGTAAATCGGACAATTATTAAGGGCTCTAGAGAGTAACCGTGAAAGCATGGTCTATTTTGTTATCTGGCTCTTTTGAATTATAATTCTAATACAAATCAAGTCATTATTGGCATATTTTTTCATGAAAATCCAGCAAGTTCCACCACTGAATCTATCTAGTTGAAACCTTATCAAAAAACGAACCACCCCGCGAAGAGGGCTAGTTACGGGCCTGCCGCCCACCGAGGTTGAGGCCCAGGCCGGGGTCACTTTTGATAATATGATACACAGTGTACTAGTAGTTGAAGCAGTGGTGTTGTATATACATGTAGAAATATGCACAGAGAAAAGAACAGAGTCAAAAGGGAGTACAGGCTGCCTCCAGAATGACTCTCCTCTCTTAGGGGAACCCAGACTGTCTAAAGGAGCCTAGATGACCCCCTAGAGTAGATGGCATAAGAGAGTCACCTAGGGGGAGTCACATAGCTCCCTAACTCACTTAATGGAGTCACATCAGCACTTGGGCTCCCCTAGAGAGTGGAGTCAGTCTAAAGGCAGCTTGAACTCCCTTGTGACTCTATTTTCTTTTCTCTGTGTGGTGTTGTGGATGGGACACACTGGTTGCTTTCTGGGTGGGCTACAACCTGTGTCAAACCCCCACGTCCATATACTACTCACACCACCTTTGTTTTAACACTGTGGGCTCCACTGCGGAATAACATGATGGCACTGGCGCTTTCTGTGCTAAAACAAGTTGGAGTACAGCCAGATGCGACACAGGGAATGATCTAACAGAGACAACGCCCCCAGAGGCAGATATAAATGGTCTCCCCTTTTCTGAGAAACAATAGTTTAATTGGCATGGTATTTTTAGTCGCTGCTCTTAGATTATACATTGGTGTTTAGTGGCACCAATGCCATACAATAGAGGTTGGATATAACTGGTGGCGCCCTCATCTCATCCTTCACACCCCCTTACCAATCTAAGGGCTGAGGTCACAGATACTGCAGAGTAGGCCTACCTGTGTACCTCGGCTGTGTACACTATACGGCACTAGCGTACTAGGCTGCGGGGGCCGCCATCTTGACACAGAGCAATGCATTCTGGTTTATAGGCCCCCGACTCCAGAGCAGTGAATTATGGGTGAATTTCTTATCAGTCCCTTTGTTCTAGGTATGAAAGAAGAGGATTAACCTGAAAAAAAAGATGGGGTTTAGCCCCCCGACTACCTGAAGTACCAGGATGTGCTAGTGCCGTATAGTGTCTATATAGGCGGCGTCCCAATCACTGTAAACCGCACCCACTGGGTAGCAGACGACATTTAACTAGATCCCCCCAGCTCTCTCAGTGTGCACAGATTAACCACCTCCTGAATTTAATCATGAGCACATCCTGCCGCTGTTTCACCCACTGTGTCCAGTCACCAGAGGGTGTGGGGGGGGGGGGGGCTATTCAATAACCATTTAAGGACAGCATAATGGTATATAATGTCTATGTTCATTTGGTGGCATGATGCATCAGCATAGCGTCAGCAAGTCGCTCGCCGGCGATGCGTATGTGCATCACGTCGGGAGGGTATCGACCTTTCTTTGGTTGGCATGATGCATGAATGCAGCCATGGCGAGTTACTCGCAGCATAACGACCAAGGGCATAATGCATTAAAAAGCACTACACTGTAAATAGTGAAACCAAAAAAAACTACCTTTCATACTGTAAACCAATAGTATATTCTACTGCCTATGTACACTTATACCGTAGTATAATATATTATGAAACTACAGTAGATTCTACTGCTCAGCTACATTAACTTCTAACAGTGTGTATTAAAGCGCTATGCTGTCCTTAAAGGGCTGAGTGAGTGTGGTGAGTTGAGATCATTGATTATGCTGTGGTCAGTCCCCAGCCCTTGACCAGCTAAGTGACCACTGCCCGGAGAGCCATAACTCGTCTGGGTGATGAATAGGGCACTGGACACTCAATCTCAGCCCCCCCCCCCCCCCCCACACACACACACCTCCCTGCCCCGCACCTCCCTGCCCTAACCCATTTCTCCTCAGTGGACACCTACGTCAATGACCAATGGCCGACAGTGGCTCTATACTATACACCTATACAGTGGTTTCCCACCCCTTCCTCTGTATAATATACCTTATACAGATACATAGTGTATATATGTGTTAACCCTTTAAGGGCAGCATGATAATTTAATGCATTATTTTGGTTGTTGTTATGATATGTGAATGCAACCCTGGTGACCATGGCTTCATTCATGCATCATGCCAACACTACGGAGTCACCATATGTTTGTACTAACAAAGTTACTGGAGGTTATACCATAGATATCAGTTTCCTGTGAATGCTTCATATTTGGTAAATTAAAAAAGAATCATATGGAACAATACACCTTATGTTATTGTTGGGAAAAGAAGTGCGAGACTGAGAGATGTAGAAGGTATGTGAAACTATAGTGATATAACATGTATTTTGGGTGTAAGGGGCTTGTTTCAGATAAAATGAGAAGAAACTCTAGGGTTTTTACAGCCCCTCTACATACCCTAAAATTGACCAAAAAGGTTTAAAAATAGGAAGACTTTTTCCAAATTTGTGTAAACCTAAAATTGACCCCCCAAAAAGTGTGAAAATATGAAATTTCTTCAAAATTGCATAAAAAAAACTAGGGTTGGCCCTATTTGGATAGATCTTAGCCAACAAGGGTTAGGGATCAGGCAGTGGTCAGTACCCCAACCCCCAGCACACGGACTGGGCAGTAGGAGAGGGGTGACCACTGGTCAGTCCGGGGGTTAATTCATTAACGCTGATCCCATTCACCCCGACACCCCCTCGGACCCCCCGGTACAGCGGGAATTTCCCAGGGGTCAGGGGGCGGGGACCCCGCATTCACAACCAAAGGGTCAAGGCCCATGCTCCAGAGGGTAAAAGGGAAATTGTTGTAGTGACTTGGGGAAGGGTGGAAGGTGGGGGAGGGGGGTGACACTGGGATTGAGGCTAGCTGGCGGTTGAGTTCATATAGAACTGAAGTATGCTGAATGCAGTGCTTAGGAGGTGTATTTACCTGAATTATAATTTGGATGACGTCCGAAATAATACTGGTAAATGGTTGTGTTATGTGGTAGATGATGTATTTTGATGACGCTGGTGTCTCAAATCGGAGCCTTTGCATCCATGACAGTAGCCTTAATCTTGGACAGAAATCTACCCGAGCTGTGAGAATAACACAGCCTCTCCTTACCCCTTTAAGGGCAGCATAGTGCTTTAATGCACAAGGCCCTTTTATTGCCAGGTTGCTAGAAAGCAGCCCTGTTGAGTAACTCCCCATGGCTGCTGTCATGCATCATGTCGACTCTACTGGGATGAGGCACTCCAGAAGGGGTAGGATGATGCACTAATTTAATGAAGTATCGGCGAGTTACTCACATTTCTTCATCACGATACATATAAACATATCACCTTAAGGCATCATCATGTCCTTAAAGTGTTAGCAAACCCGCCATCTAACACCATCTACAATGTCGTCCACTTTTACACCTGGCTCTGTCCACCTGTCCCTACCTCCCTCTCTACTCACGAGGTGGCGCTGCGTAGCGACCGCTCGCTGCGTCTCTTAAGCAGACGACAATTTGGGGACGTGTTGGGTCGCCATTATTAGCCATTTCGCGGGGGGATCATTAGCCGTCATCAGCCGACCTTTGTGTCCGCGAGCACTGTGTCAGCCCTGCTTTGAACTGACCACGACTAGAGCCGCAAACCGCCAGCAGACCCCTGCCGCGCGCTCTACAGAAAAATGTCGTCTGCTAAACGTTTCATGTGGTTTCCTCTTGATTCGCTGCAATATTTTCACTGGAATTTCACTGAATGTTGCTTTGTAATGGTTTTCCAATATTTCCCTCAGAAAATATATCTGAATTTGCCAAGGGACTCTAGAGGCGAAACAGCAGAACGGGTTTGAGAGGGAATGTTCCAAATTGAGAGACAAGTGCCCTCAGATGTGAATTTGGAGGATAGAATGAGGGAGTTAAATGTTAGGCCGAGCAGACGACATTGTTTCGAACAAACGCAGCGTTCAGTGCCATCTTTGTAACAGCCAATCACAAAGCCAGATAGGCCGCCACAATTAGCCACCAATCCAAAGGGATCACCCCGAGCCCTTCCTTAATTGACCAACTTGCATTTGTCGGCTTGTGTGGACGACCTGCGTGGAGGTGTCGTAATTGGCTGCTTTGGGGCTTTTCCTATGTAGAGATGGGACTTGGCCCTTTAAGGACTGCAGAGTGCATTAATGCAGTACACCCTTGGATGCATGAATGCAACGTTGGCGAGTAACTCGCCAGGGCTGCATTTAAGCGTCCTGCTTACCCTACGGGGTTGATACACTGCTGATGGGTGTATGCAGCTCTGGCGAGTTACTCGCCAGGGCTGCATTCAAGCAGCACGGCAACCACGGCCAGAATGGATTAAAGCAGTATGCGACCCTTAAATAGCTAGAAGGGATATTGTAAAGGGGATGTGAGATGTGGAGGTGGGGGGGGGGGTTAGAAAGGGGCTCGAAAGGGGATTGGAGACTGGAGTTACAGACGCCACCACCTCGAGTCTTTGTGTCCCGCGGTCACTTGTCACTGTGCGTAATTGGGACGTTAGGTCGGGCACAAAGGGGGAAGGGGGCGGGGGGGGGGGGTCTAGTTCTAGAGCCACACACCAGGGGGAGCAGAGGGCGGCGTGTTGTGGAACGCAGCCATAAGGTGTACCCTACACTGTAAATGTGGGGCCAAAATACGTCCTTTTATATTGTAAACCAAAGGTAGATTATACTGTCCAAATACACTAATACCGTAGTATACACTGTAAATCTACAGTATACCATACTGTGCAGCTACACTTACTTCTAACAGTGCAATACAACTAATACATGTCCTTGTATATAGACTATACCCAGAGTACTTAACTACTTCATAAATGGAGTGCCTACTTTATATGTACATGTATTATGTATCTATATATGTATACATGTGTACCTAAAAGGGGGACATGATCCGTGGTGTTTTCCAAAATTGTCGGTTTCATCATTGCTAAGAGTGTCACACATATCTTGCATGATAACAAATATATCATTGTAGTGGTCCTGTAATCATTCAGTGTATTTATATATAATTATTCATAATTCAGGCCTGACACTATAGAAAGTGTATGGTGGGATAATAATTGATGGATTATACCTAGTCACCCTGATTTCTTGTGTACTAAAGTACACAACTCACAGGACATCTATTTATCAAAACATGTCACCCATCAATTGGTGTCAGCAATGTTGTCACTTGATGTACGTTTTCTGGAACCTTCCCTCGGCAGAATGTCAGCTAATTACACGTGATCAGCATGTAAGGCCAAAAAAAAAAAAAGGTTTGTTTCCGGTCACCCGACCGGGTCTAGCAAAACAGGGCCGGGTCCCCCTCTTTTTTCCTCTTTTTCAAATTTTTCCCTACATACCAGTTTTTACGGTTTGTAAATTGGATAATTTTTAAGGATTTTAGAGGAAAAACGCTAAAAATAGGCCTAAAATGAGAAAATTTAAAAAAAAATTAAAAAAAAAAAAAAAAAAAATCCGACCGGCCGGGTCTGGGTTGTCTGACCATGTTACCGGAAACCAACCTTTTTTTTATTTGGCCTAAGCACCCCTCTATACTACATCATAGTAAATGATCCCTTTTTAATGCCCCAGTTAAAGAGCCCAGCAGACGACAATTTTGTCACTTGTCTAGATAGCTGGCAACCAGCGAGTGTTGATGGTGATCTATGTTGTAGATGGATATCACGCAGGGTACCGGCCCTCCCCTTAATTAACACCCGACACATGTTGCCTCGTGGACGCAAGCACCACACCCGCCGCCATGTTAAAAAGATGGCCTCGAGACACAGACTCTAATTAATTATCAACTTACCCAACAGGTGTCGCCTCTAATGAACGGCCCCTATCAGTCCAGGAATGCCCCCCTCTGCACTGACATATATCCTCACTGCGCATTCCTTCCGCGCAGCGTCTGTGACGTGACGTACGTCCGGTCCGTGACGTCACTAACGGAAGTTGTCCCCTGTCGTATACACAGCCACCGGCAGTGGTGAAAATGACGCTGTCGATTTCATTGGCTTTTGATTCGATTTGGACAATGGGACAATGAATAAAGAATCAGGTGGGAGAGTGAGCCGGGCTCTGCTGGGACAGACGACAATTTGATGAATCTGTCGCCATGACGACGGCGAGCGCGGGAAATGAGGGCCGGAAACGAGGCGGGATTGTGACAATAAGGCAGCAATCAGGGGTGTCGGTTCGCGTTAAGGGGTAGGTGGGACACCTTACTACTGTCTGCCGTGGTGGCTGACAGGCCCTGATTTGGGGAAGGGCTCTCTGTGAACATGTTGCCACCTTTTTGTAGTTCTCACTCAGCTACACTGTAAATAGTTAGTGTAGGTACACTGTAGTATAATCTACTGTAGATCTACAGTAGAATCTACTGTAGATCTACAGTAGAATCTACTGTAGATTTGCTATACACTCTCCTGTAGAATGGATTTACAGCAGAATCTATTATATATTTACAGTAGATTCTATGTCTATCTATAGTCTACAATCAAGTGTACACCTACAGTAGAATCGACTGTACACCTACAAAAATGGCAACCAACCCTTTACAGTGTACCGAGGAGGACATACATGAGAATAACTTAGCTGAGCTATAGCTTTAGCCAATCCTAAAGGCGGCCGCCCATCTTTTGGGTTAAAGCAGCAAGGGTGAGACTCTGACAGATATGAGGAAATGAAACTCATCATCAGTCCTTCAGTATAACTGACTAGTCCCACATTAAATACAATATTATATGCTAGAGACCATATACTGTAACCTTCAGAATCGTGGTGGTCCTGTTGGCCCTCACCCCTGTGACTCCACCCCAGCTCGTCACACCGTGGAGAAGACAGTCTACATCCATGGCTTGGCATGTCAGCCCCTAGATCCGCTACTGTCCATTATCATGTTTATGCTTTGTGAGAGTCTTAGCTATAGTTCCCTGCCAACTGGTCTATGTACAAGATACATGTTGGACCCTCCATCATTTCTTTTATTTTGTGAATACTATAAGATATACTTTTCCAGACCTCCCTGCAGGACATCCCTAGCTGTGTGCCCCGTGGAGTCCCCCCTTACGGACCTCCCTGTCTGCCTTCCTGGGTGCCCAACACCCCCTGACGGACCTCCCTGTCTGTCCAACACCCCCTGATGGACCTCCCTGTCTGCCCAACACCCCCTGACGGACCTCCCTGTCTGCCCAACACCCCCTGACGGACCTCACTGACAGCACTAAATGAAACCCCTGGGTGTCGTGGCCTCATTAATACACTGGAGGAATTCCTGGCGGTTCCTCCAGCACCGGGAGGGGTGAGGGATGGGGCACAGGAGGAGGCTTTAATATGCTTTGACTTTGTCGTCATGATGCATGGATGCAGTCCTGGCGAGTAACTCGCCAGGGCTGCACCATGCACCATGCCGACCCTATGGATGGAGTGAATAAGCCCTTGGAGGGTTGTCTTAGCGTTGGTGTATCATGGAGACATGTTGTCTGGAGTCAACCTGCCGTCCTTAAAGGGTTAATTCACTGGAGGAATTCCTGGTGGGATGGTGATGGTGCTGGAGGATGGCGGAGGAGGAAGAGGCAGGGGTGTGTGTGTGTGTTGGGGGGGGGGGGGGGGCGGACAGGTGCAGGGGTGGCAGGGGGAGGGCGCTGATGAGCGATATTAGCGGAAATTTAGCCGCCCGCGCGCGCATCACGGGGCGCATGCGCGAGATCCCGCGAGACTGATAGCGACAGCTGCGGAGAGCATGACGGGTAATGAATCAGTGGTAGGGATGGGGGCCTGGTATCTGGGAGTTATGGCTGTGGGAGGGGGGGGGGGGTCCTGGGGGGTGTACAGGGGGGGGGGGAGGGGTATTGCCCCATCCCCACGTGACACTTGCAGGTGAGATATATCCCGCCAGAGGGCGCCTCCGAGGACACCTGGTGGTGAGGAGAAACACCAAGCTTCATAAAACTTACCACCTATTCTGTTTTTTTCTCCTAATCAGAGTATCAATTTATTACACTAAACAGATGGAATTTTCCTCAATCCATCTTATAGATAAACGTTGATGGCGCCATTTCCATCACTGCATATATTTTTTTCAATAATTTTCAAATAAATGTACATCATGCCAACTGCAACTCTTCAGTATCATGTTCACATTCTTGAAATCATATTAAATCATGATATATATGTGTTGGACTAAGACATACTATCTAAATAAAAAATGAATTATGCAGTCTATCACTTATGTCTATGCATAGTATCCATCATAGCTACTAATGGATGAGATTGAATAGGCAGGGAAATGACTTCACTTCTATTTCATGGGTGAGTGCAAATAGTGTGGGGGCCCCAGTGGTTGGTGGCTGTGAGTTTCACACCTGAGTATGGCTGATTGTTGCAAGGTTCACACGTGTTTGAAATCCAAGTCTTTTGAAATGTAAAACGATATTGCGTGGTTATAATCCATATAAGGTGAGAGCTAGTGACGACCCTTGAGGCACCCCACCTCCCCCTGGTCAACCCCTATTAACCCTTAGCAGGTAGCATGCTGTTTTAATGCATCATGCCATTTTGGTGTTAAATTAAATGCGTTCACTTTTACCAACATGGTGAGTGACTCACATGTGGTGCATTCATACAGCATGCCGACAGTACTGAGTTGATACCCTTCTGAAGTGACCATCTGAGCATGATGCAACAATGCAGCGCATGATGCAATAATGCAGCACTACCTTGGTGCTTCATGATGCCATCATGTGGTTATTAAAGGGTTTATACAATATCCCTTTAGTATATGTGGGGCACTGAACCCCAAATCCCCTCCTCTCATCCAAAGCAAAAAGAAAAATTTTCATATCCCCCCCCCCCCCCCCATCGTTTCCAACTTTGGCAAAACATATTTTCCAATATTGAAAGCACGTTTTGCTAATGTTTCTCTCATATTTACTATTTCATTTCTAATCTCAATACAGTAAAACTTCGTTATAAGGAGGACCTTGGGACCAGTGCAATTTGCTCCTTATAAGCAAGGTCTCCTTATAAGCAAGGTCAGCCTTATAAAGGTCTAGCAACAGAACACTCCCTAACTGTGTCTCTTACACCCTTATAGACTTGATTTGAATACAATTCAGATGGGTGTGTGTATTATTTCAAGTCAAAACCCCTTCTAGATCCCCTTCATGGAGCTTTTGATCTCCCTTCCTCCCTAGGGAAGCTACAAATGTATTCTCCCCACCTCTATGGGATGGGGCAGTGGGCAATTTTAATCAGTATGTGACTGTCATCCTGAGAAATAACTTCCCTGGGTACGGTTTGCACGTACAAAATGAGCCAAAATTACCTCCTTATATCAGAGGTTAAGGTAAAAACACCTCCTTCTAAGAGAGTTTTCTTACTATATAAATGTATAGGGCAAAATCGGGACCACACAAATCTGCTCCTTATAAGCAAGGTCTCCTTATATCAGAGTTCCTTATAACGAAGTTTCACTGTATGTGGATATATCTATAGAGTTACCATTCATCTACCACCAACACACGTTGAATGCAGCCCTGGCGAGTAATTCGCCAGGGCTGCATTCAAGCATCATGCCGACCCTATGGGATTGTGACACTCCCAGAGGGTTGGCATAATGTACCAATGCAGCACTGGCGAGTTACTCGCCAGGGCTGCAGTCATGCATCATGACGACCAAGGGCATGATGCATTAAGGCATGATGCCGTCCTTAAAGAGTTAGCACACATGAATCCCACCACAACCTACCCTAACCCTCCTTTATCCATTCTCTCACCCACCTTAAGCCCCCATCCCCCAGCCCCATGGGTCCCCACCCCCACCCCCACACTGGTGTCCTATTTCACTTTTCTGTCGGAGAATTTGTTTTGGACAGCTTGGTCGGGGTATCGGCTGTGGCGGCCGCCCCTTGGACTGAAACCCCAGGCCGCCGCCTCCGTTTTCATCCAATTACGGCGGGGTAATATTCAAACCACTGCCCGGCTCCCTTCCGTTTACCAAATTGCTTGTTCCTACTCAAGGCGCGCACAAAACGCGGAGCCTGTATCAAGTTTCTGGACAAATTATTGACGACATTAACTCTTTAACGGCCGGGGGGTACTTTAACGCTCTATGTCTGTGCTCGTCATGATGCATGAATGAATGCAGACCCTGCAAATGACTCCCCAGTGCTGCACTCAAGCATCATGCCGACCCTACTGGGTTGGTACACTCCCAAAGGGTCGGCATGATGCATTGAATACAGCCCATATAAGGTACTCCTCATTGCTGTATCTATGCATCATGGAGGCAAATGGGCATGATACATTAAAACAGTATGCGGCCCTTAAAGGGCTAAGTCCAGGTGGGGTCTGAGGTGGTTGAGGTGGTGGTGGAGGAGAGGAAACGGTTGCACAACTCCTGTACCTAGCACAAAAGCTCTGGACGCGGCGGAACTGAATACTTGTGGGCAGACGATCTTATTCACCTAATTACGTGCGGCTAATTATGGTAAATGGTGATTGTGAGAGTGCAACTAGTATCATAAATAGGTGGTAATGGCCTTATTGTTGGAAACCCATGGATGGGTATAGGTGGGAGTAGTGAAGTGTAGCATCATATAGCATTGGAGATGGGTATTCATTATGGTATAAGGTATTCTAAGTAGCCTGGCATTATATAGGAGTGTTAACTTTCTTAACAAGAAAGGGCGTTTCTTCTCTCAAGGCATAATAATAGTTAGGATCAGGAGGAATTGGCGCCAGTCAATACTGACTTATGTACTATATGGGTTTAGGGGCAACTGTTGTACAGTCAACTCCCTCTTAACGGCCACCCCTCCAGTGCAGCCAATCCCTCTAATACAGACACTTTTCTTGGTCCCAAACATACTACAATGTATAGAAAATGACTCCCTCCAATGCAGTCACCCCACCGATGCGGCCACTTTTTCATAGTCCCAAGGGTGGCCACATTAGAGGTAGTTGACTGTAATACGCGGGTTTATTGTGTTTTGGCGACGCTATATATATGATAATAACGGGAATAATGATTTATGCATGTACCCACATGTAGAATTGATTTACAGTAGAATCTACTGTAGATTTACAATAGATTCTAACAGTTTACCTACAATAAACTGTACACCTACAGTAGAATCTACTGTACACGTACACAAATGGGAACCAATCTTTTACAGTGCACCTGTAACACTCACTCAAATAGCTAGATAACCATGCAGACCCCAGCCTCCATATAACCCACCATAACCAGGTTTCCCCATGCACCATTGAGCGGACAGATTTCACTGTTTATCCCACACCCTTTCATCCCACACCCCCATCTTTGTTGTCTCCCACATCTCACTGTACAGTGTCAACAAATCCCGGCTCTCACACTCCATTCTGCTCCGGTGGGCCCCAACTCAAATCAACCAAAGCCTCTAAACCCCGCCATGCTGAAATAACAACAATAATATAAGCAGCAGTGAAAGAAAAACCTCGGCTCAGCCAAGAGTAGTCACAGAGAAGAGTTAGAAACCCGGAACTAATTTTGAAAAACGACCCCTGTCGCTGACCCGGTGCTCAGGCGGCGGGTTGCCAGACCACGTGACCAAGTAGCCACTTTGTACAGCGACCCCCGCAAAAATGTCGTCTGCGCAAACTTTTTAGAAAAACCAACGGGCATGGCGACCGGCTGGTGTCCGGGGTGGAGGTCGTGAGGGGGGTGGTGGGTGGGTGTGTGTGTGTGTGGGGGGGGGGGGGGGTGGGGAGGGGGGGATGTGTGGGTATATGTGGGTATTAAAGGTGTGAGCTGCATTTACCACTGATTATTATGATACACTGTTAGCAGTAAATGTAGCTGAGCCGTAGAATCGACTGTACGTTTACAGTAGAATCCTACTTACAGGCGGTTTACAGTATAAAAGGACACATATTTTGGTTACACTATCTAGACTACCGCAGTGTAGTATTGAAGTTGGTAGCAAGTAAAATGTATTCTATACTACCGGGTACTGCTCATATGATAATATGGCAAGTAGGTATATTAAGGGGTGTATACCGTCTTTGTATACACACTTCTCACTGCGGGAAATGTTACTTAGTATCTAGTTCACCCCCTCAATAAAGGGCGCATAGTCTTTTCTATGTGATGGTGGATATGCACTTTGTCGTCATGACGCAAGAAGTGGACTCATCAGAAGTGTGCCAAGCCAGTAGATTTGACATGATGCATAAATGCATGAATGCAGCCCCGATGGGTACTCTCATGTACTCTCATGCATCAGGCCGACAGGGGGTCATGCAGTACTGCATAAAAGCACAATACCAACCTTAAAGGGTAACACATTGCACTGGTCAAACCTATAGTATACCCACCCCTCCTGTGTATATGCACCCAGCTTCTATATATACCCCCATATCTGCAGAGTCATCGTGGTCACCGTATCATCCCCCATTAGTCATGTTCGGACACCACTCCGCACACCACACAGGTGGGACAGGTCAGCAGACGACATTTCCACCAAATCTACCAAATCTCGTCTGCTCTGCAGTTTCTAGTCCAAATTCACAACAAAATCGATATTTTTTCACTGAATTTTCACTGGACATCCTCATACACCCCCCTGCAGACATACCACCGGACACACACGGGGGGAACACCTGAGGAGGGCCGGTGTACAGGTGCTTGATGCTCCCTGAGGGTTGAAATGTCGGCTGCTGCGGCGTCGTCGGAGGCCGAGACGCGGAGACCGCGCGGAGTGATAAGCTGGGCCGGGCGCGGGTCGTACCGCCGCCGGCGCCGCCCCACCACCGGCCCCCTGCCTGCCCGTGTCCGCGCGCCGATACGTAACGCTGATAAGCCGCCAATGGAGATCGATGAGCCCTACCTGTTGTACTGGACAAGCAGCAAGTGCACAACACAGAAAAGTCGTCTGCTATTAATTCCAACCCAAAAATTCCAATCCAAAAAACATTTCCACTAATATTCACTCAAATTGATCTCATCTGCCCACCCACTGATTTTCATATCGGAATGATCAATTTTGACAGATATTTACAGATGATTCAGACTCTCTACTTGTCCGTCCACTGAGAGGCAGGGTATACCTAGAGGCGGTGTTAGGTCGTCTGAAGGGTTAAAATGGGGGAGGGACGGTAACCCACCACGGTCCATGGGAATCTGGCTGGAGGCCCTTCCTCACGGACAGTCCGGACAGTTGACATTCCCGGCTTGACGTTTATGAAGATTAACTTTCAGCCAAGTGCACTGTGGGATGGCAAGATGGCGGCCACTTGTCGTGATGTACTGATAAGGGAGAGACTGCAGGTGCTGAGTCATCAATAACATGGTATCAGAACGAGGGCAGGACGCCATGACGCTCACATGACGTAATCAGACATATGGGACGTCATTGACGTCACACTGGTCAGTCAAGCGCCATTTTTAGATGCCTTCATTCATACTATACCCATTTAGGACATCATGGGTCAATATATGTTTAATTATATGGGTATATATATGAATATTTGATTGCATATTACAGGAAAGTTGGCTGTAAATCCACAATGGGGAAACTGCTGAAAACCAGTAGAAAAGATCAAGTACACGGTTTTTGGGATGCCTGAATGTTGCACTTAGTAAATAAGAACAATAAATCATGTACTGCAATGACATTGACAACAGCTGATATGAAAATGTTTTGGCTCGTGATAGAGATAGCTAGAGGGGGATATGATTTAGTAAACACCTAAAGGTAGAAGAGCTAAAACTGACAATTTTCAATAATTTCCAAGCCCTTGCATATGAGCTTAGTAATCATAGTCTATGTATGATAGAAAATAAGCAAAATTCCCCGATTAATGGCGCTAAATAAGGGTGCAAAAACAGACTGAATCTGAGCTCAGCCAAAAAGTGTCGTCTGCTCCCCGTATGAGGCTGCACCGCGCCGGTACTGCCACCTGGTGTCAGATTCCTGCACCACGCCGTCAGTCTGAGCCAAATGTCGTCTGGCTCGGCTTAACCCCTGATGCTCCATATTCATTAGATTTTGTCAGCACCAATGCTGTATTTGGTGCATCATGCCAACGCTTCGGGAGTGTATCAACCACCTGGGGTCGGCATGATGCATTCATGCATCATGAAAATGAGAGGACATCGGAAACTAAAGCCCGATACTGTCCTTAAATGGCTTATAGAAGCCCGCGGGAAACGCGCCGCACATGTTTTTAATAGAAGAAACCTGCCGTGTGAACACTTACTCTGTAGTATCTGAGGAAAAATGTCGTCTGCTATTTCACCGACTCACTGAATGTTACCAACCCGGAACGCTATGGTCGGTGTGAGTGGTTGTTTAGTACACTGCACTGCTAGAAGTTAATGTAGTTGAGAAGTATAATCTGCTGCAGTTTTACAGTAAATACTATAGTATTGGTATACATGGACAGTAGACTATACTGTTGGTTTACAGTATAAACGGACGTATTTCTGGTTTCAATATTTACAGTGTGGGAGTCTACAATGCAGGAGAGTGTGGTGTGGGTGGGCTGTGGGGGTGGGGGGGGGGGTGACTAGGGGGGGAAGGTGATGTCCATGACATGACCATCGTTATAACCCTGTCACAATGCATGTAACGTCCCCAATAACATGCATGGGCCGGGCTGGGGGACTAACAATGGACTGGACACCTGTTTAACGTAGATAAAATGTGATTACATCAACGTGATACACAAATATAAGCATCAATGGATTTGGGAATTATGAACAGAGCTTTCTGTACAGATAAAATAGTTTTCTTTGAATCTTGATTGAACTGACTACACATTGTGTGTATGATAAACAAACACAACCCAACGTAAACTCGTATATTTTTATGTACTTTTGTGGTAGCCCTGACCTATTCATAATCACTGGGAAATCTGTATGTGAATATAATACAGAATATCAAAGAAGTTCCATGTCAATGAAGTGCATTTGTAACTCAAGTAGAAAGATGTGAATTCAGTATTTCCAACCAGATTTAAATTCAGCCACTAAGATTAACGTATGTGATCTGCCACTTTGCCATGTATTTAATTCTACACAAACAGTAGTATTATACAGGCCCTAGTGGTCATAAAACAGGTATAGCCATACAAAACGAGCACAATGAGGAGCATAGGGAACACCCAAGTTGAGGCCATTGTCAATCCAATCTCGGCCATTTACAGCCCCCGCCATTTTACAACAACCAAACACATGAATATGCAAGAGCTGTCAACAAACAGAATAGAGACATTTCCACACAACTCCATCCCAATATCCCCAACATACAAACCAATACAGAGGCAATACTGACAGACGTCATCCCCACACACCAAATTAACAGCACTCTGAAATCAACATACATTGTACATTTCAGGCTGTTTGCCGCTGATTGCACTTATACCTGAGATAGGCCGGGGGAGTGCATGCAGCGTCCGGTCATTATAGCGTCCACTCAGAGCGTTTGCATAATTGCCACTCATCCCCGTGCCATTAAGGGCTAATAGGACCCTTAAGTGTGGGCCGCGCTCCCAGGCCGGAGCCCGACATATGATGTCTATTTCTCTGAGTGGGTTGTTGTTTGGTTGTTGTTGATTTCACCTGGCAGGCTGTTGCTCTGTTTGTGGCCAAGTTGAATGTCGTCTGCAAACTGGAAACAAAAGGGTGACGAGTTGGAAATGTGTCGTCTGCTTCTTTGCTTAATGTCGTAGCGGGGAGGCTGGGTTGGGCTCATACCTACCCCATTAAGGAAGAAACTGCCCGTATTTTGGTCAGTTTAATGACCGCTGAAATGACCACTGGAATTGAGGGGATACTGACTTTATGTTGCTTGCCTCTAAATGGCTTCCAACGATCCCGACGGTTTTGAAAGTGATTGAGGTTGAGATTGGTCTTAAATCTCTGATGAGATATAAAGAATCAACTCCTTACTTTTTGAAATCATTAGCAGAAAAGGGTAGAAAGTGTTCATTCTTGTTTAACATATCTAGAGCTCAAGGTATAGGAGCCAGGGTGACACACATAATTAGAACGATAATAGATGTGTATGTACATATAAAGATGTGGGAAAACTTTCGGGAAATCTAAATCACAATTGTGTGTGGAAAAGTGTCAATCAAATTCCAGTGAAATTAAAACTCCCATTGAACCAATATATACCAAACCAACCCCATAACACAAGCTCTATAGTACCCACACGGGGACATAGCAATAACATATAAGGTGGCAGAACAAGTTTCAATAAATAAAACCCGCGGCCATACCGACAAGCAAAGCTGGTGGCCATAGCTTATAAAGCAACATTTTATAGATGGAAAAGGACGAACGCGGCGTCTGTAAAAACTGTAAAAGGAGGCGGCCGTTTCATTAGACGCCCCCGAAGGCGTCTTAACGGGCGGAGGTCGGGGCAGGCCACGGGACCCGCCCATCGGGCTCCTCTCGCGCTGATCTCGTCTGACCCCGAGACGCGCCGAGACCTGACGGGTACCCAGCCCGCCCAGTGCGCCCCCCCCCCCTCTCCCCGGCCGCGTCACGGCCGCACCTCACCCCTCCATCCATCCCCCAGCAACAGGTCTACAGAAAAGGCGGCAAATATTGAAGAAAATGTCGTCTGCTAGAATGAAGTCTGTGCCAGATGACTTGTAATGTAGGGAGAGTTGCCATGAGAAATGCCCCATTGTCCTATACTACTAATTGTCCCAAACTGCTAAGTACTGGGGTTTACAGTTGCGGATTTTGCTGTGATTCACCACGTGAATTGGTCAAAATGAGTTTATTATATTGGTTGAGGGTTGAGTCAGTGATCTAACCATGGTAACTACAACGTAATTAAGGGTAGGCCTAAGGTGATGTAGTCCTATCCGTGAACTCTTTACGTGTCAGCAAATATCCCTGCAGTCTTGATGCCCAACATTGTATGGTCTACATCTGAGTCCCATACTTCTATAATTAATATGTCAGGGCTGTTCCAGTATCATGGTAAATAATAGAACTCCTATAGGGCCTCTGCTCCACATTGAAATGAAGCATTCAGCTACCCACTTTGTTTCCCGGGCTTTGTTTATTATAGTGTTGTAAAACAAGACTAAATGTGGACCAGAAACCAAAAGGGATACGGTATAATATGAACCAGCCCCAGCCATATACATCCCCTACTGTTGTATAACAACCACTAGTTTTAACCAAGCACTAACACGCCCAGCCTCCCGCCCCATGCAGTACACATGCCCCACCTTGCTATAGTATCTCCGTTGTCCATCAGGGGCCGAGTATATCATTATGATGAGGCAATGTTTGCCCCTCACACCCTTCACACCTAGGGTTCGGGAGGAGATAAGGGCACGATACCCGCCCCTGTCCTCCTCCCCTTGTTGTGTTATAACCCTTCATGGACCGCGTAATGCTTTAATGTGCTATCACCCCAATGACCGTGGTCGGGAGGATGCTTTAGCGCTGTGTGCAGACACATCAAGCTGATGCCGGGAGTGTATCAAATCAATAGGGTCGGCATGATGCACTAATGAAGCACTGGTGAGTACCATGAATGCATCATGATGATAAAGGGGATAGTGGGTGAAACAAGCGGTCCTTAACGTGGGTTTAAGCACCAATTGCATCACTGTGGAGGGCCGGGTTGTGCTGCTGGGAGTAATACGATAATGGAGGGTTGTGTGAAGGTGCAGGACCCAGGGTTCCCGCCCTGTGCCGAGCAGACGACAACAGACAACGGCAGACGACAACAGCTGGGAGGCCGGGTTGGAGGGAGGGCCCGGGTTGTTCACCTTCATGAGGGGTTCAAGCTGAAGCCCACCTGCCTCCTCCAGCCCCCTGTCCACCCCCTGCCCCGCCTCGATCCTCCCCTCACCTCCCCACCCAGCAGCTGCTAACGCCGCGCTGTAATCATCAAATGTCGTCTGCTTTCTCATTCGAATTACATTTCCCCAAGGAGGGATTTTTTAGAAAAAAAAGGATGCATCCCAAAAACCCATGAATTACCACAAGAACACATCATCCTACGACTTACAACTTGACTGAACAATATAAACAGATACTTTTAGATTCACTATGAAATGTCGTCTGCTTCCTCATGTCATTCAAATTACATTTCCCCGAGGAGGGATCATTAGAACATAAAGATGAATCCCAAAACCCATGAATTACCACCAGAACACATCATCTTACTCCTTACAATTTGACTGAAAAATAAAGACAGGCCCCTCTAGGTTGACTATGGAAAAAAATCAGAGAGGAAAAATGAGAATTGGGGAAGATTCAGACAAAAGTGTACATTTGAAGACGGTTGATGCAGGAGGAGGGGTGGGATGGAGGATGTATCAGCTACATTCAGCTGCGGCCGTTTGCGCGGCAACAAAGGCACCCGGGGATTTGGGGGACAGCCTGGAAAAATCAGAAGCCACCATCATACCCGCTGACTCTCCCCTGTGGATATATAACAAAAAATATATCAAGATGAAGGGGTTAGGATGGTCGGTGAGGGGGGGGGATTTATGGGGTATGTCAATAATCTAACAAGCCATGTCATTATGGGACGCGGGTACAAGGGGCAGACGACTTTCAGGTTTGGACACTAGGGGGCGGGAGCGGCCGGGCGCGGGGGGAGGGGTAGGAGGAGGGAGGGGGAGGGCGGGAGGGAGGGTAGCCTATTATTGGCTGGTCAGTGGGGTCTCTCACACAGGAGGGTTGACCACTCACAGGGGTGCTGGGGTATAAAAAGTCGTCTGACCACCTTGGGAGCACGTCAATAACCACAGGGTACTGGAGACAGACAGTACACGGGGTCAGAACGCCTCCTCCACCCTGGTCACTCCTCACACCACCACCTACCTGTAGACACTCACCTACTGGAGCTGCTTAATAACACACAGGAGGAGCCTATACTCTATCATTACACCACTTTAGTGTATTACACGTCACCCTTACTGTATTACACGGCAACTATACACTACATTACACGACAACTATAAGCGTATACCATGGAAACAACACGGTGAGAATTATACACTTGACATACACAGTGGATCTTTAATATTGCCAGCTTTTATTTTCCAGATTATTTTGTCTGACAATATTAACCCTCTCAGCCTAGATCCAACAAGAGCAACCAGTCCATGTGGTATGTCTCACGTGGTTCTCTCACCCCGACCCTAACACGGTAGATCTATTCAGTGCAGGTGCCTAGTTTGATGTGTAACAAAATTGAGATATGAGTCATTTCTTTAGTGAGGTTTGTGAACAGGATTTTCTCACCACTTATTTTACATTTGATGGGGAAATTTAGGGGCTAGTTGTGGGTTTAGTTTCTTGTTTATTATTTTCCTGAGGAAAAGCCTACTGAGCCGCGGTTTTTGCGGTCACTCAGTCTAGCAGACGACATTGCCACACTCCTCCCTCCGACGTCCGATATAAGCCGGACGCTGATTGGTCGGGGCGGGCGCGAGTAGCGCGCGGCCTTCTGGGATTGGATTGTTTAGACAATTGCCCACCAGGTGTCGTGGCGGAGTGGGCGTGGCCGGGAGGGAGGGGGGAGGTGGGCGGGGGGTGGTTACTGCCGCTGCCGTCCCCTCCTCCCTCCCCCTGCCCCTCCCCTCCCCGCCCTACCGCCCATGGAGGCGGGCGGGGCGGTGAGCGTCCTTCATGCCTCATTCTACCGGCTGCCAGCGTCCAGACGCCGGGACCCAGCGTAGCCTCTCGCCGTCCCCATCACTCTCCACCCGCCATCACAGCGGCCTACACTCTCCATCCACCACCACCACGGGGCGTGCCCGGTGACCCTCCCCACCATTGACGGCCGTGCATGGCTTGGTGACGGAGCCGATGTGAGGTTGTGACCGCTGCTACTACTACCACCTCCCTCCTCCCCCTCCTCACTCCCCTCTCTAGTCACTTCACTCGAGGACCCTTCACTTGACTGCTCACACACACTAACCTGCTTAGATCACCCACAGGAGGAGGACTTAGACTGCACATTAACACCTGTAATAACCACCAGCACCACCACCCATACACACTGGAGGACTCTTACCCAGCTTCAAGCACCCTCTACCTATCTCTGTATGATAGTGGTATCAACACAGGGTAGCAGGGACACTGGAGGGGTGTGTTTAAGGGGCACAGGAGGAACAAAGCCTCACCTGTGACAGGTGTGACAGGGGTGGTGCTGCTACATGGTGGTTGCTACCTGAAGGTTGTTAGGGTGACAGGAAGGCAGGGTCCTAGTGTAGACCCCTGTGGGATACCTCCTCTCTAGCACGGATCGGCTCTCTCAGCTCTCTAGTAGAGGTCACCTGTTCGGATCTCCTCCACTCCCAGCATGGCGGAGTAAGGTAGACATTTGACACTTACTATTTAACCAGAGTGGGTTACTTCCAGGAGTATACTCAGTATATTCAGGAACTTTCCCTTTGTAAATGATATTCAGTGTTTTTTTATAAACACTGTCTGAACAATCAACCATAGGATCCCAAAATATTGTGGTATTCACACTGTTATGAATATCATAATTATAGTATGATATGTACGCAAAGTTATCATTTTATTATCATGTCATTGTTATCGTAAGCATATTAAGTACCTTATTACTTATTTGTTATACTAGTGTGATTTTAGTATTTAAATGATAGGTGCAGATAAAATCATTTCTGCTAGAATAGCTAATCAGCTGTCTATAGGGGATTGGCTGTTTATAAACAGTTATTTGATAGTCACCCATATATCAACTACTGAATGATAATGCAGTCTTCTATTAGAAATGACATCTTTAATATGTTGTTAATCACAGTTTACCAATGGAAGCAGGGATTATGCTCTTAACCCTTTCTGTTGACTGCTCCCCACTTTCCCCAATATTGGAACACGCTGAGATTCATCAGTATTAGGTAAACATATCAGCACACAGGTATTTATTTTCCCTGGGTAAACACCCTCGAGCCTCTCTTTCACACTGACTTCCGCTGGCCACTTGACGGCCTAGTATTGGTAGTCAGCTTATAATATCAACCCATTATCGCTCGCGCCACCCTCACACAATCCGTTCAATAAGAATAATACCCCAGAGTATGGCGTATGAATTAAGGACGCTTCATTTACTGGTACTATTTTCTCACGCGGCGGAAGCGGCAGAGGGTGATATCGCATGTGTGGACCCACTTATGACCCAATAAGCGCTGCGTGCTTTTTCCACGTTCTCATCTCGCTTATCAATACGCGACGCCCCTAAGCCAAGTGGAATACGCATGCGCGGAGGGTTGTAATTAAGAGTGTTTGCCCAGTGCAGCCAATTACGGGATCAAAATGAATTTCTGCACAATTAAATGCTGCTCTCGCCGCCGCTGGCTGTTCCTAGGCACTGCGCACGCGCACAGATCGAATTGTAATTAGTCAGCAATGACGGGTTACATAGCCTACCCTCGTCTGATGTCAGCTCTACTTTTAATCCCACCCAAGATGCTCCACTGGTTTCACGCTGCTGATATCATGATAACTATGATATACACAGCACATGCAGGCAGTGGGGGGTGGGGGGGGGGGGTATGCCCTATACACTAGACTGTTCATATTTGTAAATATTATTGGGTCACTGATAATATTATTTCATATATTTCATATTGATTACAGAGAGTCACTTGCTAGTGATAACGTGGTTTTACCAGTATTACTATGCCAACAGCATGTGCTGGCATGACTTGTGTGGGCATAAACTGTTCTATCCTACTCTTGTATATTGTCAATAACATAATGAATACACAAAGGTATTAAGACAAAGTGCCTGACTACAATATCCATTTCAAGATTCCATATACTACTCATTTACAATTTAAGACGCGCAGAGCTCATTTTATGTTCTGTCCGTCATGTCTCCGCAACATAAGTCTTAATCTAAAGTATCCTACTAATGTAACAATGTTGCGCTCCTATTTTTATTTAAAGAAAGATTCCCATTTTCATCAATTAATATACATTGATTCCCATGTTCACGGTTACTGATTCCCATTTTCTCTTCTCTCTCTTCCAGGAGCACCCGCACTTCGGCGGCACTCCCCTGGCCATGTTAGCAGCCCAGTGCAACAAGATCTCCTCCAAGTCGCCTCCGCCGTTAGCTGATGCTGCCGTGGGCAAAGGTTTCCACCCCTGGAAGAAGCCCAGCCCCACATCCTCCAGCTCCTCCAGCTCCCACGGCTCCTCCTCCTCCACGGCGGCCTCTGTGCACTCAGTACTAGCGGCCCACCAGAGGGCGGGTTTGACAAACCAGGGAAGTATGAACTCTGGCGGCCTGACCGCAGGCTACCCGCGTCCCGTGACTACCTCCTCACACTCCGCCACCGGCTCCTCCTGCTCCGCCGCCTACCCTAGTGACATATTCTACTCCACGGCGGCGGCCACCTCACACCAGGCGGGGGACTCGGCCGGCAGCAGTCACCAGCAGAGCTTACTGAGTAAGGTGCACGGGGAGTTGGCGGCATCACAGGGCGCTAACGCCACCAGTTTATCGGCGACTATGACGAGTATGAACAGTATGTACAGTAGGGTGCCGGGGGTGGGAGGCCACCCTTATGAGTCATGGCCCTTCAATATGGCGCCCAGCGCCGCCTCACATCCGGCCACCGCCATCAAACCGGAAGTGAGCAGCAACGTCAACAGCGCGTCCTCCTGGTGGGATATGCACACGGCCACGTCTAACTGGTTGTCGGACATGTCGCCGTCGGCGGCTGCTTCCGCTGGGCTGCACTCGCAGTTCCAGGCGAACTATAACACGGCGGACTACGGCCTGGGCGCGCTGACCGGGCCCAATCCGTCCTCCTACCTGGCCGCCGGCCAACACCTCCTCCAGGATACCTACAAGAGCATGTTACCCGGCGGCCAGAGCGAGTACACCTCCTCGGTGACGTCACCGTTCGGGATTCCCCGGCCGGGGATGCCCCCGACCATGAGCCCCCGGTCGCAGCGCCGCTACACGGGAAGAGCGACGTGCGACTGCCCCAACTGCCAGGAGGCGGATCGCCTGGGGCCGGCGGGGGCGCATCTACGGAAGCGGAACGTGCACAGCTGCCACATCCCGGGGTGCGGCAAGGTATACGGAAAGACGTCCCACCTTAAGGCACATCTACGTTGGCATACAGGCGAGCGCCCGTTCGTCTGTAACTGGTTATTTTGCGGCAAGCGTTTTACGCGCTCCGACGAACTGCAGCGCCACTTACGGACGCACACTGGCGAGAAACGCTTTGCATGTCCCGTATGTAACAAGCGGTTCATGCGCAGTGATCATCTGGCGAAACACGTCAAGACTCATAGTGAGAATGGCGGCAAGAAGGAGGGCGCGAGCTCCTGCTCCGACTCAGAGAACAGTCAGAGCGGAACCCCCAACTCCCCCGAGTCACAACGAAGCCCCACCTCGCCGCTTACTCACGTAGTCCTCAAAGACGGCAAGGAATAATGAATACTACCCTAAAAGAAAGAACAATCGTGGTATTTTATTATTATTATTATTATTATTTAATTTGTTTCCTTTTTCTTTTTATTTCTTCTACCACCCGTTGTTTGGAGACACTCTCGCATGGCATGGCATGAAATGCAAACTAAGATGAGGAGATCAACGAAAAAAAATTAATTCCAGAATTGTGAACTGGAAGAATTAAGAAGAGAGATGAACAATGTTTAAATGATAATGGTATCAAACAACAAGAAAGATGACAGCAGATACAACAAAAGTCATCAGTCCACGTAATTTAAGAGAACTTTTTGTTTAGCCTAGTGCATGCTCGCGACGTCGTGATCCTATGACGTCATTATGACGTTGATAATGCGAGAGTCGTCACGTGATGGCGGCGTGACGGGCGTGACGTCACCAAACCTACGTCAAATGACGTCACAATGGCCCCTCAGCCGCACCATCACCACGTCGACTCCCAATTTGTCAAATCGTTTTAGTGAAAAATGAATAACCAGTTGCAGATGAACGGGAGTTGAATTATATGATTCCAACCCCCCAGATTGTCTTCAACTAATCCAAGAAAGAATATATATTATCTCTATTATACCGAGGCTCCCTGTAGCATAGTAGGAGACACTTTGCATGGTTGTTATTTATTAACAGAATGTGGTGTGGAGACTATAAGCGGCTGGAGCCACTAGACATTCTACCCATGATGCACCATGCTGATGGCAAGGGCAGAGAGAAGGTTATGTTATACTTGTGAATATATATTATAGACAATAATGTGTCCACTGGGCAATGCGCATGCGCATGGTGTGTCACAGATATGGAGGACGATGTCTCGATCTCGCCGAAATACAGAAATGATATATAAATATCTATATAAATATATAAATATACACTTGTAAATGTGACTGTAAAGTTATGACTGTACACAACCCCAAAATGGCATGTGTATCTACAACTTGCTGGATAGAGAATTGAACGCTGGTGTATTAAATACTAGAGTAATTTAAAACTCGCTCGCAACGAAATCCTCCTGGAATGAAAAAGACAATGAATAACTGGTTTGACGCCGCGTGGGCAAGATATATCAATGTGTGCCGTCTTGTTATGTGAGAGTGAGTGAATGTTGAATTTTTGTTTGGTTGTCCTGGCAACTACTCTTCAATATGAATCCAGAAATAAGAAATCCTTAACATTACCTCTGTTTTGTACTTAGTCGGTTGGTAATCTGTAAACAAAGCATTAGGAAGAAATATTTGTGCTCCTTCTGAGAAGAATTGGGTATCTATTTACAATATTTTGTAGACACAAAATTGTACTTTGTATAATTTATAATTCCTATGAAACAAAATTCTGATATTTGCCTCTATGTATATTTTGAGATGTAGTGATTTTTATAATTTTGTGTACGTATTGTGATGAAACCAGTTATTTAAATATTAAACTCTTCTGGGACAAGAAAAGAGTAAATCTGCTAAATTGAAACCAGGTATGATTATTAAAATGCTATAGTTCACACTGAGAAACAAAACTTTAACACCAATGTCAATTATGATTACCAGGTATTAAGCATAACCAACCACTCTCAGCATATCATTATATTGCTATTGTGAACATAGCAGAAGGTCAACAGACGTATTATTATTATTAATATAATGATCTTATTATTATTATTATTACTGATTGCAGATGAAACAGAAATACCTTGAGTCCTAAGTCTGTTGTCCATGTGATTTGTTCTGCAGCAGTCTATTAACCATTTAAAGGCAGCATGGTGCTTTAATGGACTATGCCATCATGTCATCATGATGCATCAATGCATCCCTGGCGTGTTACCTACTCACCAGTGCTGCACTCATGCATCGTGATGCTAATCTATGGGCTTGATACCATCCCATAAAAGGTCAGCATGATGCACCAGGGCAGTGCTGGTGAGTTACTCGTTAGCAATGCATAGGTGCATCATGACTACAAATGACAGCATTAATGCATCATGCTGCCCTTAAAGTGTTAACCCACACCGTGACTGTGGCCGGTCTCGGCAGTCATCCACCTCTTTGTATATACGTTCATGAATATAATCTCTCAAAACAAACATCCATCAACTTGTGTTCTCTTTTGTCATATACATGTATTATCATACACATATTCTATCATACTTATTTAAGGATTATGTTGATATCATATATCGATTCAATCTATGAGCCTGATGAGCTAATTGAGCTTCCAAAGCTATATTTGGACACATCTGTTATGTCTATCACTATCAAAATATCTTAGTATCAAAGTTAAGACTCAACATTATGGTTTATTACCTCAGTACTATGCCAGCCGACTGATTTTGCAAAGCTATAGTTGGACATCATTTCCAAAGGCGCTAAATCATTGATTAGAGTAATATAACGGGAATCAAGTAACACAAACAGATTCGGTTATTCAGACTAAAACCCAGAATTGACAAACCAAAGCAGCTTTATAAATTAATTTTATTCAGAAATACCATACATAAGAGTAGGTTGTGGCGGTTATGGCTACGCCTGTAGCAAAGTCAAAATTCCATATACTACTTACATGACGGTACCTTAGTTCTAGCAGATCTAGAGTCGGCCCGTCCTAGCTTGGGCCTGGCGTGTGGCGGTGTAATACCGTTGGTAGCCCCCCCTATAAAAGACCCAGAGTACCGGTCCTGGTTTCACTACAACTCATGTTGGAGGGGCAGTAAGCACTGGGTCTTTAAGCAGGCTGTGAATCAACAACCTATACATGTTTATTAATGTAAAATAAATTGCAAACACATCTCTTATTTCAAATTGCATTTAAAGAAAACAATAGTCCATTGCAACATCTCTCCATGTTGCTGATACAATGGGGCCAGGGCCATGGTTTTGGCCCAAATTCTACATAGAAAAATCACCTTCATTAAAAAAAAAACAAAAAAAAACGTTTCATTGTGCCACACCAAGCCATCGTGATAATAAACCATTGGTAAACATAGGTAAAATCTTCAGTGGCTTCAACAAACGGGGAACTTTTTCAAACGGCCTTATGTACAGCTGGGATCCTTAACCCCCCCCCCCCTTAACGAGTCCCTGATCACGTACAGACACGACAGTAGACCTCCTCCAGTAGGTCCACGACACTGGGACGCACCGAGAGACGCAACTGAATTATGAAAGACTGGAAAAATAAAGAGACTCTCCGACTGAAGCGACATGCAGGGCACTGAGTGCTTGTCTCACAGAGGGAAGCCACAGAGAAACTGGGAGACAGAATGAGTATAATGTGTAGTAGAGAGGAGGCAGAGGGTGGAGGCATTCATTAAGGGGGACTTAGAGACGTGATAATAACAGGGGGGGGGGGGGGGGGCTACAGGCCATGGAGGAATGAGGAGTGTAAGTGAGTGCAGAGGGTCCTCAGTGCGGACCATGCAGGGGTCGGTGCGTGGGCAAAGGAAGAAAGAGAGAGCGTCAGAAACAGGGGTGGAGACGGAGACAGAGACAGAGACAGAGGATAGAGGATAGAGGATAGAGGACAGAGGACAGAGGACAGAGGGCAGAAACAGAGACAGACACGGAGACAGAGACAGAAACAGAGAGACAAATGCGGATATGGAGACAGAAACAGAGGCAGCGACAGAGACAGAGACAGAGACATAAAACAAGTAGAGACAGAAACAGGGATAGAGAGACATAGGGACAAAGAGACAGAGAGGCGGAGACAGAGGCAGATGCAGAGACAGAGACAGAGGCAGAGACAGAGACAGAGACAGAGACAGAGACAGAGACAGAGACAGAGACAGAGGCGGAGACAGAAACATAAAAACAATAAAGACTGAGACAGAGACAGAGGAAAGAGGACAGAGGACAGAGGACAGAGGACAGAGGACAGAAACAGATACGGAGACATGGACAGAGAGACAGAGGCGGAGACGGAGACAGAGAAAGAGACAGAGGTAGAGACAGAGGCGGAGACGGAGACAGAGACAGAGACATAAAAACCAAGACTGAGACAGAGACAGAGGACAGAGGACAGAGGATAGAGGACAGAAACAGAGACAGATGCGGAGACAGGGACAGAGAGACAGAGGCGGAGATGGAGACAGAGACATAAAAACCAATATAGACTGGGACAGAGACAGAGGCAGAGACAGAGATAGAAACAGAGACACAATGAAAAAGACAGATAGAGAGGCAGAGACAGAGATAGAGAGGCAGATACATGTACTTGAAAATGGCGGCTATACCCACATGTATCTCCCTAGATATATACACTAGATACCTAATGTACATACATATCCAATACATGGATCTGCACCATCCCATTATGACCATTGGCGACGGACATTGACATCGTTTATTCATTCATACATTAATTTAACCCCACAGCTCAGAGGGCCCAAGGACACTTTAATAACCCCCGTGTCAGGGCACAGACAGGGTTAATTACCCTTAATTACCTCGGGAGTAAAGGGTTAACCCTTTAAGGACGGCATGGTACCTTAATCTGCCCTTGGTCGGCATGATGCTTGAATGCAGCCCTGGCGAGTAACTCGCCAGGGCTGCATTCAAGCGTCATGCCAACCCTATGGGGTTCAGACACCCCCTGACGTAATGCACCAATGCAGCAACGATGAGTTACTCACTGGAGCTGCATTGGTGCATCATAACAACAAATGTCATATTTTAGCGACATGCTGTCCTTAAAGGATTAACGTGTGGATGAAAGGCGGCCGGAGGAGTTGACAGAAGGCCGTCGTAAAATCAGAATAACGGAACATTTAACAACAACACACAGGGGGGGTATAAAGAGTTAGGCTGCATTATTTAACATGCTTTGTTATTATCACATCTCACCCCACCAGGCTAATGCAAAGTGACGTTACCACGAGCTGGGGGCATGAACAATTCAAGGGTCAGGATATTTTAGGTGTATAACTAATTTGATAGTTCTCTCTGAGTTGACAGGTTTAGTGTATCAATGATATACCATGATTATCAGGCCAGAAAAGTTGTGTTTCAGGTTACTTGTAGGTAGGTCGGATTGACTTTTGTGTCATTTACTTGGGTTAAAACTAACCGGAAATTGACTCAAAATAGGCTAAAACCATTCTTTATTTTCAAAATTGGAGAAAAATGTCTTGGGCCGGCCGCGTTCCGCTAGATAGGGTCAGGTTACACACCATTTTTGGTCGCAAGGAGAAGTTAACAAGCAACCATAAGGAAAAATAGAATCAATGAGATCGAATTAATATGGAACAACCATTATATATTAGTGAGGCGAACTACAACAAATTATCCCAAACATTGTCAAACTCTCATATATACTTACCTTAAGACATTTTACTTGCAAGCACCATAGCCCTTACAATAAATTCAGCAGAGGATAAAAAGGGAGAGAGAGAACATAAAATTAACCAAGATAAATAAACCCTAATGCGACCTAACACGCCCTAACACTCGCTCCTTCATCCTATTATCGCTCATCATCCGGGACACTCAGTTAACCGCGCTGTGCGCATGTCAGACAGACAAATGCCCGGATGTGACCCCCAGGCGGTGCAAAGCCTTCTGGGATGTGATTATCCGGGTATCTCAGCCTGTGGGCTCTCAGAGGGCCGCCATTTTTCAGGGTGTGAGGGTTGTGGGATGGATACTTGGTTAGGGGGAGATGGGCAGAACAGGGATCAGTGTTAGAGGGGTAATGTGGTTAGAGGGTGACTTATTTAGATTAACCCTATAAAGGCAGCATGATGCCCATGATGCGAGTAGCTTGCCACTGCATCATGCCGATTCTCCGGGAGTGTATCAACCCCAAGCAGTTGGCGTGGTGCATTGGAAACTACCCTGATGAGTTACTCACCAGGGCTGCATTCATGCATCCTGACGACCACAATACATACTGCATTAAACCAGTATTCTGCCTTTAAAGGGTTAACACGTTTAAAGGTGCTTGCAGGGGGTAAGTGTATGGAGGGGGAGGGGGTGGGGGAGGTGTGAGAGGAATTTCTGATTTCTAGGTACATGTATGAAGTGCAGGGAGAGGATGGCTTATAGAGCAGCCACAGATATAGGATGTACAGGACGCGCAGACCATCCTTTCTGCTTGTGTGTTCATTTTTGAAATGGAAAAACTATATTATCATATTTTTCTTGAATAAAAACGAAATTGAAAAAGCTTTGTGAGAAGGCCACAAGTGAGCAGTCTATAGCAAGACCAAATATAAATAAATGGTGTGTTTCAGGTTACATAGCCTGAAGGATTAGGTAGGGTAGGTCGGATTCTTCTTTTCTTAATCTAATTTTTACTTTGGCCTGAAAAGTACCGAAAAATTGACCCGACTCGCAAACTTCAGTGCAGCCTTGTCGACAATGGTGTCAACTCATGGACTATTAAATTGACTCTAAAATAGCCAAAAATTACGTTAAAAATAAATATTATCTCGAAATTGGATAAAGAATTTCTCGGCTCGGCCCTGTTTTGCTAGGTCGGGTCGGGTAACCTGAAGCATACCCTGTTCTTTTCATTTGGCCCAATGTACATTTTGGGCGGATACCCTGATGGCACTTTCATGTTCAATTTCATATGAATTGGTTGGCCTCCTGGACCACAGTACATGTAGTCTTGACACACTTTATGAGATAATGAGACAGAATGGGAGGGTATGATTATCCATTCCTGTACTTAAATAGTATGATTTATATTCTGGTATATCAAATAACTTCTCAACATCAAAAGCAATTTCAGGTTATTTCAGACGCATTCCATGCAGTGAAAAAAATGTTCAAGTGTCAGAGAAATTCACCCTGGGAATGTTTCTATGGTCTGCAAGTTAACCTATCATTAAAAGTCGTCTGCTAGGGCCCCAAAACGGCGGGAAAGTCCCAGAGTGCCATCTGTTGGCCGACCCGGACTCATTTCCCATTAAAACGGGCTTGGCGGCCATATTGGAAGCCTGGTCAATTCTAAATCACCCCCAAGGCCTCATTTCATATACATAGCCCTGCGCTGCTTCCCTGTGATTTATTCCTACTATTTGTTCCAATTTGTGTAATTACTCTCGGAATTCAATTTCACCCAGAGACTGGAGAGCTGTCTGCTTCGCGGAGTGAAGAGAAAGGGAGGCGTCGGCCATTGAGGGGTGGAAGAAAGGGATGAGTTGACAGTAGGCGCCAGTGGAACGTAAACAAACAATACAAGGGAATCTGTTAGCTCGACCGCTTCAGACAATGCAAGAAAAGGGTGGGCTCTTTGGCGTGTCGTGGTTAAGCCCAAAGATAAGCATCTCCCAACACTCTCATCCACTTAAGGTTTTAGCCATTTAACCTGCACCACTACCCACCTTGACTTTCAGCTACTTAACCCTTTAAGGCCAGCATAGTGTCTTAATACCTCTTTGTCGTCATGATGCATTCATGCAGCGCTGGTGAGTAACTCATTAGTAATGCATGCATGTAATATGCCGACCCGCTAAGGTTGATACACTCTGGACGGGTCGGCATGATACATCAATGCAGCACTGGCGAGTAAGTTACTCACCAGCGCTGCATTGCTGCATCATGACGACAAATGAACACGAAGCCTCAAGGTATCATGCTGCCCTTAAAGCTATGAGGCCTATCGTGGGACCCCATCTTGACAAGCTTGGTTTAAATGGGACTATATGTTTATTGATTGTTGTGAGTTTAATCCCCTTAAATACCGTCTGAATACCCTGGAGGCTGACAAAGTGTGGGCCCTTGACACGGACACCACGATAACATCTAATTAAGTACTTCTCTTCACTGCCCCTCCTCTGTGATCAACCCTTTAAGGACAGATATCACTAAAAGATGACATTTGTCGTCATGATGCTCCAATGCAGCCCTGGCGAGTAACCCACCAGAGCTCCATTGGTGCATGATGCCAACCCCATAGTAGTGTCTGAACCCTGTAGGGTCAGCATGATGCTTGAATGCAGCACTGGCGAGTAACTCACCAGGGCTGCATTCATGCATCATGACGACAAAGGGCATGATGTCATCCTTAAAGGGTTAAAAAGGCACTTTCTCACCTCCAGGGTGGCCGATGGAAAGTCAAGGTGAGCAGAAAAACAGCGTTAATTGGTTAAGTGTTGCAGATCCAAAGCCGTCTTAGTTATTCAATAGTACACCTGCTTTGATGCCTTGTGATGTCATTTGTTATAGGGTGGGACCAAAGGAAGTGTTAGAAACTGACAGTGTTAAGGGGGGGGGGGGAGGCTATCGCAGTTCTATCAATTCACTTAGCCCTTTTTTGTCCGCATAATATTTTAAGTTTAATGCAAGATGAACTTTGTTGTCATGATGCACGAATGCAGACCTGGTGAGTCTACTCACCAGGGCTGCATTCATGCATCATGACGACCAACAGGGTTCAATCGGTTCAGTGTGTTGCATGGATGCACCTGGCGAGTAACTCGCCAAGACTGCATTTAAGCATCCCAAGATAGTGGACATGGCACATCAAAGCACTGTGTGGTCCTCAAAGGATTGAGGGGGGGGGGGGATTAGCAGTTCTACCAATTTATGTTGTGTTTGAAGTTTTGTGACATTCCCCACACTGTTAAGCCTTTAGTGAGACTCTTTGACTGAACACATCAATCGTCAGCCTAGAAGATATCTGTGAGAACTCTTGACTGAGAAGATGGACAAAGATTCCAAGATGAAGGGTATCGCTGGGAGTACAATGTGTATGGTCAGGACAGGCCTAAAAGGTTCTACGCAAACAATGTTTAAAAGGCCCCTCATTGAAAAGCAAGTTATTAGTGGAATACGTATAGAATTTATATTTGCATAGCTCTATTCAATGATGTATAACTCTATGATCTATGTCACCTTTTAGCGTTAACCCCAATGATGTATTTGCGCTTTACCTCTACTTAACCCTTTAAGGACCGCATGTCGCTATAAGTCTATAATAAGATGACATTTCTTGTCATGATGCACCAATGCAGCCCCAGCGAGTAATTTGCCGGGGCTGCATTGGTGTATTATGCCGACCCTTTGGCAGTGTCTCGACCCTGATGCATCAATACAGCCCTGGCGAGTTACTCGCCAGTGCTGCATTCATGGATCATGACGACAAAGGGCATGATGCATTAAGGTATCATTGCGCCCTTACAGTGTCACACAGCAATGAGAAGGATTTACCAATCATTGCAATATACGACTTGATCAGCTAGACATTCTACTCCAGGTATATCAGTGTTTATTAGACCCGTTTCCATCCCCCAGGATTCCCCTTGTGTTAACTCAATAAGACCTCCCAAAATGTTAAATATAGATCTCAATATAGTCCCCTCAACCTGATACAGTCCACTTCCGGTTGATCTCCTGTCTGTCGCGCCTCCTATCCGTCGGCGGGGAAACTAAAACGGATGTGGCCTTTAGTACGTCCCCTAACGTCATCAGACGTCACTACGTCATCTACTTCCTGTCATGTGAGAACCTGCTACGCATGCGCAAATTGGGACCGGAAGTGGCGGCATCACTCACATGGCTGGGCATGGCGGGAAGAGCTTAGTGCACCGATTATCGCTCAAGCAAATGTGTCTGCTATGGACACCCAGATTCCAGCCACCCCCCTCCCACAAACACACACCATTCCCAGTGGGCGCAAAATTCACTTCAACGTTGAATCAACACTGTATCAACATTGAATCAACATTGACAACCATTTATGAATGTTGATTCAATGTTTTGTACCTACTTGGTTGGGACAACTTCAAATATACAATTCAAAAAAATACCATCACTTAGTCGGCCAAGTCCTTGCCATGGTCATATGCCTTTTTTCACTGACAGGGACAATCGCCCATTGGCAATGACCTTCTCTAGTCATTCCTGATTTTGTTCTTTATCTGATTGCCTTTCTTATTTCCCCTTTTGTTATATATAGTCTTCTCCACTCTCAACCATTCCGACGTCCACATCTCTGTCCTTATCCATATAGCCACAATATGATCCCATTTTCCCTTTCCCCAGTCCCCCCCTCCCCCCCCCCCCCAACACCCACACACACGTGCAGGGGTGTGCCGACACTTCATCTAATCAAACTGATCCGGATTGATCCGGTTTAAGTGTCGGTCGCGGGACGCTGAGATCCATTCAGGATCCATTGCGGATCTGTGCTTTCAGGAGGAGAATCACCACCCTCCCCCGCCACCACACACAAACACGTAGGCCGTAGACGGGACATCTCTCTGACACACTCTCCAGCATGGGGCCTCGCCCTCACTACCCAGTCAGTATTGGTCCCTGGGGCCCATATGTGTGATTTACTTGGGCCAGCTGGGCTTGGCCATATCTGGGTTATGACCCTTCCCGTCTAGGGCTAAAGGTGGGAGCCCAGATGGGCCAGCCCAGGAAAACTTTTCTTTTCATAAATACATTGCAAATATTTCAAAACATGCTAACACCAGATTTTCCTCTGGGAATCACCATTTATTGTACATTGTCATAGTTTGTGCCAAAGTGTAATACATCTGGGTTCAAGCTAGGCATTTTGAATCTAGGCTGACCAATCTGGGCTGACCCATCTGGGCTCCCACCTGTAGCCCTACACAAAAAAGTGCTTGCCCAAGTAAAACACATATGGCCCCCACTAAGCAATGTTGACTGGGTACCTGCAAGCAGAAGGATGTGTATATCTTATTTCTATACCTCAGACCCAAAAGGAATTAAACCTGTGTGATTTAGGCAACATGGTCCAAATGTTAGGGTAGGTAGGTCTGATTCTTCTTTTCAAGAAAAAAAGGTTGACAGTACCAGGAATGAGTCGTGAATTGCCACCTTGACCCCCAGCAATAGGCCAGTGTCCAACATAACAGATTTAAAGATGGGTTACGAGCTAATTTGGGGTCAATTTTCATTTTTCATTTTCTCAACGTGTTTGTGTTCATAATGTCCATATAAATATGTGTGTAGCTTTTTAAATCATTCTAATATATATAAATCCATAAAAAGTAGAGCAATTCATTGTCGTAATAGGTCAGGGGACCCGATTCTATTAGAGAGACAGGTTCCTTGACCTAGTTTTCTCTATATTTTATGCATTTACAAGTATCAGAATGATTTAAATAGCTACACACGTATTCATATGGACATTATGAACATAAATTTATACATTGATAAATTGAAAAATAAGAATCGACCCCAACTTAGCTCCTAACCCATCTTTAATACCAGATAGCCTTTTGTCAGCTTGGGTTAGAGACACAAGAACTTGCACCAAACACAGCACAGTGCAGATCCCTGTGAGGAGAGTGTCCGGGTGCCACACACAGAGCATTAGGCGGATTGACACGGCATTGGTGAACCATCTAACGGCAGCATAGCGCTTTAATGCACCATGCCCTTTGTTATCATGATGCATGGATGCAGCCCCAGTGAGTAACTCACCAGTGCTGCATTCATGTATCATGTCAATGCTACAGGGTTGATACACTCTCAAAGAGTCAGCATGATGTGTAAGTAGAGAGTCAGCGAGTCGGTCGGCGAGTCGGCAGCGCTGCGTCAGTACATATTGGGGACAAATGGGTAGTCAGTACCGTGCTGTCCTTAAAGGGTTAGGGGGGATTGACACGACATTGGGTGGTGTTAATGCCTGTAAGTGACCACTGCTACTGGTCAGTGCTGACCACCACTGACCACTGAGATCTGAGTGGGGGTGGGCTCTTGGGAGGGGGGGGGGTGGTCACTGGGTCAATGCCGAAGGAGTTTTGACTGAGGATTGAGTGATAAATACTCAAACAGTCACATCCAGGAGATCTCCAGTTAGTCCTGACTTTGTTTGTTTGTTTGTGTAGTTTAATGTCCCATTGACAATGCAGAGGAGACTATTTAAGTTTAAGTTTTTCACTAGTAAGAGGTAGGCCCAGGGCCTACCTAGCATGATCGTATCCAGGATGATGCAATCTATGAGGTTGAAGATAGAAATCCAGCTCCTACACATTTACCGAAGTAAGGGATCTTTAACCTCTGACACCGCATGGACATGGTGTAAGAGGGACAGGCCTTTGATATGCTGTAAGTCTACCACAGCATGGGACATAGGTATAGTCAGGAAGCAATGAAGACTCCAAGCTCATATAACTGTGTGCCATCAGTCTGGAGGCTCATTCAGAACAACTGACGTGGTCGTAGGGAACTGGTGATGTGACGAAACCTGTTTCACAACCACTAGTAAAAAGTGTTTCAGAACATGTGATAGTCAAAAAAGATAATAGTTCATGTCTGCCATAGTTTGTCAATGAAAATACATTTGTGACACATATAGTAATATGCATATACGTGTGTGTATATAGCTATATGTGTATAGTTTCTGAAATGGCCCCAAAATTCATTTGACGACCATTTCAGATCCATACATATGCCATGGTCGTCAGCACCTTAAACCACACTAGGGGCACGTTTTGACGAAAATCCGATTATGAAGACTGACGAGTCTGTTCTGAAGGACCCTCCTGGAGGCTCATTCAAAACAACTGACGTGGTCGTTGGGAACTGGTGACGTGACGAAACCTGTCTGACGACCACTCATAAAATTTATTTCACAAGATATCCTATACAAATCTATAGAAAATTAATGTAAATACCACATTTTGCCAGCTACAAATACCCTCGTCAATTGCAAATATTGCAATATTGACGAAAATCGCAATATGACGACTGATGAGTCTGTTCTGAAAGAGCCCCCTGGAGTAATACATACCAACCCATCAAACTACGCTCAGTATTAGTGATATTGATAAGATATTAACCCTTTAAAGACACAATGCGCTAACAGTTCATGTTCATTTGTCATGATGATCCTCTAGCACACCAGACGAGAGTAGCCCTTGACTCTTTGAGGACGAATGTTGCCGAAAGATGATATTTTACGTCATGATGCACCAATGCAGCCCTAGTGAGTAACTCACTGGTGCTGCATTGCTGCATCATGCCAACCCTTTGGGAGTGTCTTAACCCTGTAGGCTCAGCATGATACTTGAATGCAACACTGGCGAGTTACCCACCAGGGCTGCATTCATGCATCATGATGACCAAGGGTATGATGCATTAATGCATTATGCTGCCCTCAAAGGGTTAATAAGCGGCCCTTAATAAGCCCTGCAGAGAATATGTAGGGCTTATTAAGCGCTTAATAAGTAGTATGTTTCCACTGGGCTTTGTCTGGCAATGCCATGAATGGACACTGACTCATATCATGTCGCACCGCTTACTCACTAGTTAGTGACCCACTGTATCATTGATATTGAGCTGCCCATTACAATGGGAGGGGGGACTCCTAAAACCGACATGGTCTTTTCTGAAAATCAACATTCGGCATGGAGCATGAGGAAAAAATAAGTGATATGAAATGGGTCTTTTCTTAATTTGAACATGGTACATGGCATATTCATAGAGGCAACATGGGCATTTAAGTGACAGGCAACATGGTCATTCTTTAAATCGACATGCGACATCCCCCCCCCCGATCTAGACCCCCCAAGAGCAGCTCCATGATGTCAGCGCTTACTCATTACTTCTTTACCATAACTCAATTACATCTTTCTTTTTCAGGCATAAAGGAGGACGTCTGGACACAATGCCTCTGTATCCGCACGTTACTTTAGTCACCCTGCTGACTCAGGAGTGCTCGGGCATGTGGACCAACAACACCCATGTTGAATGAATATATTTTTTCTTTATTTCGAGAAAATAAGATGAATATCTTGTGTAGTTGACAAATGAATAATTGGACAAATGATTTTCTTTCTTAAAACTAATCGTTTGTCCAAGATTATTAATCTTGTTTTCTGTTTTCTTTTTTGGAGTGGTTAATGATGATCATATATTGCAGAGATGCCCTCGTGATGCACCAATACAGCACTGCATTGTCAATTAATTCAACGACACTGCATTGGTGCATCATAACGACGCCCCGGGATTGTACCAAAACATGTAGGCCGAGCATGATGCATGAATATCATGAAAATGCACTGTAAAAACTGTGTTTAACTTTAAACACCAAAAAAGCTAAACATGTTTAATCCATACACACTGAAGAAATCTAAACAGACATTTTGTATGTTAAACACTTCATTTCTAAATGCCTAAACACTGAAGACATGCATGTGTTTAAACATTTAGAAAGTAAACATTTATTCAGATGGGTGTTTACTATTTAATCATATCTTTTCTTTGTGTTTAGGCTTTAAACATACATCTACCACCTGTTCAGCATTTAAACAATGAGGTGTTTAGATACCAAATCGTGCATAAAACACTTTTTCTCTAGTATAGCAATAATATTGCCATCATTATTCCAATCAGCTTGGCAGTTTTTTATAACCTATTGGAATGAAAATTTAATTCTAATATTTATGATCCAAACATAAGTTTGGCTTTTCCAAAGTACATGTATTTCTCTATAGTTTAGAAAATCTGCAGAAATGATATAAGTACTCCAATTACAAACATAATTATAACCAGAAAAGTGATAATTAATGGAGTGTACTCCCCTGCCTACAAGAAAATGTGGCTGATGATGTGTCTGTTTGTCATGATTGGTATGGTTGCTTAAACACTTAACAAATATATTGTAAGCATGCTCAACACTTTATCAGGTTAGACTTAAACACATTAAATCTAAACATCTAAACACCTAAACATGTTTAAGTGTTTAGATATTAAACACAATTTTATCCCACCAGGTGGCAGTTAAGTCATTGGGTGGACTTTCCCCACCCATTTATAAGCTGATCCTTGAATAAACATACAAAAGCAAACAAAGAATCACATCATTTGAGTGATCTAAATATGGGAACATATGAATGTTATTACTGAGAGAGCAATTTTATGATTTGGGGTTTAGACTATGTGCAGAAAAGCTATAATCACTAGGGACACCTGTTCTGTGGGATATAAGAAAATATATAGCAATATTCTCTCCACCATTCTGTTGTACACATTTCCCAGTTACTTAGTATGGATGCTATGTAACATATGTGATGACACTCTACAAAAGTGTTATAAAACAATCTATCTGAATATAAGATGGTAGATTGGACTGATAATATATTCTAATATGCAAATTACGATCAACTTACCTAAACACCATGTAACAAAACACCTACTATATCTAAATGCTATTTATCTAAATGCCTAATAATTCTAAACACTACAGATGTAAACACTTTATAGATCTACACATTATATATCTAAACCCTTCCTTGGTCTAAACTCTATAATTGTAAACACCTAGTAGATCTAAACACTTGGCACACTAAACATGTTCTATCTAAACATGTTTAGAAATGAAACATGTTTAGATGGAAAACGGTGTCTCAAAATGTGGGACAAGTTGGTGTTTAGAAAAGTGTTTAGCCGCTAAACATGTGCATTTATCATCTAAACACTGTTTTTACAGTGTGGAATAGCGCATTTTAGCATAGACTTCAATTTCATTGCTCTTGGATTTCAGCAAGGGGAGAAGAGGAGAGGAGGAGAAGAAGGGGGAGGCTATGGTTAATGGAGGGGTGGGTGGGGGTCAGAGAGGTGGGAGGTATAAATTGTATCAGTGTCCGGGGTCAGCATGGGTTAAGGACGGGCTCAGGGACAGGAGGGAGGGATGGTGGGGGGAGGGGGGGGGAGGTACTGGATCTCTCTATGGCTCAGTAGGAGCAGGCTACATTTGCAACTTCATAGAGAGAAAAGTCTTTTTTTTCTTTCTAGGGTGTTTTCAAAGAGTGTCAGACAATGCTAGACTATGTGGGCCAGGGGGAGGAGATGCTTGACTCTTGAACGAGAGTCAGGCCATGCTGGACCTACCGTAAATAGTGCCCAAATCTAGCATGCCCTGACTCGGGAGGGAGAGTTCAGCCTTACCATACTGACGCTGCTATTCTAAAGTAGTTATATTAAGAGGTAGCTGATGTGGCATTGGTGTACATTGGTGTCTTTTTAGCTGGAATCCTACAGGGAAGTCCCATTATAATGTACATGTGCAAGGTTTACCCTTAATAGCACGAAGTCATTGTTCCCCATGGGGATACTCAGACTTGTTTGGAATGACTGTAGCGTTATAAGTTGCTGGTTACATATACATGAAACCTGTATTTTACCCCCGCCCCCACCCCCCTGCCTATATTCTTTACCACCTTTCTTTGTAGGATTGTGTACCCTCTCCCAAACACCTTTGTACACCTTTCGTCGACCTTTTCTCCTTTTCTCCTCTCTCTACCGTCCCCCATTGCTGCTGTCACTATGGCACCTGGACTGACGGAGGAGGAATGCAACCTTAACCCTTTAAGGACGGCATGATGCCTTAATGCATCATGTCCTTGGTTGGCATGATGCTTGAGTGCAGCCCTGGCGAGGAACTCACCAGTGGTGCATTCAAGCATCATGCCAACCCTACAGGGTTGAGACACTCCCATAGGGTCAGCACGATGCACCAATGTAGCACCAGCAAGTTAGGACTACTCGCCGGGGCTGCATTGGCGCATCATGACGACAAATGTAAACTTTTAGTGACATGCGTCCTTAAAGGGTTAACCCTCTAAGGACTGCATGATGCAGCCATGCGGGTAACTCGCCGGTGTTGTGTAGGCTCTTCACGCATACCATTTTAAAGTGCATCAATCAAATAAGGTCGGCATGATACTCACCGATGATGCATTCATGAATGCATCATGACGATAAAATGGCATGGTGTATTAAAGCACTAAACTGCCCTTAGAGGGTTAAGCTCAGCCTCTATACAGTGCCCAGGAGGCTGGGACGCCACCGCCATGCAGTGTTGGTGCCCACGTCCATGGGTCACCTCACCCCAACCTCTCACCCCTTTTTGATTTACTTCACATTTAATTCACGAAACGTGGCACCTATTTGAGAGAGAGTCAATCAGCCGGTCTCCCATCCTCTTCTCCTCTCCTCTCTTTCTTCAGCAGAAAAGCAGCCATAATGGGGAACCATATGGAGCCTCCTTCAGCCTTGTTGTGAGTATCCCCTCTACGGGGCTTACTAATTGGGTACCACGGCGCCCCTGGGGCAAAATGGCGTCCGGATGGAACGCCTGAAGGAACGTCCACCGGCGAAGAAAGAAACCCTAGCGATGGTCTTTGGTCGGAGCACTGGGCCCTCCCGGGGGGTCGGGCAGGGCAAATTTGGGGACCCTCCCCCCTGGCCCCCTCCCCCAAAAATCGCCTGCGGGATTTTTGTTCTCCCGTCGCGTTCTTTGGGACACCTCAAACAACTCCTAGTTAAAATACCCTCCACCAGAGGGCACATCGGCGGTGAGTGATAATAGGGGTTAGAGGTGGGATGACCCCTGAGTCTCCCCGCCCGCCCACCCGAGGGCGCTGCAGTGATCTCTGATCGGAAGTGGACCTCGTTCTGGGTTAGGGGAGTAGGTGGGGAATGCTGGGATTGATATTGAGCCCTGATGGCGGATTTCCTGAGCATAGCATGTTAAGTAGGGCGGGGTCTGACCAAGGGTTAATGTGTGGACGAGGGACTGATGATCACCTATAGAGGCTGAACCCTGCCACAATATAAACATCGGTAGAATGATACATTTGTTTAAATCATGAAAATGGAAATGTATACATAAATTGGATAGAAAGAGAGAATGGAAGAGGGAGAGTGTGCGACAACTTCCGATTAGTAAAACACAAGTCTGAGGACATAAACAAAAACTATATAGTTCATATCAGCTGAGTTTATACTTAAACCGGTACATATGTGACCTGTACTGGGAAAATGGTCCTTACTGTACCCTGTACTAAGGTCCCTTTTCGCAGATCGTGTCACATATTATTTCAATTTTAATTTGCTACATATTTCAGGACCTCAAACTTTTACTTATTCCAGCCTCCACTAGAATGTCAGGGAGGTCTCTTGTATAGGGATGGGATGTAAGGTAGGTGGGGGGGGGGGGGGGGGGTGTTGGCAGATGGGTGGCTGGTCCCCAAACAAAAAGCGGCCCCACTCTATGGGTTACTGCTGATTATAGGGTGTGGGGGCTTGACAGTGATGCATGGTTTAATTAAAGTCTTGAAAACTGGTCAAGGCCTGTCTATACACCGTCCTCTACAATGTATCTTCTTGGGGTGGAGTCATCTATAGGGGTGTAGCAGGTGTAGTGTTGGGATTTGGCAAAATGGTCTAGGGCCTACTACTGAAGGCCACTTCCACATTGCACTGTCAGTGCCTGGGTAGGCACACAGAATGGAAACAGCGTCAAAAGGGAGTCCAGGCTACCTCCTGAATGACATCCCGATCTAGGGGAGCCCGGGTGCGTATGTGACTCCCTTAGGTGAGTCAGGGGGTCAGCTAGGCTCCCTTAGACAGCCTGGGCTCCTCCAAAGAGGGGAGTCATTCGGGAGACAACCTGGACTCCCTTTTGACTCTTTTTCCTTTCTCTGTGCATTTACAGAGAGAGGGTGTGCTGGGGGGTCATCCTTTCTGCCTGGCTGCTGCCTACCTTTATTTTAAAATCATGGCTTATAGTTTTAATATCATCTGATGCTCCAAAAGTCCAGTTTTGCTAGGCTACCCAGTGGGCAAAACATTCAGTTCAATATTCAATCAATGTTGAAAAAGGAAGAAATGTAGATTTGGCGCTGCTCATGATTCTGTTCTGTCTCTGTCTTCTACGTTCTGGGAGGGTTGGGTGGGGGGGGGGAGCACAGGGTAAAGATGTCGACTCCAACATGATGACCATGTACAACCCTAAGTAGCTACAGTATATACGGTAGGGCCAAATAAAAAAAGGTTTGTTTCCGGTCACCCAACCGGGTCTAGCAAAACAGTGCCGGGTCCACCTATTTTTTTCCAATTTCTTGAAAATTTTGCTATTTTCCAGTTTTTACCGTGTGTAAATCGGACAATTATCAAGGATTTTAGAGCAAAAACTCTCAAATTAGGCCTAAAATGGTGAAAAGCAAAAAAAATAAATAAATAAAAAAAATCGGCCGGCCGGGCCTAGCTTTTCAGACGATGTTACCGGAAACCAAGCTTTTTTTAAAATAGTATTTTGGCCTAGTTCCCAATGGTCCTATACAAACCTCAGTCTGCTGTCCACCATGTCCACCCCAGCACCCAGCAGCAGCAGGAGGAGGAGGCGGACAGACAACACAAATCAATTATACCCCGTACACTCAGCGCTTTGCCTAATGACGATGGTGGTGTGTGGTACTACATGTCCCCCTGGTCATGTTAGTTGTGCACAGAGACAAGAAACAGCGTCAGAAGGGAGTCCAGATTGCCTCCACACTGATAATAATGGACCTGGAAATGTTAGTCACTACGGACTACATTTCTATAGTCACATGAATGTAGCAAAAACGACTATACCAAGTTAGTCACCTATGTCTATAGTAAGTTAGTCATATAGTCAACCTATAGTCAGCCATTAAATCGGCTGATTTGGGCTATATAGTCAAGTGACTATGAATTTAATGGTTTCATGGTCTAAAGTAGTCACTATGACTAATAGATATAGTCAATCATGAGACATAAGGGAAACTTAAGTACTGAAGGCAGGTCAAGGTTCAGCGGGGTAGACATGGCTAGGATAAGGTAGGCTAGGGGACAGGCTAGGATAAGGCAGGCCAGGGGACAGGCTAGGATGTGGCAGGGCAGGGGACAGGCTAGGGTAAGACAGGGCAGGGGACAGGCTAGGATAAGGCAGGACAGGGGACAGGCTAGGATAAGGCAGGGTAGGGGACAGGCTAGTAGGATAGGGCAGGGCAGGGACAGGCTAGGATGAGGCAAGGCAGGTGACAGGCCAGCATAAGACAGGGCAGGGGACAAGCTAGGATATGGCAGGACAGGGGATAGGCTAGGATGAAGCAGGGCAGGGACAAGCTAGGATGAGGCAGGGCAGGGGACAGGCTAGGATAGGGCAGGGCAGGGGACAGGCTAGTAGCATAGGGCAGGACAGGGACAGGCTAGGATAAGACAGGGCAGGGGACAAGCTAGGATATGGCAGGATAGGGGGATAGGCTAGGATAAAGCAGGGCAGGGACAAGCTAGGATGAGGCAGGGCAGGGGACAGGCTTGTAGGATAGGGCAGGGCAGGGACAGGCTAGGATGAGGTAGGGCAGGGGACAGGCTAGGATAAGGCAGGGCAGGTGACAGGCCAGGATAAAGCAGGGCAGGGACAGGCTAGGATGAGGCAGGGCAGGGGACAGGCTAAGATAGGGCAGGGATAGGCTAGGATGAGGTAAGGCAGGGGACAGACTAGGATAAGACAGAGCAGGGGACAAGCTAGGATATGGCAGAGCAGGGGACAGGCTAGTAGGATAGGGCAGGGCAGGGACAGGGTAGGATGAGGTAGGGCAGGGGACAGGCTAGGATAAGGCAGACCAGGGGACAGGCTAGGATAAGGCAAGGCAGGGGACAGGCTAGGATAAGGCAGAGCAGGTGACAGGCAAGGATAAGGTAGGCCAGGGGACAAGCTAGGATAAGGCAGGGCAGATGACAGGCCAGGATAAAGCAGGGCAGGGACAGGCTAGGATGTGGCAGGGCAGGGGACAGGCTAGGATAGGGCAGGGACAGGCTAGGATGAGGTAGAGCAGGGGACAGGCTAGGATAAGGCAGAGCAGGGGACAAGCTAGGATATGGCAGGGCAGGGGACAGGCTAGGATAAAGCAGGGCAGGGACAAGCTAGGATGAGGCAAGGCAGGGGACAGGCTAGGATGAGGCAGGGCAGGGGACAGGTTAGTAGGATAGGGTAGGGCTGGGCAGGGACAGGCTAGGATGAGGTAGGGCAGGGGACAGGCTAGGATAAGGCAGGGCAGGTGACAGGCTAGGATAAGGCAGGGCAGTGGACAAGTTAGGATAAGGCAGACAAGGGGACAGGCTAGGATAAGGCAAGGTAGGGGACAGGCTAGGATAAGGCAGAGCAGGTGGCAGGCTAGGATAAGGGAGGCCAGGGGACAAGCTAGGATAAGGCAGGGCAGGTGACAGGCCAGGATAAAGTAGGGCAGGGACAGGCTAGGATGAGGCAGGGCAGGGGACAGGCTAGGATGAGGCAGGGCAGGGGACAGGCTAGGATAGGGCATGGACAGGCTAGGATGAGGCAGGGCAGGGGACAGGCTAGGATAAGGCAGGCCAGGTGACCGGCTAGGATAAGGCAGGCCAGGGGACAAGCTAGGATTAGGCGGGCCAGGGGACAAGCTAGGATATGACAGGCCAGGGGACAGGCCAGGATAAGGCAGAGCAGGGGACAAGCTAGGATATGGCAGGGCAGGGGACAGGCTAGGATAAAGCAGGGCAGGGACAAGCTAGGATGAGGCAAGGCAGGGGACAGGCTAGGATGAGGCAGGGCAGGGGACAGGTTAGTAGGATAGGGTAGGGCTGGGCAGGGACAGGCTAGGATGAGGTAGGGCAGGAGACAGGCTAGGATAAGGCAGGCCAGGTGACAGGCTAGGATAAGGCAGGCCAGGGGACAAGCTAGGATAAGGCAGGCCAGGGGACAAGCTAGGATAAGACAGGCCAGGGGACAGGCTAGCATAAAGCAGAGCAGGTGACAGGCTCCTGTGTAGGCCTATCATGCTCTGTCAGTCTAGACATGTATACACTGTATTTCTATGTATCAAAATTGGAGCAAATTACCATGATAACTCTATCAAACATGAGAACTCATGCACTCTATAACATCTTAAGTTGTCATAGTCAACTGTAACATAACATATAACAAGCAGGGATATCCATAGAACAGTGGTTTAGGAGAGGATGTGCCTACCTGAAGTCCATGGACCATTCAAATTTGAATCCTAACTGTTTCCTGTGCACACATTCCTATGACATCATCAATTTGTGTGATCCACATATAGTCACTCCTGACTATCTTTATGACTAATATGTGACTAAGTTGTATAGTCCTCTGACTACGGGGGTCAAAATATCATGGTATAGTCAGTACTGACTATAGGTTTTATTATCAGTGCAGAATGAGTCCAGGTCGCCCAATGGAGCCTAGGTAACTCCCTGGCTGACATAAGTGAGTCACTTGGGGGAGTGATATAACTCTCTGGGGTTGTATTTCAGTTCACTAATATAGTAAAGTAACTTATTTTATAAATTTATTAATGTTGAATTATTGAATTGACAATTTATTTCATTCACTGGGAAACTGTGTGTCTGAAATGTGCATGGATGATCAACGTATTGTATGATGCTAAGTGATACTTTTGACACGTTTACATCATTTAAGATATTATAATGTGAAACATCACAAATATTGATGGCTACAAAATACCATTGTAAATTGTTATTAGTCGATATTATTATTACCAAAAAAGGGTAGCATACTCATAGCCGCTCATAACACGGCATGAAGAAGTTCAGTTGCGGCCACTCAGGGATCTTTGGGACGCCTCACAGATATATTCACCTCATCTGTAAATATGTTAAATAACCTTAAACCGTGCTGGTGACGTGTATATTTGAAAGTTTTAAAAAAAAAATTAAAAAAAATCAAAAAAAAAAAAAATCTCATTGTTGTTGTCTTCTGAAAATCATGACTGCTGAGAATCAAGACACCAATAAAGAATAATAAGAAAACAGGTGAAACATTTTCTTGAGGCCTCCTATATGGTATGTGATTTGGGTGGGGGTGGGATGGGTGAGGGTGGTGACAGGGGTCGGGGCCATGTGTCCATACACAGGGTCATTACAAGACAACAGACATGCCGACCACCAGGGTGTGGGGGGAGGTATCTGACTGTCCTCACCCGACTTGTGAGGTCTACCCAGCCCATGGCAGTGGTGGGGAGAAGCGGGTGTCGGAAACCGAGACTAAGGGGACGTTGACAGAGGCAGAGGCAAAGACAAGGGGAGAGAGTTATGAGACAGAACATGTGAAACACAGAGAGGCAGACAAACAGGGATTCAGAGAGAGATATGTATATAGGGGTCAAGCTGGACGTCCTATGGGCGCATCCATTACTTAAGCTTGTAACTGGAGAGTTAAGCACTGATAACACGGTCACATCGGTACAATCTGTTGCATAAGGCACCCTAAAATTCTGCAGTGAATGCAGGGTGTTATCTGATTGGTTGATAATGCATCCAGCTACACACATAGAGAGACATGGATAGACAGAGAGAGGGGCGGAGTCCGAGAGAAAGAGACCATCCATTATAAGGATATATTGGTATTTGGCTCCATCCGCTCCTCTTTCCCACGTCATTAGAAAAGAAATTGAAATATCAAGGACTAAAAACCTTTAAATGAATGAAAATAAATACCAGGTAAACAGCACCAGAGCCGCGACAGCTTTACTAGACAAAGTTTATTGCCACAGGAAGTTGAGTTTTCCAAACATCCCAATCCAAATGTAACAGAAGAATAAGGCAACTATTTGTAGAATTTCCTTTGAAACTTTTGAAGTTGAAACGCAACCCCCGCGGAGGAAGCAGGGTCTGTACTTATTCCACCATAACTCACCTTTAAGGGCCGCATAGTGCTTAAAGTACTTTTATGAATTATGCAAGTTATCGACGTGATATATCAATGTAGCCCTGGCGAGTAACTCGCCATTCAAGCATCATGCCAACTATTCAGGGTTGGTACACGTCCATAGAGTAGTCATGATGCGTGAATGCTGTCCTGGTGAGTCCCGGTGGTCAATATAATCACCCTTGCTGCATTAATGCATCATGACAACCAAGGACATAAAAGCATTGTGCGGCCCTTAAAGGTGCCGCTTTTTGATCAGCCATCACCAACACAATCCGTCATGGCCGACAAGCTGTTCTCTGGTGGAGACTAAGATGACGTCTGCAAAATTCAAATCACACATCACGCCCAGTGGTTCTAAATCAAAACGGGCGATAAAAGGAGGAGTTGCCACAGGGAGGTTCCGACTCCTCCCTTCAGGTGGCGCTGGTGGCGCTGGTTCCCGCCTTTTCTGTTTGTTTCCGGCTGCGGCAGACGACATTTCCCCGAGCAGACGACAATTTCCACCGAGCGCAGACGCCATTTTGTTTACTTTCTGTTTACAAGTAAACAAGGACAAACGCCGCCGCCCGCCTCTCGGAATACCCCCAGAATGCAACGGGCGTTCCCGGCCCGGACGTGACTGGGCGCGCGTTCCCATCGTTCACCTCACTTCCGGGGAGGGGGGAGGACAAGTTGAAGAAGACGCTCAAACAATGGCGCCGACATGCCCTCCCCCTTTTCCCGCCCCTCCAGCCGCGACCACCCCCCGGGGAGCCCGCTGCACCCCAGCGCCACCTACCGCCATTGTTCTACCCAAAATGATCAAATTTTACACTCTCCAAGCACATCTGCCCACTCTCCACCCTCTTCCTGTGAGAGGTGACTCAAGCACCTCCCCCCTCCTCACCGTAACCCTTCAAGGGTAGCATGATGCTTTACTGTGCATCAATTCTGGTCGTCATGATGCATTCATGCAGCGTTGGTGAGTAACTCACTGTTGTTGCATTCATGTATCATGCCGACCCTATGGGATTGATACACTTAGGTATGGATCGGCATGATGCACCGATGCAAGGCTGGATAGTTATTAATTACATGCTGCATCATGAAACACATGAATCATCGAGGTATCATGCCGTCCTTAGAGGGTTAACATCACAATGGCCGTCCACAATAACCGTCACAGTTCCCTCACAGTCCGATTACACATCCACAATCCCTGTATACAGTGCATACTTGGGGATACCCCCCCCCCCCCCCCCCAGTCACACCCTCCAACCCCTCCAACATCCCCCTACCTCCTCCCCTCTCCTCAGCAGCTTATATTGTAAACGTTCACACCATCTCCATCCGCCTTCACTTGTATAGATAACTACCAAGATCAGCAACGACATTATTGCAGGACTTTCCGACATGACATGTACTGAGCATGCGCTTTGAGGGGGTGGGTGGTATGGATCAAGGTTAAAAAAGAGACATGGTCGTCTTTGAATTGATGCTTTAATTGTATAGCCCCTGCAAATCATAACCAAGCCTTGACTGCTTTAATACTAGATACACATTTACCTTATAAATACATTTTGTATAGCTGATAATCCGGGTTACCCCTGCATAGGAATAACAGCATTGACTCTACAAAATTTAATGTTTCAATTTGGAACAAGAGCCCTATACCCTGCTAAAATAGGGCAACCCCTCTAACACATCCACAGAATGATTTTCTACCAGAATATAACCCTAGACACAGAAAAGAAACAGCGTCAAAAGGGAGTCCAGGTTTCCTTTAGAATGACTCCCCTGTTTAGGGGAGCCCAGGTCCTTATGTGACTCTCTTTGGTGAGTCAGGGAGCTATGTGACTCCCCCAGGTGACTCCCTTAGGTCACCCAGGGAGTCACCTAGACTCTCTTAGGCAGGCTGTGCTCCATTGAAGAGGGGAGTCATTGTTGAAGCAAACTGGACTCCCCTTTGACGCTGTTTTTTCTCTCTGTGTAGACATATTGCTGGGGCAGTGAGCTAAGATTGATATATCAACACCCTCCGTCATGTCACCGCGGTACGTCAGCTAATCACGTGACGTGACGTCGCTGGTACGTCACCGTGACGACGTCATCCGAGCGTCTAATGTTAGTACAAAAGGTGGCCACCAGAGCCTCTCCTCACTGTCCGCACCTTGATTTAACCCCTCTTAGTAAGGGGCCTCACCCCCTTCTCACTCAAACCACCCCCCTCATGAAGGTCCCACACCCCAACTTGCCATAACTCAGGGAACGTTCACAAATGACGTCACTTATTTTGCGACCTTTTATTAGGTCCCACACCCCAACTTGCCATAGCTCAAGGAACGTTCACAAATGACACCCCAACTTGCCATAACTGAGGGAACTTTTAGAAATGACGTCACTTATATTTTGCGACCTTTTATTAGGCCCCACATCCCAACTTGCCATAGCTCAGTGAACGTTCACAAATGACGTCACTTATTTTGCGGCCTTTTATTAGGTCCCACATCCCAACTTGCCATAGCTCAGGGAACATTTAGGAATGACGTCACTCATTTTGCGACGTTTCTCAATGTCCCCACCTCACCCTTGTCACTAGCTTGGCAAAAATTCTCTCATACAAAATGTATGCCACAATTCAAGTGTTGCTTCTGAACCGAAAGACACCACTCTCACTCTACATTTTCAGTCATTTAGTTCTGATGGAATCGGTTTTGTTTTCTACTTCACATTTAATTGTAAAGACAACTAGTTAAGAATGACCAGGCATTGTATACAGCTAAACATAGTGTTTCATGTTACCTTTTGGAAAATGACAAAAGAGATATGGGATCTGGTATACCATGAAGTCTACATATTAAACATTGGCATATTTCACCCAGACTGTATAGTCTCCACTATAAGAACCACACCTGCCTATATGTAAGAGATACACCCTATGTATCCCTATAGCCCTCTGTGAGGAATCCTCGCCGGCAGCCATTTTGTAACTGACCCCACCTCTACACGCACTGAGCATGCGCGGCGACGTCTCCTCCTATTTCCTGTGTCGCCGGCAAGAGTTTCCCTCCGCAGGCCATTGGCGGCGGTGTCGTCGCCTTTTGTCGGCGGCAAGGTTTTACAGGGGAGACTATTCAGTGCCGACACCTTCCCATTTACTTGTATTATCGCCCAGGGCAGTGACATCCACACTAATCCCTACCTACCAAGTATTAGCATTCCCGGCACAGATTATCGCCCAGCTCGGGTTGCCACAGACACGTGGGGGCTTTTGTACAGGCTGCCATATAGGGGTGTCATTGTGGGTCCTATGGTGGCAGCCATTTTGTCCCCTAGCCGCCATCTTGTCTCCAGAGATATCGCTGGTTCCCAGATAATACAGCCTGTCTGGGATACATTTTTTCCCTTCTTTGAAGTACAATACTGCAAGAACCAGAAAAATACCAGTTTGATTCAGTGTTAAATGCCGGTGGTACTAGATATTTCACCATTGGTGCTAAAGTGGGCCTGTTTATCCCCTATATGGTGCCATATACCGCTATAGAGGTTCACTGCCACAGGCGTCAGGGGGGAAATCTGAACTGAGACACCACCTTTCATCCCGCCAACTCTCACGAGAACTAAACGAGATGAGGTAGAGAGGCGTTAGGGGACACGTAGATTGATGTTGTATGATTGATGGCGGAATATGAGGCAGATTAAGTTTCCTTTCTTGATGTACACTGGGACCAACATTTGAAAGCAATTCATATCTTGAGAGCATAACTGACTAGACAGTGATAATAAATCACTTACTTCCTTTATTATTCTATATACGGTAGGATGTGACATATCTCTATCATCGTTATAAATACTCGATATGTAATTTCATCTACTCTTAGTATTACATTTCCTGTCATTTATGAAGATAAATCCGTTTATGGCCCTTTTGAGATGAAAAAGAGAATGGGTACAGCAACGACCTATATAGAGGTAGAGCAAGCGGAAGTATATTGCAGAATTCTGTCATTTTCTCTCTTCGAATGTTACTTTATTTTGTAGATTACTAATTATTTTTATCAAATAACTGCAGATGTTGTTGGTTTTTAGAACAGTGAAGAACCCCCCTCCCCCCACCACTCCCCCCCCCCCCACACACAGACCACCACCACCATCACAGTGCTCCCCACGCACCAGGAGTTGCACTGTAATGTGCCAAATATGGACAAAATATGAAAATGGCCAATTAATTCCTCACAACTTCCATTAAGGAGCTACAAAAGCCGTTTAGATGAGCGACCCGCATCTGGCGCCGACAACAGCGCCTCTGGTGACGACGGCGGGGTGTGGGGCTCGGGGGCAGGGGGACTGGGAGTTTGGGAAGGGGTGGATATTTGGGGGGGGGGGGTGTTAGCATCACAGAGACAGTGGTGAAGGGGTCAGCATGAATCAGGGGGGAGAGTAGCCTTTTCACTCTCAACTGTAAACGCCATGATTTATAACAAAAGTGTTCTAGAATTATGAAGCCCTGAGGAATTTCCTGTGTGTCTAACATTGGTGAGGGAACAAATCAGACAGAATGTTCCTTATGTCAAGAAAATTGTCGCTCAATATATAAAAATGTAATATTACATTCTAATATATAAACATTGGATATCATTTAATAATGTATACATGTGCATATTAGATATCAACAACTGCCCACAGATATGTTTGCTTTTGCATCCAATGCATTGAACAGGCATGTACACTGAAAAAGTAAACTTGTCTCCAGACTCGTCTAAGTGACTGTCATAAAATAAACGAGTCAAAAGTTGTCTAACCTATCAGGTTACCATCCCACAAATAGAATCTGGAGCTGGCAAATGTCAGGGTTTGGGCTGGCACGTGCCAAGTGGGTCTTTTATCTCCAGCTTAGACAAGTTTTTTGACTCTTTTATTTTATGACAGTCACTTGGACGAGTCTGGAGACAAGTGTACTTTATGAGTGTATGTAGCGCATTGCATCTTCTAGAATATGTCGATATATTTAAACCCTTCTTCATACTGACATGTATATGAAGAACTGCATCACTGTTGTTTATCAAAATTAATACAATATCCTATTTTGTGCTTCATGATCTCATTATCGCCTGGCAGTTTCTTCACCTCTTCAAGATCAAGTTTTCCATGATCAAGGTGTTAGATAACATGAAGTGAAATGCCAAATTCTGTTAACCCAGTGTAGACAATTCTGCAGTAACCTCTATTCTCGTTCAGGACGAGGTTTTACGGTAATTGCGGCATCTTCATTGAGCAGACGACATTTCGCGACGTTTCCCCGCCCGGCCGGCAGACGGCGCGCCAATCGGCGCTCAGACAATGGCGACCAGCTGATGCTTTTAGCCCTAGGCCCCGTCGTCATTACAGTCTCCTAACCCTTTAAGGGCCGCATAGTGCTTAAATGCATCATTCCCTCTGTCGTCATGATGCATGAATGCATCAGTGGCGAATCTACCCGCATGATACCGACCCTTTGGGAGTGTATCAACCATATAGGGTCAGGATGGTGCTTGAATGCAGCACTGGCGAGTAACTCGCCAGGGCTGCATTCATGCATCACACCGACTAAGGGCATTGCAAATTAAAGCACTAAGCGGCCCTTAAAGGGTTAATGCCTTCTGCGTATTGAGACCTTAACAGCGGGAACCAGCGAAACCCGCTGTGTAGGTCTCACCAGGCAAAGTTTGCTATAGGGCGCGCACAGCAAAGGGATAAACAAAACCACTGACAGGGATGGGCAGGGGGACAAGGGGGCTTCAGGGGGGCTTCAGGGGGGCCGCTGAGGGGGAGGGGTTGTATTGAGCCCTGTTCAATGGTCAGCTTTTGGCTCTCATCAGCGATCGTGGCCAAGAGGACTTCATTATCTAACTCGCCTACTTTTGTAGTCTGCTAGAATGGAAAGGTGCCCTGAAGAAATCAAAATACTTGTTGACATACACAATGGGAAGGGTCCTCCTGACTCAATGGTAAGAGGCCTTAAAAGGCTTCAAGGGCGCCCTTTATCATCAGGTGTGGGGTGTATCTATTGGGGGCTTAGGGAGGAAGTCTTTAAAGGGGGTTCTTGGACACGGCTTAGCAGTATAAACTCCTGCAGCTACTTGCTCTATTATTAGCTTAATCAAATGTTGATATTTCCTTTCAAATTTAATGTTTAACCTTTAGATCTAAGTTGCATATTTTATTATCTATTACAATTTACTAATATTTTAATTCACTTCTGTTTAATGTATGATATGCTAGACATATTGCTGATCACTGTTTATTGTTAATGTCATGTCGTCTGACAGAGTACACTAGGGTTGTCGTCTGTTCAATCTGTAGGTAGGTGTTTAACCATATAATGATGGCATGATGCCTCAATGCACCATACTAATTTCTCGTTATGGTGCACCAATACAGCATCAGCGACTAACTCGCTGATAGTGCATTGTTGCATCATGCCAACCCTTCGGACTGTGTCAACCATATATGGTTATTATTGTGAGCTACTTACCAGAGAGGTCCATTGATACTTATTGCCTTTTTAAAATAAGATCATCTTTTATTTAAAGCATTGCTCTGTCCTTAAAGGTCTAATGGCAGCCTGTGCTGACGGCTGTAACCTTGACTCAACGGCTCAATCTGTCCAATAGCCTGCGGGCCTGGTCGGAGCTGCGGGACTACTACCCAGTCATAATCAGACGACCTTTACACAAAACTCCCGCCAAATATCCATAATCTCAAAAATCACCCCAAATCTGCAAAAACCACCAATATATTTCAAGAAAAGTTATAAATTGAGATGTTTATAACACGATGGCTTGATAATTGAGGGGTAATTGAGGTTGAAACTTATATAAATGAGCGGAGAGGAATTTTGAAATTTGGACAAAAGTTGTCCGATGATGATGATGATGGGTGGGGGTAGATGACCCGGGGGTGTTGAGGGTTAATGCGTTGACGTCGTTAGGGGCCTGTCTAAACCCAGCACCTCCTTTGTGCCTCTCTATGTCACCACAACATATACCCCCACCCCACCCTTAGTGCTAACCCTTTACGGACAGCATGGCATATAAAGTGTTACATTTGATCCTATATAGATGAATATGTCATTAACCCCAAATAGAAGGTCATAGAATACCACATTATTCAAGAAAAAACACCCTTTTTTCATTCTCAAAAATTGATTATTTTATCTAACTTAACTAAATTAATTGAATATTAATATTTCATGCTCATTTTCTAAAAAGAAATGCGTTTTTTTCATATTTTTATATCAACTTATATCTGTAATCCTGACATTTAAAGCTTTCATTTGGTATATGCAACGTTTTAGTATTATATTTGGTGATGGGTACCACTTGGAAACAGGTTCTATAGGTCTTTCAAGCTGCTGGAGTATGTGTCGGTGTGCTGCATAAAAAACACTGTAGGTGAGGAACGGAATTTATGCATCATGCCGACCTTTCGGGAGTGTATCAACTCTATGTTGGCATGATGCATGCATGCAGCACCGGCAAATTACCTACCAGGGATGCATTATTACATCATGCCAACATAAAGGGCATCGCACATTTATAAATTCGCTCTGCTGCTCTTTATGGGTTATTCTCACCAATGAGATGTTCTCACTCTTTCACTGCCTCTCCCCCCTCCCCATCTCTCCCCTTTCTCAGAACCTCCAGCGCCTATCAAAATAACACCTCTGCTATATAAAACACACTAAAACATCTGATAAAGGGAATACAGCCGGCCTAAAAGTTAAACTCTTAAAAACCCTTACATAACACAACACTAACCCAGCCGTGGTATTGTCAAGGGTACCTTAAAGCCTTAATATATGTCTCCAAGTCAATGCACTGAAAAAGTAAACTTGTCTCCAGACTCGTCTAAGTGATTGTCATAAAATAAACGAGTCAAAAGTTGTCTAACCTATCACGCTACCATCCCACAAATAGAATCTGGAGCTGGCAAATGTCGGTTTTATTTGGGCTGGCACATGCCAATGGATCTCCAGCTAAAAGACCTGCTTCCTTGTCACTTAGACAAGTTGTTGACTCATTTATTTTATGACAGTCACTTGGAAGAGTCTGGAGACAAGTTTACCTTTTGAGTGTGTAAGATTCACCATAAGGGGTGAGTGATATAGGAGGGTGTGTGTGTATGGGGGGGGGGGAGGGGGTCGTCAATCCAGGTGCATTACAAGGTGGTTTATTAACCCATCAAAGAACATCAAAGACTACAGGTAGGCTGTAGGTAAGGGCAGGTGAGGCCCACGCTGGGAATCACCAATATACAGGGGTAATGACCTGCAGGTATGGACACAGGTAATCTGGGCGATTGGGGTGGGGGGGGGGGGTGCATATCAACAGGGGATCAACGGTTGAACCACCCACCCCCCCCCCCCCCTTCCCCCACCCTCATCCCAGCACTTTTTTTTCATCCCTTTTAACTGCTTAGTACTAAATAAGATTGACTAAAACTGGTAATCTCCCTTAACTGTCAATATGGAAATGCAGTGGGTGTAATATTAGATTTCTGCACTGAGAGAGTTTCACCTAGGGAGAATTGAAGTCCTTTGTGGCGAATTAAATCCATTCTGCAGATGCAAGAACCCCACATTAAAAAAAAACGTACACAATGTTGTACAACATACTTTCCAATGAATTCAAAGTACCTTTATCATCTTGAGTATGCCGCATTTTGTCACACATTAAATAGTTTTGTACAGAACTGAATGTAGGGATCCACTCAAAACTAGGTCTACAGTTTCTCATGACTGATAAAATTGCATGGCTGATGAATATTTTTATATAATCATAGAAACAACTAGCACTGCAAATATGGTTTAAAATCAATATAAAATATGTGTGGAATCTTGCAATTAATAACTTGATAATACATGAATAGATATATAGACAGAGGTCCACGATAATCTGTCTGAACAACAGGTTTCTCCACTCGTGGTGCATTGGATCGTATTGCTCGAGGCGTAGCCAGGAGTTCAGACTGATTAGAGTAGATCTCTGTATCTATTTTATGTGATGCTTGATTAATTTAGTCAAAATATACATTTTAAGATTGGTTTCATAGCTATTTTGGTGATGCCATGGTGGAGAAACAGGCCATGGAGAATGAGCATCAGTTTCTCCACAGGGGTGTGAAGAACGACCAATTTTGTACTCAAGCATAGTAACTCTATTTCTCCACATGAAATAAAATGCAGTACCCCTTCCCTCCCCGTCCCACCCCATGGACCCCCCCCCCCTCTCATACCCCTTGGTGCACGGACTCACTGACACTGGCATCTCTCATTAAACTTGTATCGTCTGCTCTGAAGTGAGTTACTCAGCGAGGCTCATAACCCTCTGAGGGCAGCATAGTGTTTTAATGCAATATGCCCTTTATTGTCATGATACATTCATGCAGCTCTGGCGAGTAACTCACCAGTATTGCATTCATGCATCATGCCGATCATCTGGGGTTGATACGCTCCTGAATGCTCGGCATGCTATACCAATGCAGTCCCAGCGAGTTACTCACCAGTGTTACATTTTTGCAGCATCCCGATACAATTGACTCATTAAGACATCATGTTGTCCTCAAATGGTTAATGTTGTCTCGTCTGCTGTGAGGTTAGTTACCCGTCATGCACTTCAATCACAGCGTCCACTCAGGAGGAAGCCGGAATCAAAGCTGCGTCTCATCGGCGTCTCACAAACCAATCTGTGCGCGTCTGTCGGCTAAGCAGACGACATTTCACCTCTCACGTTAATCCTGCTCAATCAAAGCCCGCCATTCCCACACTGTAAGAAGTTAAAGATGAGTTAGGAGCAAATTTGGGGTCGATTTTTTTTACCAAGTTTTTAAACATTTTTGTGTTCATTATGTCCATATAAATATGTGTGTAGCTCTTTAAATCTTTCTGATACTTGTAAATGCATAGAATATGGAGAAGACCAGCTGAGGCGTACATATACATGTACTGTAGTTTTACTGTATATACTATGGTATACTAGTGTACATGGGTAGTAGGCTATACTGTTGGTTTACAGTATAAAAGGACGTATTTCTGGGTTCACTCTTTACAGTGCACCATTCTATATGAGAGTGTTATAGAGCCCATTATGTTACACCCTTTATGTATTATGATGACCTTGGTCGCCATGATGTATGAATGCAGATCTGGTGAGTTCCTCAACAGGGCTGCACCCATGCATCATGCCGACCATATGGGTCTGATGCATTCCCAAAGGCATTTATAATGCATTTTATAGGAGAGTAGAATCATGACGACCAAGGCATAGCACATTAATACACTATGCGGGCCTTAGAGGGATAAAGGCGGTGGATCAGGGGCGAATAAACGCTTAGCAAAAGGTCTCCATTCAGATTGAACGGTCATTTTCTCCATGGCATTTTGTTCTGCATTTTAAGGGGGTTTATTTGATACGGGTTGAGGGGAAGATAAAGCCATTTCCTTGTTCTTTTTTTCTCCTTCAGGTGGCCGTGGACCATGTCCCGCCCCTACTGGTCCTGCCCCCTGTCGGCCAATGTGTCTCATCCCCTTGATGACCGCCAAGTTTGTATAGTGAGACCTTAAGCAGACGACACCGCATCCCACGCATGCGCGCCTCCTTTGTGGACGCCGGACCTTTCCTCTATTATCGCCCAAGTTCCTTCAACCGCGAATATCGGCTCTTTTTTTCCGGTTGCGCGGCCAACGTATGTTTTTTGTGCGTTTCCATCCCTGAGCTTACATAGTCCCTCTCCCATGGATGCGCCGCACTCCAGGGGGTCCCTATCCCCATCCTGCCCCCCCCCCCCGACATTCAATAGTGGGCAGTGGCCGTACCCGGCGTTATTTTTCCAATCCCTTTCTAAACCCTTTGGGGACGGCATAGTGCTTTAATGTAGTACGTCCTTTGTCGTCATGCATGCGGTCGTTATCTGCCGAGTCTATACTCATTCATGCATCATGCCGACCCTATGGGGTTTGATACACTCTAGGGTGCATGCATGTATCATGGCGAATAAGGGCATTCCATATTAAAACACCATGCACTCCATTATAACAATATGCAGTCCATTAAAGGACCAAACATAACCCCCCTCGCCCCCATCCTCTCTCTCTACCCCTATACCCCACCCCCTCCATTTCCACCGACAGACGACTTTTTCTTTCCCATCCAAGGAATTTGCCGCCATTTTTTTTCAGACTATGGCTTTGATAAAAGTCTTACTGGGCTCTGAGATGGAGGCATTAGAGTCGTCCCATCATGCCCCGCGGCCCTGCCACTTCCTCCCCTTTATACCCCGACCACCCCAGCCCGCAATTACAACCCAGGGTGGCGGCCGCCATTGTTGGCATTTAGGCTAAATTATGTCTTAATATCTTTTATTTCGGCTGTTTGGCTCGAGGACACGGTCGATCTTGGTCAGTATTCTCACCCCCCCCCCCCCCACCTCTACCTGCCCTTCTTAACTGTTAAGGACCACATTACATGAAACTCAAATCTCCAATCTTCTTGCATTTCTTTGGATCCTCCTTTTAAAACCAAAATGAAATTTCAATGAGATATCTGAGATAACCTACCAAGATCATCATCCAAAATTCTCAGCAGAATTTAAAGTAAATCAGAGACTCCACGTCCAAAAATGTAAGACATTTTATTTCCCATTTTAAGGTTTTTGGTGAAATTGAGGAAGAGGTGGGAGGTGGGAGGGGCCTTGATTGAGAGATCATCTGGGTGGGACGTCAGGGGACAGATAGGGGAGAGATAGGGGAGGGTGAAGGGGAGGGGAGGGATGGTAGGAGGGATGGGTAGCACCAAGATAACGACAACGTATATCATTAGTGCACCGGCGACTGTTGGGTTCAAATTTGTTATGACGCCGAGGAACCAGTAGAAATGCACTTGGAATTTTCCAATTAACTACCACTGAGAAAATCGCTGAAGATGACATGCTACAGTATGGTCACACATTGCTGGTAGAAATAATTGGGATTTTTATTCAACAAACCTCATTATATTATTTGCTTTTGTATGTGTATATTCAGCATATATATATATCTTGCTTCTCGAAGTGATCACTAGAACACAGTGCCTATAGCATAATGCTATATGGAATATATTTGGCACAAGTTTGATAATACCTGATAGTGAAATTGGTTTGAAGAAATGTACCAGGGAAAACCAGTCCACTTCCGACACAATCTCGTGTTTTTAAACATGTTTTTGTTTGCAATGAAGCTGGTATCATCTGAACCAATAAAATATGTCACTTTGTAAATTTTATCAAATTTCGCAGTTTCTGTTATACCTTTGTTACCAAGGCAACTGCCACCGGATTACAATAATGCCATATACGGAGGGAACTCTCCAGACTCAAGTGAGAGCAACAATTTGGACCTCAAGGGCACTCCGACATGATTGATGGTAAAATATCCAAACCCATTTCTCCGTGAACAATAGATTGGAAGGGCTACTTCCAAACAGGAAGCTTAACAAAGTTTGTTTTTTTTTTGTTTTTTTTTTGTTTATGGTTTTGGGCAGAATTTTTTTTCCTCCAGGGGGTGGTTACCCTAGATTTTGCTAAAATTGTGAATGGTACCTCTATTTCGGAAACATTTCTGAATACTAGTAGATAAGATGGTCCGATATTCTTAGATGAATTAAGTTGCAGTCCAATGACCAACCATGGAATCCCAATCCCAATAATTTAACTTTTACATACACTGATAATCATCCCAGTAAACAAAAGAAAAACAACGCTATACAACGTTATATGACGTTTCTCTATGTCAAAGACGTTATTTTAACTTAAAATAACGTATTTTTTGTTAGTTGTGACATTCTTCTACAGTAATCATACTCTCACTAATTTATTTGCATTTTTTATTTCTTATAAATGTTAAGGAACTTTGAAACAGAACTCCATCTTGGTCCAGTTAAGGTTTAACATTACACCCGTGACATATGACTGCCCCCTGTCCGTGTAACATGGGGTGTATTAGATAAGGGTTAACCCTTTAAGGGCAGCATAATACTTTATTGTAATGTAACCTTAGTCGTCATGATGCTTGAATGCAGCCTTGGCAAGGGCTTCATTCATGCATTATGCCGATCCTTCTGGAGTGTACCATTCCCATACAGTCCCCATGATGCTTAAATGTAGCACTAGCATGATGCATTCATTCATGCATCATGACGATAAAGGACATGCTGTATCAAAGCACCATGCGGCCTTTAAAGGGTTAATCTGCTTACCCCTGAGTCGTGTCCCTGTACCCCATTCATTAGGCCCTGTCAGGGGGCAGATAACCAGGCCTGGTGAGCGGCTTATCTGTGCCTTATCTACATTAATCTACACTGCCACCTGAAGATGTCCTCCCCCTTCTCAGCTTCCACCCAGACAGCAGCAGCAGATAACAGGCTTATCAGGGACCTGCTGCTCTGGATGCTGTACTACCCACCCCCTGACCCCCTCAGTAAAGGTGGGGGGGGGGGGGGGGCAGTTTGAACATCTACAAAATCTCCCTTTGGAAAATATACAGTTTTTCAACTACTTGTTTCATAGTTTATATAGATATGTTCTGTATACCACCCACCCCCTGACCCCCTCAGAAAGGTTTTTATTTTTTTAATTTTTTTTTTTGGGGGGGGGCAGGGGCAGCTTGAATATCTACAAAATTCTTTCAATTTTGGGAAGGCAATTGCAAAAATTGCCTGTTTCTGTTTATATTAATGACGACCCGTACCCTGACACCCTTAGTAAGGGTGGGGTGGGGGAGGAGGGAGGCGGGTATGGGCAGTTTGGATATCTTTCAATTTTGGAAAGGCCTTTGAAAAATGTACTCTTGTTCAAAAATTAGTTTCATGATTCATAGATATTTTCTGTATACCACCCACCCCTGACCCCCTCATTTACCCCCTACAGTAAGGGGGGGGGGGGCAGGGGATAGTTTAGACATCTCCCTTTGGCAAATATACTGTTCATGGTTCAGATAGATATATTTTCTATGTATCACCCACCTGTGTGCCCATCAGTTACCCCCCACAGAATGGGGGTGGGGGGGGGGCAGTTTGGATATCTACAAAATTGTTTCAATTTTGGAAAGGTCTTTTGAAAGGGACATGTTCTTTTGTTTTCAAATTGATATTCTCTGGAGAACAATGCCAATATTTATATCACAATTATCTGGGAGCCACTGTTGGACATGCTGAGACTTATGTAGCACATTTCTAGCAACAATGCGACTGCTGGACAGCCCTACCCTCAACCCTCCCCCTGCCAGTTCCTCTGTTCAAATCAACCCACACACACATTGACCTCTGCCTTATAGATATACCCTCTACCATCATTCATGTTCTTTATTGACCATCAACTGCTTTCCTTACCCAAGCAAATTAGTGCAAGCCCTTTCTACATCTCTATCTGCCCCCTTGACCTCTTGTCTGCCGTACATACCACCATACTGACTTGCATGTTACATGTACTACATAGACAAATGCCAACGCCCATTGATACCATCTCTGCCGTATTTCACGAGTCAGGGCTGGGGCCATATCCTACGAAGTCGCATGCTGACTGGGATATGCCCAGCCCCCACAAGTGAAATATGTCAGAGAGGTATGTACAGAGGTATCAATGTAGTTGGCATTTGCATTTCATTTTTGATTTGAAGCCATTTAACGAAAGAAAAACATATTTTTCTTAGCCCATTGAATACGGCCACATTGTATTCAATGGGGGGGGGGGGGGGGGAGGTATTGAATATGGCGCTTCCTATACTTAAGCATAGTGAATCTTGTACTTCAAAAAAATATAAAACATTGCTCCATCATGGTTTATATGATATTTATCACGTGTCTGTTCTCATAGAGCTCCTTTAGTTTGTCATTTCCTACTTTAGAGGCTGTGTCTGTTAAGATACCCTACCCTCTAACGTTACTCTGCCTCTTGGGTTGGTGTCCTCCCCCTCCCTCCCATCCCCACCCTCTGCCTCCCCTCTCCTCCCAGGGACCATCCCCCTGCCTCCTCCTACCGCCCAGGTACTTAGTTCTTGCTACCTGAGTCTGCTACCTCTAGCCGCCCCTCACCTCCCCAGCCCTCCCCTCCTCCTGTCTCCCCTGCCGCCCCTGCCGCCCCTGCCGCCCCTGCCGCCCCTGCCGCCCCTGCCGCCCCTGCCGCCCCTGCCGCCCCTGCCGCCCCTGCCGCCCCATCCTCCTACTCCTACTCCTAGCCATCTCACAGAAGCCCTCCCATCCCCTCCCCTCTCCTCCCCTCTCCTCCCCTCTCCTCCCCTCTCCTCCCCTTTCCTCTCCTCACTTTCCCTCCCCTCTCCTCCAGTGGGTACCTGAGAGGGTAGCCTCCCCTCCACACCTCCCACTCTTATCACCTGACCCGCATCTTTTAATGCCTGTTCATTGCCATGCACCATAAAACATCTAACCTTGCAATGGTAACCCATCTACACATTACATGGAATATAATATGAAATAACGTATTTAAAATAGTGGAGGCGGCAGAGCAGAGGAGTTGTTAAAACAACGATGTGTCTTAGTTTTTCCCACTGAAACCCACATACTTCATCAATAATGCCTCCTGTTCATTTTTCACAACCCATTTATTTCAAATTTAGAACCATCGATATCCGCCATCAACCTTCAAATAACATTTGTCATTATAGACGGGATCCCCGCTGTACATCCGGTATGTACCATACATGTCTGGCTATTTCCAGTAGCATAAATTCTAGGACAACCATATATAGTTATCACCATTTGCAAGCAGTATAGTTGTGCATATAATAGTTCCGATGTCATCAAAATTTTGATGACATGAGAAATAGACGTCAATTACACCTTTTCTTCTATCACCAAAATCGGTTCATTAAAACTGCATAATATAGTTGCACTTTGTTGACATTTCACCATTTTAGTATACTACTCACATCCATCTTTTCTGTTTCTCTAATTGCACCTTTTTTCCAGTTGTTCAAAGCTTTGGAATACATTACATTCATCTCCTTCCCCATTACAACAAATTCACAACATTTATTTTTATTCAATGCATATATTCAAAACCCCCACGCGCCTTCTGTTGAAACCCTTTATGGGCAGCATAGTGCTTTAATGTGTCATGCCGTTCAACGCTAGGAAGTGTGAATGCAGCCCTGGTGAGTAGACCTGCCAGGGCTGCATTCAAGCATCATGTCGACCCTACGGGATTGATACACACCCGTAGGGTTACTAAGATGCTTGGATGAAGCACTGGCGATTAACTCGCCAGGACTGCATCCATGCATCATGACGACAAAGGGCATAATACATCGTGCAGCCCTTAAAGGGTTAAACCAGATAATGAGATGCAGGGAGAGGAGAGGTTTGAAACTGTAAATTGCCAGGTTGGAGATATTCTAACGGTAAAGCCCTTAAGCCTGCCACGAGTCAGCCCTCCCCCCTCAAACATACCCCAACCATTACTTCACCCAAAATGTGCAGGTGGCAAAACAAGACAAAAAAAAACATGGCACCCACCTTGAGGGGACAGGTTGCAGTCTCGAGAGTCCACGCGAGAGTTCGCTGCCAGTCACCATTTTTCTTTTTTAATACATTGTGTGAGATGCTATCAAACCTCGGCCACGCCCCCTCCGTGGTGCTTTATGTCAGTAACACGTCAGGACTACTAGTTAACCCTGTAAGGGCAGCATAGTGCATTAAAGGTGCATTCTCACCACTCACACTTAGCCACATACTAGTAGTAGACTAGAACAATACTAGAAATGTGAGTGGGATACACTCGGTGATTATGCCACTTTAATGCAGTATGCTGCATTGAATGCAGCCCTGGTGATTAACTCACCAGTGTTAGGCGTATGGCGTTGATAGACTCTAGGTATATGAGGTACCCGCTGGCACTGCATTGGTACATCATGATGGCAGATGCACGTGATGCATTAAAGGGGAACCAAAGTCGGTCCCTTTGGGCTTTGTTAATCCCATGTAGTTTGTGTTTACATCCACTGACAGACTAGGATTATATCATGTAGATAGCCACTGCCTTCACCATTTTAATCCCTGTTCAAACTCCCCTGTACCAGATATGGCCATGACACTAATTAACACAAACAACAGATATTAAATTATTTTGGAAGATGCACAGCAGGGCTATAAAGCATCATGCCATCCTCAAAGGGTTAAGCCAAGCACAACAAATCCACCAACCAACACTTCACAAGCACATCATGTTGGGAAAAAACATCAGTAATTGTTTGATATAGTTTACCTTTCCTAATAATAACACCCCTTACTTTGGTTTCTGACCACTCTTTCTCATCTGTAAGCAGTTCTCAAAAGTTAGAATCTTTAAGCCCCAGGACTAGGTTCTCTAATTGGCAACATGAGCCTATTTACTGATTTAGACAACCGTTAGGGCACTGGGACAATGCCACAATGGGAGTAAACCCTTTAAGGACCACCTACTGCTTTATTCTGTTATGCCCTTAGTCGTCATGATGCATGAATGCAGCCCTGGCGAGTCTACTCGCCAGGGCTGCATTCATGCATCATGCCGACCCCTCCGGGAGTGTATCAACCTGGTCGGGTCGGCATGATGCTTAAATGCAGCACCCGCGAGATTCTCACCGGGGCTGCATTTATGTATCATAAAGGCAAATGTCATGATGCATTAAAGCAGTATGCGGCCTGTAAAGGGTTTACCAGGAGGTGATGATTGAGTTGTGCCCGCAGACAACTTGTCCACCCCTCGGAGCACCACCACAATACTATCACAACTCGTATTATATTCCTTACAGGAATGTCACCACCATCAACTCCTTATCTCATTCACCCTAATAAAAAAGGGCCTTCCCATGTTATTGGGTAATCATCTTTTCACTAAATATAAGAAAAATGAAGAAAAATTGCCAAATAAAAACACCAATTGTTATGAAAATAACAACAGCTGAAAATATTTGTCAGTGTTATATAATGATTATAGAAAAAAGGGAGAATCGGTAACGTTCACAATCACATGAACTCTAAAACTCACATTATTCTTAAAATGGTTCAAAACAGCTTTTTTAAAATTGAACTATTTCTTTCGATAAGGTGAGTAGTCACACAGAAAGGATGGTCCACGTGCCCCGCACGGGGTATCCTTATTAACACTCATATTCTCATATTTAAAGTTCTATGCAGTTTATAGCTCTATAAGGTCCGAGTAGACATAATGCTACATGTGTATATGTAATTAAAGATGTCATTGGGGTTGACTCATTTTGTTCGTGTTTTGGTAATCATTTGTACATTCTCTATATTATCATACCAGCGTCATCCACATAACTGAAGCTTGAGGATTACACCAATACCCAAGAGAGGAGTCCAAATTCTGGGCTTAACATTTTCACGCTTCCTTAGGAGGCTCCAGAATGTCATATATTATTTTTACCCCCCCCCCCCCCCCCGCCCCCGCTCCTGTAGTCCAATGTCCAATAAAAATATCATCATTCCCTTATCATTTAACTCTTTTGAAAATCCAGATAACCTTTGTACATTTTTTTTTTTTACATAGAATCCAAATCAAATCAGTAAAATCTGAGAAGTTTTCAACCTAGGTGTGGTGGGTCAGGGGGATGTTCCTAACTCGTGTGTGTAGTCCATGGTTCACAACACTGAGTGGTGGGCACCTCACTGGTCCTGAACCACCTTTGTACTACACCCCTCACCACTAACAAATTGTCGTCTGCTCGACGAAAATAACAACCCTAATTTACTTCCCTTCCCTTTTTTGAGTGAATCCATCTTTATATCTTCTTACACAAACCGCAAACAGAAAACACAAACAACCCATTCTGACACAACTTTCCCTCATTCACACACCGGATGTGGTTTTCAATGGCGGAGGGACAAAAGTCGTCTGCGCTACCTATTTTCCCTTTTTGTCCATGCTGTTCACTCTCCATGCGCCGCGCCCATTGTTAGCATGTTTGTATGTACTTATAACGTGTGTAATGACTGTGGGGGGAGCGCTGTTTATCGTAAAACATGGTCGACAGGGGTCGCATGCGGGAGGTTCAATGGGAAATGAGCATCTAGAAGAAAGGTGGACATTTTCTGGTTGTCAAGGAGTGAAAGGCCACCTTGGTTACCTCCAGTGAGACCCGGATGACTGATGACCAGTCAGCCAGGGCGGCCATTTTGTATTGTCCTCCAAAGCAGACGACACTTTGAGTTATGGCGGGAAAATAGGCCAGCTGGTTCCCGTGTTTAGACTTTAATTCATACACTGGCACTGGGTACTTCATCGTCCCCCCCCCCCCCACCAAACAACCCCCCCCCCCCCCCACCACCAACCATGCATGCTTTTATGACGTACAACCCCGGCCGTTGTAGCCCATGTGTACCTGCCCCTGCGTTTTGTGCACCAAGAGAAAGTAGGGGCTTTGAAAAGTGATAATTTGCCCTTAAGAAGACTAATGACTTCCTTTTGGGACAGAATTCTGATTTATTTGGTGTCAGACCGGCAGGTAAGTACAAGGGTGGACTGAAAGGAAGCATTTTGTAACATGACTCGGTGAATATTAAGCTGATTTTCCATTCACTCACATATGGACTGACTTGTGTGTGTGTTAAAGTGGGTTTTGGGATAATGCAAAAGCAATTCCCAAACAATAGTCAATATTTTAGAAATCTGTAGCGCATATGGATTTTTTTTCTTGTTTGTACTATTAAGGGACACTTTCATCTGAATTGAAATGGACGCATTTCAGGGGCAGATCCAGGAATTTGAAAAGGGGGGGGGGGGGTCCACCAAACACCAAAGTACCGAAAAGTGACGCGCCGCGACTCACGGCGGATCAAATTGTCATTAAAAAAATCTAAAAATGTATACAAAAAAAGGGGGGGGGGTCCGGACCCCCAGGACTCCCCCCCTGTATCCGCCCCTGCATTTTGGTGAAGATGAATTTGTATACATTCTGTATATTCTTTGCGACATACTATACCTAATATGTCTTGTCGTATGGCAGTCACGAAAAAAAGATTTCGTGTTTGAATATAGCGAACCATGTATAGCCACATTAAGTTAACAAAAAGACGCATTTATCTTTAAAAAAAAGTGAACAATCATTGCAATGCCTACTGTCTTAGCCCGTGTCTGAGGTCGTGACAGATCTGAGACAGTAAATATCGGAGAGAGTGAAGGTAGAGGGCATATACAATGTATATGTCCATGGTAACTTGTAGTCCCCTGGTTGTCATACTACTAGATGTTCAGACCCTTTTCACACCATACCCATGTGTAATAAAAGAAAAAAGAACTGGAGGAAAATGCCCCAACACGTCAAACTCCCATGTATAAAATACACATCCATACACCTATGCTTACCTGTAGTCCCCTGGTTGTCATACCTGACTCCCCCCACACCCTCACACACCCATGGTGACTAGTAGGTATAGACAAGTGGCCAGGACCATATCTGCCTGCAGGCAAAACTTGTCATGTCTAGTTTCTCCTCTCACTCTCTCCTCTCTCCCTCCCCCCTCCACCCCTCATCAGTACCCATTTACAGCGGCAGTTAACAGTGGGAAATATCCACAAGCCGTCATGAGAAAAGCCATTTTGTCGCGTGGGCCCTAAATGTGAGTGCTATAGACATAGTGGTTGTAAAAGCCAGCACGACCACCTTGAAGATGAAACGGGACGATAAGGCTTACCTTTTGACCGCCCCCAATCCACCCTCTATGGCCCTCATAATGGTGATTTCAGCCCTTGTATTTAGCCCTGTAAGGATAGTATCATGCCCCAAGGCTGTTATGTTCATTTGTCCATCGTCATGATGCACAAATGAAGTGGTGGTGAATAATTCGCCGGTACTGCATTAGTGCATCATCGTATACATATTGGTGCATCAGCACTGCATCGTTACTGCATTCATGCATCATAACGTCACAAGGGAATAGCACACATTAAACCACCTCCCCCTTAAAGGGTTAGGGTCCTTGAGTTGTGATTTTCGTGCATGGCTTTACAGTTTGACTTCATACTTATAACATGGCCCCAGGGGATCGCCCCGACAAAATGTGCCCAAAATGCAGGGTAGGATTCATTGGTGGCGGGTAATTTGGAGAACGCTTCAACACTTTAGTCCCGCACGACAGGCCCCTATGGTTTCCCCACAGTGGCTTCAGCGTGCAGGGGGGTCTTTATTTACTTTTACTTACATAAAATATGTCCGCATTGACCTCAGAAGAGAATGGGTAATTTTGTATTTGTTCATTTTTTTTGGTGTTCTCTTTGAGAGCTTGTTTCATGCTGTGCTTTTTATGTGCGGCCATTGGTTGGGAAGGCATGCAGGTGGACTATGTATACGGGCATGTGTGTCCTCCTCCCTATGATGGATACCTTTAGTGCATGTCCTGTATATTTACATAATATGAGATTGTTCTATGGATAGTGATATGTGGGCTTAAAGACAGAGCCATGTTTTAATGTATAATACCATTCACAATACAACGGGCTGAATGGATTAATCAGCCGTAGCACTCTCTTGAAGCCATACATCATGATTTGTGAGGGAGATATGAAATAATGACAACTGACTATCATTAGTAGGAATGGTATACAAGTTTGAGCTATACCTTTTCTACACGGGCCCTTATCATCCAGAGTATAGTTTAAGATCATTGTAAATAATTATGATATCATTGGAATTTATACATTTTATGTTTTGAATAATATTGAGATATAGTGATACCCACCGCACTCTGAAATAATGTTGATTTCATCTTTTAATTTTAATATTATTCCGCTGGTGGAAAACCTAAAGGAGATATCCAGTGATAGAAGCCATTGGTCTATATGTGTAATAGAGAGGTAAAAGTGTCCTAACTAGAGAGAGGAAATGATATCATCAATATAAGGTAATGTAACTCTTTGGCCACTTGCAGTCTACACAGAGAAAAGAAGTAGAATCACGTTGACTTTTAAATGGGAGTCTGGACTCGATCACTGAGGTAACTCTCCCCACGACTCTAAATCACTCCCAATCATTTATTTTAAAGTCAGCAATTTCAATACCTTACTTCTTTATACGTTCATAATCATACTTTTACAGATTAGTCTTTGATATGAAGTAATGTAGCTACTGTTTTCATTCTGCTATGGGCTGTATTCTTTGGCCCTCCCCTCTCTAGGGGATGGGGTTGGTGAAAGCCCTACACCTATACGGTAAGGGTAACCCTTTGTCCCACCTGAGTTACAGGTAAATTATACATCTGTTAGTTTGTTCTGAGATACTAAGTTCAGCCCATAAGGTGTGTCCCCTACCTGACTGTAAGTACCTGACCACTAGTAGTACACCTACCTATATGTCACCTACCACCTGACACTATCCCACCTGCTCCAGGGGATACCTAAATATACACCTCTCATCGACTCAATGCATTAGGATTGAAATTTAGGAATTTACCTTAAGATGACCAACGGACTGGACAGTGCTCGCCTTGTGCTGTGTTATCTGTGTAGAGAGGGGAGTGCAGGAACTGATGGTCACTTGGTTAGACCTTTATGGACAGCAGAGTGCTTTAATGCATCATGCCCTTTGTCGGCATGATGCATGAATGCAGTGCCAGCGAGTGACTCACTGTATAAAATGGGTCATGCCGACCCTACACCCCCAAAGGTCGGCATGATGCATCGATGCAATGATGGTAAGTTACTCGCCAGCGCTGCATTGGTGCATCATGCGATCCTTAATGCATCATGTCATCCTTAATGCATCATGCCATCCTTAGAGGGTTAGCATCCAAACATCCTGATACTTTGCCCTGTAATCTGGGCCGCCCGTGGGGTGGGGTCCCTGGTATACCCCATCTGTCCTGCCCCACCCCCAGCCTACACAGCTATGTCCTGCACTGGTCAGTCGTTAACCCTTTAAGGACCACATGTCAATTAATGATTATCATCATAATGCACCAATGCAGCCCTGGTGAGTAACTCGCCGGTGATGCATTGGTGCACTGCACCGACTCTGCGGGAGTGTCTCAACCCTGTGTGGTCGGCATGATACTTGTATGCAGCCCAGGCAAGTAACTTTATTCATGCATCATGAAAACCAAGGGCATTATGCATTAATGCATTATGCCATCCTTAAAGGGTTGACTGACCACCGGCACCATCAAACCCCATCATTGGCTGACCGCTGCACCCCCAATTAGGCCTTTGTTTATGTTGCGGACAGGAAGGCCTATTGGCCTTTTTGTGTCAGATACATTCTGCTCATTTCTTGATGGACCACTGGGGGTCTTTCTAGAGAGTTGCCCCAACTGTTGGGTCCTATCTTCAGTAATTACGTGTCTAAAACGATTTATATCTTTGGAGATCTCTCCCTCTCTCTCTCTTTTCCCAATAAGAATAAAAATAAGTAAAATCATTGGCATTTCTTTTGTAGAACAAAACTAATATTGTCTTTTTTTTTCACGTTAATAAACATTATGGACAAAATGTATAGTGGTTCAGTTCTCCACGACGATGAGTACGTGAGGTTTAAAAAAGGAATTGCATGGATAATGTATTTCATCAAAAATATAGAGACGAAAAAATCAATGAAATGGGAAAATATAATTTGGAAAATGAATATAAAGCCAAAACGTTTCCTCTCAGCTTCACTGAAGTAGTAAACCACTGTCTACAGTCAATGCATTTAGTCATCTCCTCATCAGGAATCATTAAGGCCACGCCGACGAGTAACTCACCAGTGCCGCATTGACCAGTGCACCATGACAACAGGTGAGTATGAAGTACTGAGGCATCATGCCGTCCTTAAAGGGTTATTAGTGGGGATCCTTATGTAATTCTGTTGGGGTTTTGTGGGGAAATTGTAAACTATACATTTTTGGAAAGCTAAGAACCCCCTGAATCCAAAAATCACACTTCACAAATTTATGCGACATTTTTTGTTGCCATGGCAACCATTTTCCCTAGCAACCCTGAAAACTGACAAAAATCACCCTAAAATAACTAAATAAATTGGTTTACAAAAGATAAAAGTACTCCTACCCCCCTAAAATGATATCTAAGGAATCTATGTTTCTTCATGGTTTTCTTCTGGCACCCCTGGTTGCTTAGCAACAGATGATTCTTTGTGCATTTTGCATAGCAACAGGGTTATTATGTCATTATTCCTTGTTTCTGGCCATGGATATTGCCATAAATAGGCTTGAACAATATTGTTGGGACCATATGCTTCCCACCAAACTACCCCTGTCAACTAGAAACAGTCATATGCCCATTACTTACCATAGCAACAGCAATATTCAGGGCACATAGTGTGTAGTATTGGGGCTACAAATCACTTATCTAATGCTTAATAACATTTAATAGCAGGAATAAACATAGAAGATTTAAGCACATGTCCCTTCCTTTTACTCTTCCTTTACCACGTCCCAAATAAAGGCACCTCTCCCAAAACCAGATTGTTTCAGATGAAATTTAAAAGGAATATTAAGATGTAGGGGATAGCCTAACCTTTCAGAAACTGAAAGAACTAGTAAATATTCTAATTAAAAGTACATCTATGACAAAATGAACAGTATCGAATGACCAGAAAGTAAGTTACCCTAAATCGCTCTACGTGTTTAAATTAGGGAGATAAAGCCCTATTTGAAATTTAATTTAGCTTATTTTAGTGCATATGTTGCCATGGCAACTTATATTTAGGCCATAATGCATCAAAATAGACCTGAACTTTTGGTACTATCTTTTTGAGCATGAAAAATTGGGCAAAATCATTTTTCACCCAAAAAACAATATTGTTTGACATTTTTCATGATTTTTGCCTCAAATATTGCTCAAACTATATTGAAAATGAGAAAAATCTCATGCAAGTTGAGGTGCCTAGCATTTTTAGAATAGTTAATGTCTGTACAAACCGATTAAGATATGCAGAGACAATATGCCATAGACCACTGTCAGAAAAAATCATGGGATTCTACCAATTTTTAAGCAAAGTACAGAGAGCCAAAAATCGGCCAAAATCGGCCAAAAAACGGCCGATTTTGTGCCCAAAGGCGCGATTGGTCTTGAGGGGTAAATTCGCCAAAAGGCGCGATCGGTAAAGGAAGAGTTAAGCGACTGAAATCATTCCGATGCTAGACTATTTAGCTATTAGCTATAATGTGGTTACCTAGCAACAAAGATACTATTTGTTGATTTGCCTATCAACAGGGGTAAAAATGGCTGATTCTAAGGCTCAATCCTAAAGGTTACCTTCTGCTACTAAGTTATACAGTAAAAATCAATTGGATCATTCCACCCAAGGTTACTTAGTAACGGCTCACCATGTTTTTTGCCTATGCAACAATTTTTGTTGCCATTGCGAACATTTTCTTTAGGAACCTCAGAATTTAATCAAAAGTAACAAATGAAAGAAAAAAGTACTCCTGGCCCCCTGAAATCACAGGATGAGGATTTTATTTAGCAAATTTGTTTTCTCCTCAACCCCCTGGTTGCTTAGGAACGGCTTATTCTCATGCATTTTGCATAGCAACAGGATAATTATGTTATCGTTCCAATGCATAGATACTACATTTCACTGAGACTAAATAACTCCCACCAGAAAACTCCAGGTTCCTAGAAACAGTCACATGCTTGTAAGTTCATGGAATTCCAGGTATTCCTGAGATTTCACTTTTAGAGAACTCCTCTGTATTTCTGTTCAGTCCTTTTATGGTCTATTAATGTTTTAAAAAAATAATTTCACATGTGGCTCTCCCTGCAGTGTTCCCGGCCAGCAGAAGGTCCTAGAACGACCACACCACTCTTCTGACACCCTCCCCCACCTCCCCTGCAATGTTCCTGGCCAGCAGAAGGCCCTAGGAGGGCCTCAGGAGACTGTCCTATGGCCCTCCTGGGATATTCCTTGTCAGCTCAAGGAACATTCTAGGAGGGCTTAAGCAGACCGTGAAGGGGCATTTTGGTGACTGAGAGCATTGCAGGGAGGGCCGTTGGTCCGACTTCCTGTTTTTTCCACCTCTCCTGACTTATAAATATCCCTGCATTTTAGTTACAATAATAACATCAGCATATATGTACATCAAAGGATGGTGGTAGGAAATTGCAGGTAAGGGCTTTAAAAAGGCAGGTCATAGAAGGCGGGTGAAGATTAGGATTTGGGTGATGGTTTTGGAAATACAGGTTATGGGTGGGAAATGATTAGGCTTTGGAACGGCAGGTTAATGGTCAGAGAGGGAGGGATAGGGATTTTGGAGGACAGGTTGGGGTCAGAGGTGGAAGGATTGGTGTTTGATAAGCATGCTAGGGGTCCGAGATGGCAGGATAGGGCGTTGAGAAGGCAGGTTAGGGGTCAGAGAGGGAGAGATAGGGTTTAGGAAAGGCAGGTTAGTGGTCGGAGGTGGCAGGATAGGGCTTTGAGAGGGAAGATTAGGGGTCAGAGGTAGTAAGAATGGGTTTAGAAAATGCAGGTATGGGGTTGGAGAGGGCAAGCTAAGACTTTGGGAAGGTTTGTTAGAGTTTGAGTGGGCAGGTTAGAGCTTTGGGTAGGCAGATTTAGGGTCAAGGATGGCAGGAAAGGGCTTTCGGAAGACAGGTTAGGGGTCAGAGATGGTAGGATTGGGCTTGAGGAAGGCCGGTTAAGGATCATGTAACTCACAAACAACCAATATTGGTAGGTGCCATGTCCCCTTCCCAGCCTGCAATATGCTTAAATGGTAGACTGATAATGTCAATGTACCTCACCATCACAACTAATATTGATAGGTGCCACATCCCTGCAAAGACTGTTGTACAGTCCCCCTTTACTCCCTCTATCCCTCTATTCTGACCACCCTTGGGACAATCAAAAAGTGGTCACAATAGCGGAGTGGTCACACTGGGGGGATCCCGAGGGGTCAAGGGGTATTACAGTCAACTCCCTCTATTGCGGCCACCCTTGGGACTATCCGAAAATGGCCGCATTAGAGAGGTGGCTGCACTGGAGGGAGTTAATGACAAGGCCCTCATACATATTCATAAGGAGGTACAGGGACTTTTGACACTGGTTGTCATAATATTTTATATAGGTTTTAGTATTTCTTGACAATTAATATGCAGCAGATATAAGTGTCCCAGTCTCAGCGCTCCATAGCACTAAGACAATAGCATTAATCCACCCAACCTCCCGCCTCACCTCGTATTCAACCAAGCATAACATGAGCGGAATGTGTCAAGGCAAAGCTGGGCGGTGTTGCAGCTTTCACACGTGCTGTCAATGCGTGCTGTCAATGCTCATATGACCCCCCCCCCTCATCTCCCAAACAGGGGGGAAAGTCAGGTCAGATTCAGATGTCCACTATTATAAACCCCCCTTCCCACCACTCATTCCTGGGCATTTTAAGCATGAGGTTCTAACCCAGGGGGCACAAAATACAGTTTAATATTGAATCAATGTTGAAGTGGTTGATCCACAGTTGTCAACTATACATCAACACTGAATGCATGCCGTTAATTATGTTCATTCAGGGGCACCCCATGCTAGAAAATTGGCACCCTAAATGGCTTAAAAAACAGGTACCATGGCTATAGGCGCATTGCCTTGCAGGTGTGTTTAAGGGCCATTCTCACTCTCTGCATTGTTTAACATGATAAACTAAGCCTTTATTTTACATATCAGGAGAATTAAATGTGGTTTCTCTGACCATTGCATTACAAGCAGTAACCATTTTGCCTTTAATAATGTAAATGGCCGTATTAGAGGGAAAATCCACCATTTGGGACATTTGGGTGGCCGTACTGATGGGGTGGCTGTAAAGAGGGAGTTGACTGTATAGGGTTATATGAGATATATTGTTATTTCTGCATATGCTCTCTTAGGAGAACCCTTTCACGTCCCAATTTCTCTCTGTCAAGTGTATTTCAAAGTGAAATACACTTGAAACCGGACCAGTGGTCGGAGTTGAAAGGGCCAGAACACCCCCCCTCCCCATCGCTCACTTACCCAGTGGTCAGAGTCAGAGGAGGTGAGACCAGCTACTACGTCTGAAGGGAAACGATGCATAACTGGTTCTCAGTGCTGTATGTGACATGCCACAAGAAACCTAAAAAATCTTTCAACAGTGCACGACTGGCCCTTGTGATAGTTATGATTTTCATCCATAAACCTCATGTCTCCTTTGAGTCTCTAGTCTCCTTACTAGACTCACACACACACCTGACCAGTGGTCGGAGTTCAAAGGGACAGAATCCCGCCCTCCTCCCCTCACACACCTGTAGAGTGGTGGGGGGGGGGGGTACCATTTTAGAATAAGTTTTAGTAATATAGGATTGAACTGCTAACCCTATGATTTAGAAGCAGACAGACTACCAACTGAGCTAACCAAACACAAAAGTCCAAATCTGGACTCTCAGACCCCGAATGTGCCTTCCAAAAAGCCCTAGCCTGCTTGTAGAAGTTTGTTTTTATAGACCTATGATATCAATATCCCACCTGTGCCCCTTCCTAGTTGACCCAGGGAACCCTGGGTCTCTGTGAGACGGTTCTCCTACAAAAAACGTAGATTGGTCAGCTGACTTTGAAAATTCACCCTGCTTTTGTTTTTTGGTAATTCTCTCCCAAAAAAAGCTTATACACATCTCGGGAACTATCTTTCTCTTCTTGTTTTTCCCAAAATTTCCGAACAATTTTTTTTCCTAGTGAAAAAAGACAAATAAAAAATGAACTAATGAGCTGTGAACTAATGCTGAAGATAGGCCAGTGACCTTGAATCCTGACTTTTAAAGATGCACGTTCACACAGACTTCCTATACCTGGAATGCTATAGCAGGGGTGAGACAAAAAAGTGAGACGCTTTGTGGTAGAACAGATCATCTATCATTGGTGCCCACAGACATTTAAAGGCCTCACCATTGCAGGGTTGGGTGTTGGTCGTCGGTCATTGGTGGTAGGGGGTTGGGATTGTTGGGACCTGAGTGTTGGGACCTGAGTGTTGGGACATGAGTGTTGGGACCTGAGTGTTGGGACCTGAGTGTTGGGACCTGAGTGTTGGGACATGAGTGTTGGGACATGAGTGTTGGGACCTGAGTTGGGACTTCGGACACTGCCAATCTTGGAAAAGCCCTGGGTCACTTGTGATGTATATCACACAATCCATCTTATTCTATTATGAGCCATTTTATGAACACAATGACCTATACCCTGCCTTCCCTAATCCCTGACCGGCTTTATCCACCTGCTTACCTGCCTTTCGAAAGCCCTATACTGCCCTACTTTTTACAGTTTAAAAAAAACAACCTTCCCCACAAATTTCAATCAAAGGCTTCCGTCCCCACAGTCTGAACAAAAACACCTATTTCGCTGCATCAGCATATATAGACCTTGAAATTTCTCAACTTGGAATGATGCCAACATGAATCTGATGACTCTGTACTGCGTTAGTGTAGTTTAATCCACTATGGACAATGAGTGTTCAAGGAGTGTTCTTCCTGACCTCACATGAGCATTGCATAGCAACCCTGTCATGCTTTATATGGGCTGTACCATGCTGCATAGTTTAACCAATGGTTCAGATAGAAGCTTTGCCATAAAAAAAGGGTTGTTTCAGGTAACATGGCAAGAAAATGTAGCCCTTGGTCGGTAGGTCAGATATTTTGATTTTCTAAACTTTTTTCTCTTAAGCATGAAAGTATTACCGAGCCTCTCTGAAGACCCTACAATTTACCAAAAATGGGTAAAAATACTAAAATTTCTTCAAAATTGCATTAAAAAAACGTAGGGTCGGCCCTGTTTAGATAGGGTTGGTCAGGTGACCTGAATCAAACCTTTTAATTTTTTTTTGGCCTGAAAAGTAATGTGTGAGTTAGTGAGTGAGAGGGCCTCAACATGTGTTGGAATGGGGGGGGGGGGGCAGGGTGGGGCATACAATAATAAAGGCAACCTCCCTTATAAGCTGACTCCCCAGTTTGAGAGAATATGATAAGCCAAATCATTTAAACATGGTTAAACTATGATTTATAGTCATTAATCTGTAGTATGCTGTTGCTAGGGAAACTTAGGTTTTCAAGAAAGGATACAATTGAATTTTTCAGTAAAACTTTAGTAGCAGGGGATAATCACAGAATTAACCTTGAACCATCTGCGAGACCTGTTGATAGGCAGATCAACAAATAGTGTGTTCGTTGCTAGGTAACCACATTATAGCTAATTGCTTAATAGTCTAGCATCAGAATGATTTCAGTGGCTTAAATGAAGGGACATGTGCTGAAATCTTCTATGTATATTCCTGCTATTTAATGTTACTAAGCATCGGATGAGGTAGGTGATTTGTAGCCCCAATACTACACATTATGTGCCCTGAATATTGCTGTTGCTATGGTAAGTAATGGGCATATGACTGTTTCTAGTTGACAGGGGTAGTTTGGTGGGAAGCATATGGTCCCAACAATATTGTTCAAGCCTATTTATGGCAATATCCATGGTCAGAAACAAGGAATAATGACATAATAACCCTGTTGCTATGCAAAATACACAAAGAATCATCTGTTGCTAAGCAACCAAGGGTGCTAGAAGAAAATCATGAAGAAACATAGATTCATGAGATATGATTTTAGGGGGGTAGGAGTACTTTTATCTTTTGTAAACCAATTCATTTAGTCATTTTTGGGTGATTTTTGTCACTTTTCAGGGTAGTAGTATAGTATGTATCGGAACGGGACTATAGTTAAGTACTGTTTATTACTCAATCGACATGCAGCCAATCAGAGGCCTCCATTTGGTCACGTGACCGGAAGTGACCTACTTAGGGGATTAGTGGTGACGTCACGTGACCTAGTTAGCCAATCAGAGGCCGCCATTGGGTCACGTGACCGGAAGTGACCTACTTAGGGGATTAGCGGTGCATTCTGGGTAACCCTGAAGCCAATCAGAGGCCTCCATTGGGTGACCGGAAGTGACCTACTTAGGGGATGGTGCATTCTGGGTAACCTACTGACCTACTTAGGGGACCGGAAGTGACGTCACATGACCTAATGGCCAACCGGAAGTGACCTCATTGAGGATCACGTGACCGGAAGTGACCTGATTGATCACGTGACCGGAAGAAGAAGAAGAAGAAGAAGAAGTGACGTCACGCGACTTAATGAAGAGATGAGCGTCTTTAAGGGGTCACGGGCTTTAAAATGTGATATCTTTTTTTTTTGGAGGAGGAGGCGAGTCTCTTATTTTTTTTCGGTAAACTAATAAAAAACACTACGATATAAGTTTTTTTTTCATTTTTTTTCATTTTTTATTGTTTTACGAGCGACTGGAAGTGACTTATTGAACTAGGTAGAAGCGTTCTTTAGAGTGTATAAGGGGGGGAGGGGAGGGGAGGGGGGGAGGGGGGCTTCTTTAAGATGCATGGGGAGGGGGGCGCTTTTAGGATGCATGGGGCGGGTGGTGGGGGGGAGGGGGGGAGGGGGGAGGGGGGCACTCTAGGGGGGTGGGGGAGCACTCTAAGGGGCGTTTGTCTCTTTTAAGAAAAAAAGAAAAGAAAAAGATTTCAATCGAGAGACACGCTTCTTCCTCTCGAGAGGAAGAAGCGTGTCTCTTCGTTTTTTTTTTGTTTATCACGTGCTGCGATGAGGCGATCAGCTGCGACTGGAGGAAGTGACACTTTAAGAGATCGCGCGTCTTAATTGTTATGATATTTTTTTTTTTACTTACTAATAAAGAAGACGTATGAAAATAAAACACAACAATTCACATGTCCGTCGTTCTCGTTGTTTCTTGCTTGATAAAGTCAAGTAATATCGCGATGCCGAGGCCAAACTTTCCCATGTCCTCAGTCAACACTCGAAGGAGTTCAAAAGGCGTACCGCCGGCGCCGTCAGCTTCATCTTGCCACATTTTCAACACTCGGAAGGCCCACTCAGCGGGACTTCCTCCGTATTCGCATTCTTCAGCGATCTTATCTAACCTCTCAGGCGACAATTTTAAATGGTCCCCCACCTCTTTCCACCTGCTACCCAGACGTCTGCCGAGGGTGCCCAAGTGCTTATGCATCGCGCGCGAGTCGGGGTTTTCGAAATCCAACCCCTGTCTGTGGAGAAGGGCCATCCACTGAGCCAACAGTTCCATGCGTCTTATGCGGGTGAAGACGCGACCGAGCTCGCCCCATCTATGACGATGCGGGGTTTCACCCCACCACACTCGGAACATCGCCGTACACAGCTCCTCCGGTGTCTTGACACTGCGCTCTACTAGAGCATCCATACGGGCGGCGCTGACTTTTAAGCTACTGCCCAACTCTCTCCAACAGCCGCTCAACTCTTTACCTAGTTGACGAAGCAAGGCGTCGCTATAGGCTAACCGCCGCTGTCCTACCTGTCGGGTCTCCCCATCATCGGTCTGCTGCCTCGCGCCGCGTCTCACGTCGTCAAGCCGCATTAACTTTTTTTCAGGCGCACCGGGCGGTGAAGGCGAGCTTGAAAGTGGAATAGCTTGAGCCATCTCGTCTCGTCTTGGCGGCGGCGGCAGCGGCGGCGGCGGCGGCGGCGGCGGCGGTGGCGGCGGTGGTGGTGGTGGCGGTGGTGGTGGTAGTAGCCGTTACTGGGGTCAGAGGTGATATGTTTTTTTTCCAACAGAAATGAGAGCTTTTTATACAGAGGGAGTTTAATCCCATTTCCAACAGCGCTCCAGCTGTCTAGCACCCTGTCCGCATGACGCTTTTTCAGCCGCTCCGCTCCTTAAGAGCTTAGATGACGAGGGGGTGTGGCATCGCTATCCGTGGAGACCAGCTGAAAACGGTGTTTTTTCCTCACTCATAGCCTTAATACCTCCTACCCCCTACCCGAGGACGTCTCCCTCCCTCTGACATTCATTGTAACAAACGTCAGAGGTCAGGTGAAAATCGGATTTTTTTTCATGCACAGCCTTAGGCAGCTGTCACCCCTCCCTATTGAACTAGCCGGCCGCCCGCCCGCCTGGCCGGCCCGGTCTACTCACCACGGCAGGAGGTGGCGATTTTTGTCTTACACTTAAGTCGCTCACCACATGCACACGCCTCTACTCACAGACAGACACGTTCGTCTTAGGGGGGTCCTGCTTCACGCCACACGCCTCCTGTAGTTTTTTTTTGTATACACACTGTAAGCTCATCACCGTTACCGTTAATCCTTTATACAGCTAACGCGCGCTGAATGGCTGAACAGGGTGGTAAGCGGCTTAGCTCACCACAGTGGATCCCTCAAAAAGGGATCCAGCTGAAAACGTCATACCTTATGTCTTTGTGAATGGCCGCCGCCGGTCAGTCGACGGCAGGCAGCAACCGCTTAACCCTTTATACAGCTAATGCGCGTTGAATTGCTGAACAGGGTGGTAAGCGGCTTAGCTCATCATCACAGTCGATCTCTCAAAAGAGGGGGGGGGAAAGGGATCCAGCTGAAAACGTCATGCCTTATGTCTTTTTGTTTCTCTTTGTGAATGGCCGCCGGCCAGCCGGCGGCAGCTGAACAGGGTCGGTAAGTAGCTTAGCTCTAGAAGCGAGAAGGCGTATATAAGGGGCTTGGAAACCTCCATTCACTCACTCATTCTTTTTTGCTGCTCTCTACAGTCACCACCATGAGCAAAAGACAACAGCTAGCGGCGTTCAAGAACAAGAAGACTACGCGGAACAGCGTTCGTTTAGCGTCAGTGCCTGCTCTTGCTACTGAACATGAGACTACCGCCGCAGCCGGTTGGTCTTATCACCCTCCTGCTGTAGCGAGCGCTCGCGGCAGTAGTAGTAGTAGTAGTAGTAGCAGTAGCACTAGTAGTAGCAGTAGTAGTAGTAGTGGTAGTAGTACTAGTAGTACTACTGGTAGCAGTCGTCGTGCTAGCGACGTTGTTACACTCGCGACGGTACACGTTGCTGCTAAGCGCGCTGCCGCTGCTACCGCCGTCCCGCCTGCCGCTGCTGCTGCTGCTGCTGCTGCTGCTGCGCCTGCTACTGCTGCGCTTGCTACGGCTGCGCCTGCTGAGGCTGCTGCTGCGCCTGCTACTGTTGCGTCTGCTGCGGCTGCGCCTGCTGCGGCTGCTTCTGCTGCACTTGCTGCTACTGCTACTACTACTGACGACAACGCTCCTGGCACAGCGCAGTACTGGCAACCGGGTTTTTACCTCCCCACTACTGTTGATGACTTTGATGACCTGCCGCACGTTGCACAGCCCCTCTCCTCCACCACTACATCGACGGACGCCCTCGACGCCGCTCGCGCTGAGAGTTACAGCTATTCGGACACTCAGCCCCTGAACCGAGAAGAAGAGGAGGAGGAGGAGCAGCAACAGGGTGAGACAGAGAACGACGCTGACGACGAGGCGTACGAAGAACCCGAAGGGCAAGGGGTGAGCGGTACGTTTTTCGGCTTCCCTCTTCGACCTTTCGACCTCACTTCCTCCACTGCTAGCGCCCCCCCGTCCGGTCCGTGGCGACTGCCCTCACCGCCACCTTACGAGGGCGGCGGCGGCGCTTCATCTTCTACCGCTACACACAGCACGGACGGCGTGTGGCTGCGCTGTTCCAACAACGAGACCTCCGATACCACCAGCGCTGACGCTGCTCCTGCTATCGGTTCTGCTGCTGATTCAGCTCACGCTGATGGTGTTACTCATCCTGCGGGTGTGAAACGTTCTAAGGTGAGTTCCAGAACAACAAGGCCCACTAAGAAGAGAAAAATACAAGAAAAAGAAGGAGATGGACGAGAAGAAGCAGAGAAAACACTCGGGTTAGAGTTCTGCTTAGACGGAGCTTTGACGCTGGAGATCTGGGAGGACGTGGCTAGACTGTCTAGGAGGCCGCGCTACACAAAAGACGGCCAGGTGAAAGAGGCGTCTCTGACCAGAAGCAAGCGAGTGCACTTCACGGCCGACGCGCTGCGCGAGCTCATAGCACGCATCGCCGATATCCGCGCAGTGGTGCGCATACGCGACACAGCGGCCGCGCAAGGAAAACCTAATCACACCCCCTGGTTCGCAGTGCTGGATGAGGCGGGCGAAGTGTACGCAGCTGTGAGCTACTACAGCGGTAAGAACCTCGTCCACGTGCGCAAGTACGAAGGTCCTGACAAAAAACCCACACAGCAGGGGGTGACGCTGTCCGCCAGAGCGCTCAAAGAGTTGGATGACAAAACAGAGATCATTCTGAAATATCTCGGCATAGATTCGGAATGAGAGACGCTCAACGCTCACGCGCGCACACACACACACACACACACACAGCGTTTGACGTACGCTGTATGAGACAGACAGACAGACAGACAGACAGACAGACGGATACACAGACAGCAGACAGAAAGATAGTTACATAGACGACAGATTGATAGATGGCTAGATAGATAGATAGATAGTTAGACGGCTAAGTAGTTGGTAACCGAGTGAAAAAAAACATGACACAGTACGTATGCGAAAAGTGTTTCAAAATGTTTAAAAGAGCGTACAACCACGAGAGACACGTAGAAAATTGTAGAGTAGTAGCTAAGTTTTGCCCTCTATGCGGCGAAGGGGATTGCCGAAAGAGCGCTTGTCGACGCGAATCTCTGGACGGGGTGACCGTCCCTCCGCGCATATGTGCTGTACCGAACGGGGAGGAAACGTTCACGGCGAATTGGCCTGCGATACAAACGGGCGTCAGGATGCACGGGACTCGCGTGAGTGTAACAAACTTCAGGCTACCAACCGGCGAGTTGAGTGACGCTGTAGATACTATGCGTCGCATTCACTTGACACAAAGATTCAGATACAAAGTGGGTTTCTCGGTAGGCTTACTGTTACAACACAGAGAAGACAAGAGCAAACTGCGCTACTTCCACGCCTCCCAGAACAACGCAACTCTCATACAACCGCTCCCTACTGTAACTAATTCAGAAACTTTGGAAGAGCTCCTCTCAAAGATGCAAAACACCGTCGCTTGCGAGGAGGTACGGAAACTTTGCGACGCTGACACCAAGTGGCACGTTCTTTTTCCTACCAATTTGAACATCTGCGTTTACATGGGACCGGGGGAATTCCCCATAGGCGGTAGGATCACTCAGGCCGGTCGAGTTGGAAAGAGAAGCGGCGTGTTAGATTTTCCCAACAAGGACAACCTCTGCATCTTCCGCTGCATTTCCTTTCACTTATACAACACCAGCAAGCGCGCTTCAGATTTGTTACGTCAGTTCTGTCCCGCTGCCACACCTGAATCCTTTCCGGGTCTGAACATCCGCGACTTACCCGCGTTAGAGAACTTGTTTGACGTACAAATAGCGGTTTACACCGCGTCGCGTCAAGTGCCGGGGCGGAAGTTGAGAAGACGCGTTACTCTGATCAGACCGCCTTCCAGAACTGTGGCCGCCCGAGGTAAAGTCAACCTACACCTGACGGCGAAAGGCGGTTTGCACGTCTCTCTCGTCACGGACTTCAACGCGTACGCGGGCATATACGAATGTTGCAAGTGTAAGGCGGCGTTCACCACCGAGTTCTTGCTGAAGAGACACAGGAACCAGCTTTCCTCTTGCCGACAAGTCAAGTTGCGCTACGTAGGTGGCATCTACCAAAATTCGAGAACGATTTTCGAAGCGCTAGCAGACTTCTCCATTTTTCCCCCCGACGGACATTCCGGAATCTACCCTTACAAGATCGCCTTCGATTTCGAGGCTTTCTTCAGACCGTGCAAAGAACCGTCGACGGAGCACGTGTCCCTGCTGTGGGATCACGTCCCTTTGTCGGCTAGCGTCGCATCCGACTTTCCGGGGTGGGAGGGGCCCGTCTGCTTCGTCAGAGCGTCCGACGCAGATTCCGACCCCTTGTTGGACCGAGTTTTAAATCACATAAACGAGAACGCCAAAGCGATCGGGGAAGCTGTGCTAGAACTTTACCGACCGACGTTAGCGAAGTTAGATGCGGCGATAGGTGAAGCTCTCCTGCTGGAGGAGGCGACGTTCACCACCCCTTCTCCAGGCGGCTTCGCTGCGGCTCAGACCAGACACCCGTTAGTTCAACTGAAGAAGCGTCTTCTGAGGTACATCCGTCAAGCTCCAGTGGTGGGCTTCAACTCGGGGCGTTACGACTTGAACCTGATCAAAATACGCCTTCACTCGTTCTTCGCCTCCGGAGACCGAAGAAACCAAGAATTCAGCGTCATAAAGAGAAGCAATCAATACTTGGCGGTTTACACACAGCACACGGTTTTCTTGGACGTAGTCAACTATTTGGCACCCGGTTACAACTACGCGACCTATTTGCGAGCTTTCACCAGGAACGAAGAGAAAGGTCACTTTCCTTACGAATGGATGACGTCTACCAGGAAACTGGCAAACAGAACGCTGCCGCCGAGATCGGCTTTCGACAGCGAGCTGACGGGCGTCAAAATGTCCGAATCCGACTACGCCGCATGTCAGAAAGTTTGGTCCGACGAGAAGATGCAAACTATGGAAGACTACTTGATCCACTACAACAACAAAGACGTGAAACCTTTCATAGAAGCTCTGAAAAATCACGCTAAATTTTTCCAAGATCGCGGCATCGACATGTTGAAAGACGGAGTTTCTCTCGCCGGTTTGACTTTACGCTTCCTCTTCCAAAACCTAGAAGACGCGTTCACAACGTTTCCCCAGTTCGACGCCGTCCTCCACGCTCTGATCAAAGAGAATCTAGTCGGCGGTCCTTCCATCATCTTCCATAGATTTCACGAGAAGGGCACCACGCGGATAAGGGAGCACAAGTACGGCGAAGAAGCGAGACCGTGCCAACACATCCTAGGACTAGACGCTAACTCTCTGTACTTGCGCTGCATGAGCGAAGCGCACTGCACGGGCTATTACGCGGTGAGACGGCCCGAGACCGAGTTCAAGCCCGAAATCAGGCAAAGAAACTCTCACAGCGCTTTGGAGTGGTTACGCTTCGTAGAGCACGACCGCGACGTGAAACTGCGCCACGCTCTGAACGGCGGCGAGATGGCGGTAGGCTGTCGGAGAATTCGCGTGGACGGATTTCACGCGGCCTCTAATACGGTTTTCCAGTTTCACGGGTGTTGGTTCCACGCTCACGAGTGCATACCGTCGCACCGATATCAGTGCGCTTCACTGAGAGAGGAGAGACGCGACAGAACGACCAGAGTAAGCGCTTACTTGAAAGCGTTAGGTTACAAGCTGGTCGTCGTGTGGGAGTGCGAATGGCGAGAGATGAAGCGTCGAGATGAGCGGGTCAAGGCCTCCAAACAACGCTGGAAGGTTGACGCTTTGAAAGTGTCTCGAAACGCGATGAGCGAGAGCGACATCCTTTCCGCTGTGAAAGAGGAGAAAATGTTCGGTTTAGTTCAAGTGGACATCACTACGCCGCCTCACCTACGAGAGTACTTCGAAGAAATGACCCCCGTTTTCAAGAACGCGACCGTTTCAAAATCGGACATAGGCCCTCACATGTCAGACTTTGCGCAGGAAGAAAAGCTGTTGAGCACGCCTCAGAGATGTCTGATAGGGAGTTACCACGGAAAAAATATTCTCTTGGGAACGCCGCTTCTCAAGTGGTATTTAGAGCACGGTTTGATAGTCACCAAAGTGCAGCTGGTGGTAGAATACCTACCTAAACGCTCCTTTGCCGGTTTCGCGGACGAAGTGACGGCGGCGCGAAGACGTGGCGACGTGAACGAGAACGAGAAAATTCTGTCAGACTGTTACAAGTTAATGGGAAACGCTACGTACGGTAAAACAATCTGCAACAAAGAAAAACACACGGCGGTGAGATACACTGACAGTCGGAAGTTCGAACTATTGGCCAATTCGTGGCGCTTCAAAAAGGCGTCCGAGTTGACTTCCGATCTGTTTGAAGTCGAACTACAACCGAAAACGGTCAAGAACAACCTCCCTATTCAGATAGGGTTCATGGTATACCAGTACGCGAAGTTGAAAATGTTAGAGTTCACATACGACTTCTTGGATAGATTCGTCGATCGGCGCGATTATGCCCTTTGTCAAATGGACACCGACAGTCTTTACATGGCTCTCAGCGGTGCCACGTTGGATGACCTAGTGAAACCTCGCCTGAGAGAGACGTACTTCAGAGAGAAACGAAAGTGGCTTCCGACAGCGGTGTGCGACGAGCACTTAGAGCTTTTCGTGAAGACAAAAACGGAAAGAGTGCGAGAATGGTGTGCGCCGCCCGGCGGATGTTGTGAGAGACGGTACCTTCACGATCTGAGAACTTCGGGGCTCATGAAAGCGGAGTGGGAAGGTGACGGGATCCTAAGTCTCAACCCTAAGACTTACATTTGCTACGATCGAGTCAGCGACACCGGTGAAAGAAAATCCAAAAAATGGAGTGCAAAAGGCGTACAGAAGAAACAAAACCCCCAGGAACCAGACGCCTTCTTGGATGTTCTTCGCCAACGAAAAACTCTCATTGCTGTAAATAGAAATTTCAAAGTGGTGCGAAACAAAATGGTCACCTACACCATAGAGAAAGACGGCGTGCGCTACTTGTATTATAAGCGTCGCGTGCATTCTGACGGTGTGACAACGAGTCCTTTAGAGATATGAAAAAAAAAAAATAAAAATAAGCGTGTGCATCTTTTCAAAAATAGAGTGTTTATCAAGATTGAAAAAAAAAAATTAAAAAAAATTAAAAGAAAATATTGTTGTGTTTTTATTATCATACGGCTTCTTTTACTAGTAAGTCGCGCAGTCTCTTAAAGCGTCACTCATGTGACGACGTCGCTTCCAGTCACGGGATCCTAAACAAAAAAAAAAACTTCTTCTTCTCCCGGTCACGTGATCAATCAGGTCGCTTCCGATTGGCCATTAAGTCGTGTGACGTCACTTCCGGTCACGTGACTCATCAGGTCACTTCCGATCACGTGATCCTAAATTAGGTCATATGACGTCACTTCCGGTCCCCTAAGTAGGTCAGTAGGTTACCCAGAATGCACCATCCCCTAAGTAGGTCACTTCCGGTCACCCAATGGAGGCCTCTGATTGGCTGCAGGGTTACCCAGAATGCACCGCTAATCCCCTAAGTAGGTCACTTCCGGTCACGTGACCAAATGGAGGCCTCTGATTGGCTAACTAGGTCACGTGACGTCACCACTAATCCCCTAAGTAGGTCACTTCCGGTCACGTGACCAAATGGAGGCCTCTGATTGGCTGCATGTCGATTGAGTAATAAACAGTACTTAACTATAGTCCCGTTCCGATACATACTATACTACTCAGGGTTGCTAGGGAAAATGGTTGCCATGGCAACAAAAAATGTCACATAAATTTGTGAAGTGTGATTTTTGGATTCAGGGGGTTCTTAGCTTTCCAAAAATGTATAGTTTACAATTTCCCCACAAAACCCCAACAGAACCTTTTCCAGCTACATAAGCTCCCTACACGACATGTACACTAACCCACAGGTGATAACAGCCACTCTCAGTAAGGTCCTACCTGCTGTATTCCCATCCCATTAACCCTTCAAGGACACGTGTCGCTAAAATATTGTGACATATGAATAACTTGCCGATGCTGCATTGGTGCATTATGCCGATCCTTTGGGAGTGTCTCAACCCCGTAGGATTGGCAAGATGCATGAATGCGAGTCACTCACCGGGCTTGCATTCACGCATCATGATGACCAAGGGCATGATGCATTAGTGCATGATGCCATCCTTAAAGAGCTAAGGTACACCTAGAACAAGGGACACCTTGACAACTGCCCACCTTGCTGTGTACCACCCACCTTGAAGTTGAAGTTGAAGTTAAAGTTGAAATTTCGTTTATTTATCCTGAATTATTACAGTAACCTAGGGCATGTCTTACTAATAATCCAGCTCAGGTGTCCAATTATGAACAAACATAACATCAAGTATAAGTGACAGGTTAGTCCTTATGGACAATTTATGTTACATTTAATTAAAGGGCCTAAATAGTGTGTCTGATGTTATGACACTTGCCTGATGTAATTGGCAAATTGTGAGCGTGGTAATTTTGGGAGTTTTGAATAAAAAGTTATGGCTATCTGGCCTACATAAGCCTTGAGGCACATCACTGGCCAGTGGTCGGCATTTCCCACCATGTAAATCTTATGTAATATTCTCGGAACATGTTGTCAAAGGAGGAACCCATGAACTCTTTGTACAACTGCATCAATTTTACAATTTTGATAAAAGTGTATCCCTGATGAAGGACATTAGGACACGAAACTAGTAGGATCCTTTAGAACACAATGTCTCACTCACTCCACCAGTCTTGCATTAGGATATTCTATGGGCTAAACACAAGAAAGAAAGGCGTCTTAGGGGATATTTACCACCATTTTCCTAACAAATTCTTGAAATAATGAAGTGGCTTGAAGGTACTAATTTAAGTCAATCTGCATCTGAATGTAGCCGAGCTCCATACACTCTTTGGGTGTTATCTTTTCTTTTCCCTCAACAAGAACAAAAGGTGTATGTACATGCTACTAAAATGTAGTTAATATATAGGTCATGACTAATGACACTACATTTTGCTACCATTTATGTGTATGTAAACCGACTGTGAATGTTGATGTCTATGCACATATACAATGTATGTGGAAAAGAGTAAATATGTTGTGTTGTAATCGGATAACTCTGACCATGGCGTACCCTGGTTGCAATGAAAATAAAAGTTATTGACTTGAGTTGAATTGTGTTAATTTTGCTTAATAAAGATAGTGGTTAATGTTAATTTAAGGTCCACCCTTGTCCTTTTGTGTCCGATTAGATTTAGAATAAGGAAGTTTCAAAGGCACTTGAATGCAAGTCTCACTGGATCTGAATGCACATACTTGGATGTTCTTTTCCCCCTAAAAAGAATAAAGATGATTTATTGTTATACACAGCTAGTAGTTAGCGTTAGATTAAGGTCCCTCACCTGTAGATGAGTGATGTGTATAGTACAGTGTGTGTGTGTGTGGGGGGGGGGGGGGTGGTCATCCTGCTCGTTAAGGCGCTGACATCAAAGGGTTAATGGCCCTATACAACAGGTGGGAGATGATACGGTACGTTCTGGAGGTGAGCTGTGTAGCTATGGTGTCCAGGTGGGTCTCCAGGTAGGTGGCCACACCCCCCACTGGGCCGCGTAACCCTCTAAGGACTGCATCATGCCTTAATGCATCATGCTCATGGCTTGATGCACTAACTCATTCTAAGCACTAACTCCTACTCACCAGAGTTTCATTGATGCATCATGCCGACCCATTTGGAGTGTATCAGCCCAATAGGGTTGTCATGATGCATGAATGCATGCAGCACTGGTGAGTTACTCGTGGGTGCTGCATGTGAGCATTAAAGGACTGTGTTGTCTGTCCTTAGAGGGTCATACCTTGTACCCCCTGCAGGGACTAGGTGTGCCCCCGGGGGGTTGTAGGGGATGTACAGGTATGCAGGTAACGCTCCAGGGTGTGGATTAAGCTGCCACTGGACAGTGGTAGGGTGGTCAGTGTAGTACAGTGTGGGGTGGTCAGTAACAGCTGAGTGAGGCCCAACACAATAGCCTTCTTTCATGACATGAGAAACATTTTGATATATATCCGATGGTTGGGGCTCAAAAATGCTTTTTCTTGAATACGAGTCAGGATGTTCACAAATATGATTCTTCCCTTCTTAGCTATTCCATCTTTCCTTAATCCCTACCATTTTGCTCAAATTTGATTTTATTGCTCAATATTATGGTTATTTTGAATAAAATCGTGCATTGAAACACTGTAAATGCCATGGTTAGATTCACTGGGACCCTCTTGCAGGGTTGTTACTGCCCAGGGAAATCATATTAATATCCCCAACCCATTAATAATATACTTTTACAGAATTTGGAACAGGCTTGATTGATGTCCTGAATTTAAAATCGGATATACCAACTTTAAGTTGAATTTTAACGTTTTTAGTTGGCAAAGGCCCAACACAATAGCCGTCTTTCAGGCATCATGATCAGAATTTTTTTGAGTTGAGCTTCAGTGTTTAAAGCTGGTTAGCACTGACACAAACAATGAAGGTTTACGTAGTATCATAGCATAGGCTAACTTTGTAATAACGTGTTCTATGTTTTTTTCATGCAGAATCACCCTTGAGGTATTCAATAAATTATTGTGTTACTCACATGTGGTCATTTCATTTGTAAACTTAAGACAAGAACAAAAATGTTTATTTCTTTTAAATATTTATAATGTAGATAATTGAATTGGCATTCATCTCATAGTAAAGAAACAAAACAAGGGTTGGTCATATTTGGCTAAGGCTGTTCCTCCTCCCGTTGGGGGGGGGGGGGAAGGGGGGTAGGTGTGGTGAGGCCGCAGGGGGTAGGGAGGAGGTTAGTGTTGGGGTACATACTCCTATTGTCTCCCACTAAACCAATAATGTTATTCTATCATATCTTAACCGCCACTCTACCACGTAATGGGTGTACCACATCTGATCTGCTTGACTTGGAGGTTTACTTTTGATGTAGAAATACTGATCATAATGGGAATGAGATGTATTGTTATTAATTACAGGAGAGTGGGATACATTAATGGAGAGATTACCAACAGTAAGGGCAACTATCAATGAGATATAATGTGAGATTAATAAAAATGTGCATGAATGTATATGTGGATACAATAGTCTTTATTATGAGAAACATTCATAATCCTAGGATTACATTGTACTTCTTCATAAATCATAAGTAAGCTGTAGTATCACTGTTCTCATCGGTTGTATGATTGTTTGGCCGGATGGGAGTGGAGAATTACATATGCAGCCCACAAATCAAGAACATGGAATAAGATGTTTGTTCTCAGTGTGCGTCTTTCAAGTGGTGTAAAGTAAAGGTTCATTCTTAAAAACTTAACCCCTATTATTTGGAACTTTTTTTTGACATTATTGATATAAGAACTGATTTGATTTCGATTCACATGCAACAAAAAACCTGCCGAAGCCATGCACTTTCCTTTATAGGCATGGCTAAAACACTAGTAGCCCAATAGACAATAAACGTTAAACAACGTTTCAGAATGTCTCCTTATAATGGCAATACGTGTATAAAGTTAAAAATGTTATTTTGACGTAAAATAACGTATTTCTAATAGCTGGGAGGCCCTAATTTACCCGTCATCGTATATATTGGAAATTTAATATACTGCATTGTCTTTACGTTCAGAGGGAAACAATTTTCATGAACATTATTGTATGAGAGAAATTGTGGAATTTATTTGCCACATTATGACATGCAGGAAATTGTAACAATCTGACAACGAAAAGGCTAATAAATGCAACGCACAGCACATATACAGCAATATCCCAGTTCTACGGTAGTTGTTAGGCCAAAAAACAAAAGGTGTATATCAGAAATTGACCCTAGATTCAAAATAATGTTTGGGGAGCAGCCGTTCTCCTTACATCTGTTATAGAGTTTCTGACTTTTAATATTTTTTTTGTAAATCACCGATTTGGGGGGAATGCAGTCCCATACAGAAAATGTAAACTACCCGCCGCCCCCTATCCTGACTATCGGACATCCTTAAGCATATTTCCTGCACCGATTACCCTCTCCTTTACACCCGAAGGAATTGATACCGTACTTAAGCGTTCTAGAAATTGAAAATGAAAGAAAGTATACAGATAGAATCTGATAAAGAAGCGATTAGCACCGTACATGTATGGGAGATGCAACCTATCTACACCCCACCCTTTGTACATCCCAAACCCTCTAAGGACAGCATAGTGACTTAATGCAATGTACCCTTTTATCGCCATGATACATGGATGCATCCCTGGGTAGTAACTCACTAATGATGCATTCATGCATTCATGCATCATGCTAACCCTATGCCGGCTGATACACTCCTGGTCACGTGTGGCTCGAAGCCGCTGCATTATTACAGCACAACAGCAAACAAACATTAATCTTTAAGGGTCCTGCTGTCCTTAAAGGGCTAGCTGCCCCCCATGGAGGAGATGCCGTGCACACCTGCATGTTACACGGTAGGATCGCCTTACCAGGTAACTCCCTACCTGTCCACCAGGGGCCGCCACCAGTCACAAGGCCATGAACCCTCCCCAGGTAATTATAGCCATCAGCGCCTACCCTACAAGGCCCTAATGATAGATAAGGCTTACATTTAAGTCCCTCTTAGGGGAGCTTAGTGCTTTGTCATTTTGTTGGGTATGATGCATGAATGCAGCGCTGGAGAGTCTACTCGGCAGGGCAGCATTCATGCATCATGCCGACTTTATGGGATTGATGCACTCTTGAAGGGATCGGTATGATGCATGAATGCAGCCTTGGTGGATAAAATATCCAAAGCTGCATGCATTCCTGCATCATGTTGACAAAGGCCATGGCATATCAACGCACTCTGTGGCAGTTAAAGGGTTAAGTCTCCTTCCACCGAGAGGAACCTCCCACCCACCCTGCCGCATGCTTTATTGGGGGCCATGATGGCCTTTTGACTGCCAGCCACGACACTTCATAACTTTAACCATTTAAAATGTCTCCTAATTTCACCCCTTCACCGTCGCCTCCTTCCTCCTCCCCTCAACTTATGCCCCGCCCACCCACCGCCACATATGGCCCTTCTGCTCAAAATATCAGGCATCATATCGTGTGGAGTTCAGAGGTGGGGACCCTTAGATCCCCTCATGAATAGATAGAGGGAGAGAGAACGATAGATAGAGAGAAATAGAAAATGAGAGAGAGAACGAGAGGGAGAGAGACAGATACAGAGACAGAGACAGAGACAGAGACAGAGACAGAGAGACAGAGACAGAGACAGAGAGACAGATACAGAGAGACAGAGAGACAGAGGGACAGAGAGGGATATGGGCATAACAGACAAAGGCATAGAGAGAGGGAGAGAGAGAGAGAGAGAGAGAGAGAGAGAGAGAGAGAGAGAGAGAGAGAGAGAGGGAGAGAGAGAGAGAGAGAGAGAGAGAGAGAGAGAGAGAGAGAGCGGGGGGGGGGAGACACACACACATGCAGACAATAATTTACTGAGAGAAAAGTCACTGAGACACAAATATGTTCTACGGTACAATCTAGAAGATAACGTATACTCTTTATTGGACAGGATTTATTTCATAATCTATTTGAATGTCGCTGAGCATGTTGAGTCGCATTCAACAGTTTCTGCATATAGACTACCCAATAACTTTATAACATTTTCGCCTGAAAATTCCTGACCATCTATACGTCTTTTATCAATGCAACTCAAGCTTAGTACCGGTATCTTCTATGAATACATGTACAATGTACACCATATTGTTGCCAGGGAATACTTCTTATAGATCAACCATGGTTTGACTTGATTTCATCTTACTACAATGAATGAAAGGCCATATGTTTGATCGGTTAACACGTTTTCTGGAAGTTAGTATATTTTTGAAAGTCATCCTCCATCTTGGGAAGGTGACGTAGAGCCCACATTGTGTATCACGTGATTTACACTCTCCAGCTGCGGTCTTTGTCTGGTGTACCTTCTCCACCGCAGGTCTCTGTGTGACTTGATAGGTGCGTCCATACTGAACCCAGCCTGCCCAGGCTGTCTCAGGAACCTCCCCCCCCCCCCCTTCCTGCGACATGAACCCTTTAAGGACAACATGACGCCTTAAGGTTTATGATTATTTGTTGTCATAATGCACCAAGTTACATCATGATGCGCTGGCAAGTGACTGGTTGGCGATGCATTGGTGCATCATGCCGAGTGCATCAGCCTGAAATATAAAGAGGGTCGCTATGAATCCAGGCCTCGCGAGTTACTCGCCAGGGCTGCATTCATGCTTCATGGCAACATAATATACAAAGCGCATTAAAGCACCACGCTGATCTACAAGGGTTAAAGTATAAAACGCTCACCCCACCTTCACCCCATGTCCCACCCCTCCCTCCCCGCCCCTAGACATGTAGCCTGCACTAAGGCATTGAGCCCGGTTTAGACTATCCTGTAATTTTCGGATGACGTTTCAGACATGCTGCCTACACGGGAGGCGCCCTAACTGATTGTCCCGGTCCTGGTGTGTGGGCCTGGGAGTGGGGGGGGGGGGGGGTAAGACAGGGCAGGGGGTGGCTGAGAGATGTGCTTGGTGGCAATGCAAAACAAGGCAATGCAGGGCAGACAAAACAGTGAGAAACTGTGTCGCAAAAATATACTTTAGAAAAATGGAGTAGTTTTGGCGACATTGCCTCTCACTCTCCTCTCGAGCTGTGATTGCAGGGTGGAGTAGGGCAGGGCAGGTCAGGGCAACTCAGGGTAGAACAGGGCAGAGCAGGGAGGGCAAGGCAGGGAAAGCAGGGCAAAGAAAGGCAAAGCAGAACAAAGTATAACGCAAAGCAGGGTAAGCCTGAGCCTACTGTAAATCTTGTCAGAAGTTTCCAAAAAATTGAAAAATGATTTTGGGGGCATGCAGTTCAAACCCCTACCCCCATCCACTCGTACTTCGAACTACTCCACATACTATGAGTATGGTTTTAAGCAGGACCATTAAAAAAGAGAGGAAAATCATTTTGAGTGCATTTCAAGACCTATCCAGGACCACCCCAAGATGGCCGACTAGTGGGAAGGGCAGGAGGGCAGAGTGTAACATTTGGGAGTTATAATTTAAATGATGAGGGGGGGGGGAGGGGGGTGGGGGGAGGGGGGCAGACAAGGGGGGGGGGGAGGGGGGGGGAGGGGGGCAGACAGGGGGGGGGGGGTGACCAGGGAGTGACAGTGGCGGCAGATGGTAGTTTCTCCACAGCACGACAACAACAATAGCGCCCCCGCCCCCGACGGGAGTTTGTGGAACTATTGTCATGGGCCCCTCCCGACCAAAAGGCCTGGAATTACCCGCCTTGTCCGGGTGGTATTAGGGAGAGATTCCTATCAGGAAAATATTGTCCCCTTGTGGAAGGGCGCGTGGCTGGGACAGTCCAACAAGGTGTTACATGGAGGGGGCATGGTGAGGGCAACCACAAACACCGTGTTTATAACGAGATAGTGATTATTAACCCTTTAAGGCCTGCGGAGTGTGGTAATGCTGACAATGCTCCATGGCGTTTTGTGGTATTGATGCTTGAACGTATAGCTGTTGTGTGTAACTCGCCAGTGCTGCATGAATGCATCATGCTGGCCCACCGGGTGGGAAGAGCCAGTATGATGCACCAATGCAGTGCCTGTGAGTTACTCGCCAGTACTTCATTGATGCATCATGCCGTTCTCAAATGATGTAAACCTAGATGGTTAAATAAGGGAAGCACTGTCCTTAATAAACGGGTCCTTTATGACGATGGTGTTTCCCTGCAGGACTTTATTGAATGTTCATATTGTGCTGTCGATCTGTTCAAATGAATATAATTTGAATTGCAGAATTGGGTAAGTTTTCAAGTAATTTAACTATGAAAATGGATACTCTGTGAAAACACACATTTGGTTCTCATTGGCAATGCCACATTTAGGGTAATGTAAATACCTTTTCTGAAAGAGGAGAAGTGGTAATTTTGTTAAGCATGTACTTTCGCTGCCATTTAAGTGAGTTTTGTTAATTGGAGGACAGAACATTAAAAACAAAAGTAAAAACAGTGAGAGAGACAAAAGTTGAGAATTTATGTGTGTTAGGCCAAAAATAAAGAAGGTGTGTTTCAGGTTACATGGTCTGAAAATCTAGGGTAGGTAGGTCGGATTTTTTTTGATTTTCTTTTGATTTTTTTTTACTTAAGCCTGAAAAGTACCCGGAAATTGACTCACAAACTACAATGCTGACTCGCCGACGACCGCCTCGACTCGTGAACTATCAGATCGACCCTTAAATAGCCCCAAAATGACTCAAAATATAAATATTTTTTCAAAATTGCATAAAAATTTCTAGGGTCGGCCCTATTTTGCTAAGTAGGGTCGGGTAACCTGAAACACACTTTTTTTTTTAATATGGCCTTATTTAGAAATAGTGCGATCTTAATTTTTTACTTTGGTTGTCTTGCGTTGTCGCTGATGATTAAACAATCTAGTACCCGTCATATTTCCTATGTAAAACCAAACACAATTTACAGTTGATGAAGAATCTCATGAAATGCATACATTTTACTTCATCCCCAACAGAGAAAGCATTGAATGTTGTTCATCATGACAGAAGGGGATAACGCCATATATAGCAAACACACCGCACTGGGAGATGCGCACGGGAGATGCGCAGCAGCATTCTCCCCCCAGATCACATTGTAATAGACCGACTCAATCTTCATTTCATTAACTTCCGGTCCCAGGAGCCCCCTAGAGGGCGTCCACCTTAATATGTGCCCCCACCTCTCACTAGGTGGCGACACTTCTCATTGTTATAAACCATTTATTGACAGCATGATGCTTTAATGTGCTATTCCCTTTGTCATCATGATGCATGAATGCAACCCTGGGGAGTTTACCCACCTTGGCTGCATTCGTGCATCATGTCGGCCCGTCGAGAGTGTATCAACCCCGTAGGATCGACATGATTCTTGAATGCAGCAATGGCCAGTTTCTAGGTCATAATGCATTACTCCATTATGCGACCATTAAAGGGTGATCTTCCCCCTCCCACACACGACCCACCCCCCAACCACAGCCGCAATTCCCTTCCGTTTGTCAGCTCTCAAAGACTCCTCTTTTTCCTTACTTCCGATCGTCGGGGCGGCGTTTGATGACGTCACGTCGCGCTGTGACGTAATGAGCATTGTGTGACGTGAGCCCTATAACCTCATTGTTCTCACCTCATGCGGTGAAAGCGCAACCGCGCAGGCGCGGAGCGGCGGTTTCCGGCGGCGGCCATTGTCTTGGAATTTTGTTCAAAATGTCGTCTGCTCGACTGGCGCTGGTCACCGGCTTGTCGCGGTGTGACCGAGGTGTGCCGCGGGTACCAGCAGTGGTTATTATCTCACCAGGAGGCAAGGGAAGGGCGGCCCCGAGATGTACGCGCATGCGCAGACAGGGCCGCGTTTTAAACACTCTCCCAACGTTTTCCAAGCAGAATAGGGAGCTGTAATTATTATTATTATTATTATTATGTTGTTGAACATGTACCCCTATCTCTGTCGCCATCTTGTCCCTTCCCACTGAAACAATAATATCACCTCACTCAGGAGTCCTCTTCTATCACTGCCGACCACATATATATATTTCCAGGTTCTCAGGTCCAAAAAGAGCGAATTGCTTATTAGATTCGTTGAGTATTCAGAGAGAGTGTGGGGCTGGGTAGTTCCTATACCCCCAACACTGCCTTGGAGCATGTATGGATGGCAACACAAAGCAAAGATCCGCTGTGAGAGTGACGGCGGTGCGCGGACAGGGGCGGAAGTCCCCTTGGGACCAAGTCTCGTATTACTGTCTCCTCTCGCGGGACTTGCACGGCCACAATGGCCGAGACAATTACCGGACCACAATGCACCGCGCCACCCAATTAGCGACCAGCGACACCAGAGGGCGTGACCAGCGGATCCGGCCCGGTGACGTCACAAAATGACATCAAATGACGCCGCGGCTGACGTCAATGACGTAGGTGTTGCCAGGGAAACGTCCTGTGAGGGAAGGGGAGGAGCGAGGGAGGAGCTGCCGAGCGGTCTGTGAGAAAAATCACACTGCCTCGCCCCAGGGCCAATAATTAACAACTCATAGTCCGACTTATTGTGTTATAATTACACTCGGAGCCGCATAACAAACCCAAGTGTCATAATTGACCCCGTCCTCTGCCAGTCCCTGCAGAATACGGCTATGCTAATGACATAGGGATGTCAGGCCTTAACTATAGTGGTCTATATGATGTATGTCTACAGTTAGGGGGGGGGGGGGACAATGAGGGGGTACTATAATGAGATATATGTAAATTCACCAACTCTCTCCCCTCTCCTTGGTAACAGATGATGGCTGACACGTCGTGACACGTTAATGACGTATATGACGTCATCATACGTCATAGAGGTATACATTTTAACACCATATTGTATTATGTATACTTGTATTATTTATCAGCCTGTGTATTTTCCAATAGCATTCATTAGTGACATTTTAAAGTGGTATGTTTGCAGGGAAAGTATATGAATCCAGCTAAAATAACGTAAAACCTAATTATTCTGTATCTACTCACTCGTACAAAGACGGGACACTTTGTTTGGAAGGAGTAATCATAATCTGATTACACACATTCACCATTCATTGGTCTGTTTTACCTACACGTTTGTCTAAGACCAGAGATGACTCTCTTTAATATATATTCTGATTTCAAAACTGCAAAAGTGTAGGGGTGTATCATGTAATTTCAAAATGTTGCATATTATACACAGTGTATTATAAGTGTCAGTATTGAAGCAGAATGTATATCCCATATTGTAAACCATCTTTCATGTAAATTTTAAAGCGGGTGAACTCTGTTTTAATCCATTTAAAATAAAATGTACCCCACCCGTCAAAACGTCTCTGGTGGTCAGGCGGTTCCCACGGGACATGCCCTATCCCACACCCCTATCCACCCCTACCCACCCCTATCTCAGCCCCTGCCCCTCCCTACTGCCCCTCCCTACCCACCCCTACATATCTGACCGTGAGGGCAGTCACCCCCCTGCCCCCATCACACTGCCACACCCCTACATACTGTAGAGTCCCCAGGCTTAGGGACAAATATGTAGAGCCTCAGAATATATATGTGGTATTTTTGCCCAACTATGTATCTATCATGTATGTATTCGGGGTGAAATTACTGCCCTTGTAAAAGAAATATGAACCGATTTGACACTTGGGAAAACATTTTGAACACCTAGTTCTTACTGATAGATGAACGTGTCAAGTACTTTGGAATATGTGAAGTTGAAGATGAGAAATAGTAAATACTTTTTGTGCTTCTGTGACCACATAATTAAGTCAAAAGAAATACCAACATAATAACTTCAGTTCACTATTCCGCCTTAGCTACATGACCAGTGTACAGCGCCATTTGCAATGGTACCCCTCTGTATTCCCACTATTCTCCAACAACCAGCTCAGCCAAATCTCGTGTCCGAGATTAGGGTGCAAACAGAGTGAGTGTATTGGGAATGGGTTATAGGTAGACATTTCATATATCATCTGTCCAGGATAGGGTAGTGGTTAGCATATTGGACTCATAATGCTGGGAGCCCAAGTTCAAATCCCTACCTGGCCAAATAAGTGTATGTCCTTTAAATATATATTTCTAAATTTTCGTTAGTATTGTGAATGATAATTTCCAAAATCACATTATTTATGAATTTGATTACCATGAATTGCATGGAAGAGAATTGAACTCAGGTACTCTGTATCATGAGTCCAATATGCTAACCACTACCCTATCCTGGACAGATAATATATGAAATGTCTACCTACAGCCCATTCCCAGTACACTCACTCTGTTTGCACCCTAATCTCGGACACGAGATTTGGCTGAGCTGGTCCTTGCAGAGCAAAGGGTTATGATTGATACCAGTGTTCCATAAGGTGGAGCCACTGTATCTCGCTAATGCGGAATACCAACAGCTACTTGCATATCATTATGGCCGCAGTCTAGGAACACTCTAAGTATCTGCCCCTTAAGCTAGTGAAATAATAAGAGTAGGGGGAGGGGTGGGGGTGACATTTCAGGATTTTGAAACAGTCTATACAAAAACCTGCCAGACACAGACTATAGCCGGCCAGACTATAGCCGGTCTGGCTGAAAGTTTTCTCCTGGTGATCTGAATAGCTGTAATCTAGAGATCCTTGCCTACATTTCAGTTTTCATGGCTTGTATATCGGACCATTATTAAGGTTTCTACAGCATAAAACAGAAAGCTAGTATATTTTCTGTAATGTCTTCCAGTAATTTACATATGATTTATATAATTGTAACCCACAAGGGAACCATATTCAATATAATTATCAGTACAAACACTTACTTAATAATTTATTTTTAAATTACAAGATCGTACTCCGATATCCGGGCCTGCAACAGAAAGAAATCTGCAGGACCAAATGTCCTTCATGGCGAAAAAGTTTTCGTATAGACTGTTGAAACCAGTGTACATACCTAAATAGTGAGGTTGCATAACAAACTGTATAATAATGCCTTCCTGATGATTGCCAAGATGTTGACTCGGAATCAAATGATTGCATCTGTCAAATGTACCAAGTCTCTCCTGTATGAACATAGAAAGTTGATGGAATACCACATCTAGAACACATTCAAGGGTAACTATGGATCTTATCTGATGCATTTATGTTGTGTCCAATCATTCAGATATATGTCTCTCCAGATATCCAGATATAACCATCTCAAAGCGACTTCTGATTCTGGAGTCATAAAAGCATCCGTCATTTCTAAATATAACCAAACAATCTGGTCAAACTTGTGGGCAAGAAATGCCACAGTTTTGCTAGAGCAGATGCAAATCAAATTGAATGTTTTTTTTCAGGGATTGCTTTTGATTAAATTCCCAACTGTATTTCAGTTCAGAAAGGGGAAGTCACCCCTCCAGTGGTGACCAAACGTTTCAAATCAAAGCTTGCAAAACATTTCAAATTCAAACTTTCAAATAGAGACATCAGGGGTAGGGTTGTAAACGTGGTCAGATAAAGACGAGTCTGGGCTCATTAGGCCACAATTACATTGGCCACACCCCCTCATTTACATATGTAACTGATGTCTGGGCGAGATGCATAGTACAGGGTCATCAACCATCTTTTGACTTTTTGACTTTCAGAAAAGAGCAAAGACTCCCCAAATTTATGTTAAAGCATACATCCCATTGAAGGCGGGGATTCCCTTTTAGGACAAAATTCACAAATATAACTCCTTAAAAGTAGTTTTTTTCATGAATCAAGTCGAATTAATTCTCTGTGTTTTGATCTGCTTTATACTCTGTGAACAGCCAAGCGTTTTCTGACTTGGAATTTATTTTAATTCAGATCACATGTGATGACTATCACATGGTTATGAATATGTAGATTTACCTCAACAATGGACTAAATATTAGATATTCTAAGACATGCAAGCCAAGTTGAATAAATGAGAATTATTCAAACTATAAAAAGATGACACGAATGATTTAAAAGACGGTGAGACGAAGGGACTTTATCTCTAGCATAATAACCCATGAATATTTCATATTGATATTTCTTTTCTACTTTTTTTTTTTTTTTTTAGCATATTTCAATCTCTGATTCCATATAAAATTATGAGAAAGCACGACAATTTTGTCCTCAATGCGCACCAAGGGCATCTCCTGCAAGGACAGAACTTAGACAATAAATAGCTAGAAACATTTAGTCACCCTGTCTACGTTTATCTGCTTTGGGTAAGCAGAAACAATGGTGCCAATCCTCATTTAGGCAGACGACATTTTATGCCGAGTCACGAGAATACCAATGTTGGTCCCCGTGAAACACCCTATTATCGCTCAGATGAATTCGGTGTCAAAACGGAAGTAGCAGATTGAGCATGCGCCCGGCTGTGATCACGTGGTGTGGCCCTAGGGCGTCATATGACGGCCGCTTGACGTGCCTTGACGTAGCCTAATGTCGACATCTTAACCCTTACCCCCATAGAAATGCCGTCCTGTGAAACCTCATTGCAGAATAGAGAAAGGGCACCCCAACCCCCACCCCACCACATCCCCATTTCCAATAATCTACAGAAACACCACAAGCCCTATACATGACCCATAGTCGGCAGCCCTTTGAAATTTCAGTCAACTTTTAGTCAAAACCGCAACATTTTCTTCGCCATTTGCTTTAGGTGCGAACAAGCAGCCGACATTCTGTGGTCTCCCAAAGCGAGGCTCTGATCTGACGAGTATGATTACAAATCTTATAAACCCCGTCCCCCACTGCCCCGGGCAGTCAGATGGTCGCCTGGAGGTTGGCAATGGACGGGGTTAGGGAGGGGGCTAGGCTAGTGGTTAACCCTTTAAGGCCCGCATAGTGTTTTAATGAGCTTTTGCACTTTGTCGTCATGATGCATGAATGCAGCCCTGACTATAAGACTCACCAGGGCTGCATTCACGAATGCATCATGCTGATCCTTCAGGAATATAATCATCGACCCCGTGGTGTCAGCACGATGTTTGAATGCAGTCCTGGTGAGTTACTCACCAGGGCTGCATTCATGCACCATATGATGACAGAATGCATAATCATGCATGAAAGCACTATGTGTCCCATTAAAGGCTTAGGGAGTGGGCAGAAGGAAAGGTTGTGGGCTGGGGGGGGGGCTGATTATGCCGCCCTGTTGGTCGGTGGGACCTGATTGTAACCAACAAGCAGTAGAAGCAGGGGCCCTACCCCACCCCCCCCCCTTTTTGTGACGCCCTGGGGGGTGAGCGTGGCCGGCACTGTCTTATTGAGACGAAATGACCAGAGATTAGAATGGAATGGATTCAGTTCATTTCAGGAGCGCTCAGAATGGCCCCAGGGCAGCGGGGAGAGTGGAGGGTGTGTGGGGGGGGGGGGGGGGGAGAGGCTGAAACAGACGTCAAAAACTCCTGACAGACGATTGACACGATGGAGGAAGACATCAGCCATTTATGAGGTGGGAGAAGTGGACCCAGACTCATTCTACTTCTATATGGGCTTTAACCCTTTATGGGCAGCATAGTGCTTTGTCGGTATGATTCCTAATTTCAATTTACAGCGCTTGTGAGTAACTCGCCAGTGCTGCATTCAGGTATCATGTCGACCCTAAGGTTGAGAAACTCCGTAGCAATCAGCATGATGCCTGAATGCAGCCCTGGTGAATAGATTCCCCAAGACTGCATTCATGCAGCACGATGACCAAGGGCGTAACACATTAAGGCAGCATGTAGCCCTTAAAGGGTTAACCCTTCAATGCCTTCAGGTGACAGCACTAAACAAACCACTTATACATTACCCAATAGTGTACTTTAAAAAGGGAGTCACCCCTAGATATAATCAATCATTACATCTCCCTAAAGCTACATAGAGCATCTCGCACACATTCTGACGTATAAACCTATATAAATGCTTCTACATAGGCCTAGTCACCCAAAGTTCTCAACGTCTAAACCTAAAACCGTTGAAGAAGTTGTCAGAGTTACAGAGAGATATATAGGTGCCAATTTCGGACAGGTAGATCAGAGTTTGGGCGGCATCAATAAAAGGGCTTTTATTGCCCACAGAGTGGGAGCTAAGGAGTCTGAGGTAGGAGGCATAGCGCTTTCATGCATCATGCCATTTATTAGCATGATACATGAATACAGCCCTGGTGAGTAACTCGCCAGGGGTGCATTCATGTAGCACGACCAATCCTGCAGGGTGGATACACTCACGAAGCATCGGCATGATCCAATAATGCAGTACTGGCGAGTAGACCCATCAGGGCTGCATTAATGCATCATGACGACAAGGGCATGATGCATCAAAGCACTATGCGGCCCTTAAAGGACTAAGAAGTCTGAGGTAGGAGACATTAGCTCCCAACCACCAGGGTGACGCGCCCAACAGCCTTTGTGTCAACTCCTCCACACCCTCAGGCTTAAAACACCTAAATCCATGCCTCCTGGTTTAACCCCTTAAGGCCAGAGTGATTCCTCATACATGCCCCCATGTTTATGTGCCATTATGATAAACCAATGGAGCGCTGGAGAGTGTCCCAGTATTACTGCATCATGCACACCCTCTGGAGTCTCTGCTAGGCATGTTGGAATGATGCGTGAATGCAGCACCAATGAGTTACAAGTCATCGCTGCATTCATGCATCATGCCGACAAAAGATCAGAGTGTATTAAGGCACGATGCTGCCCTTACATGGTTCATGGTGGTGGATTAGGAGCCTGTGGTGGCAGGGTTTGATTGTAGGAGACCAATAAGACATCTGTAGATGAAGATGTCAAAGCTGTCTCTCTCTGTAAGCACCCAAGCACCCCAGCCACCCCCACCATGATACCGTATATGGCTCAAACTCCTGACTTATGTTGTTTTAGGATAGAGGAAGGACAAATCAGAAAGTTCTTAATATATTTAAACAAGTTCATATTATTGAAAGGTATATATCTCGGCTCCTTGGAACACTTTTTGATACTAGTGGAATCATCAGATTTCTGGTTTAGAGCATTAGAGGGGGTGGATAGGAAGCAGTGGCACTAAAGATAACTAAAATATATAGGATATAAACAATTATGTGTGGGTTTTACTATTATCAGCAAGGCGAGTGACTCCCGGACTAAAATACGAGGGTAACTCCGGGACCAAAATAAGTATCACAATACACATTTGGTCCTGGAGGCTGGAATATTAGATTTTTTTCAAAATTTCTTTTTTCTGGCAAAAGACACAATAGTTACCTCACAATCTGGGGTACAAGGGATACTGTTTGGATCTTGTTTATTTACTGTATAGTGGTATCAAAATGAAAGGACATTTGAAAATTTTGCTGACAATATACACTTAAATGGCTGTGGAGAAAAAAATACAGTACATATCTAGTGAAAATCAATGTGAATCAATTGACTATACCATATAACTCTCTGGGTCAAATGCCTCACCGGATGACTCCCTTAGGTCACCCAGAGAGTCACCTACACTCCCTTAAACGACCCGGACTCCCCTAAACAGTGTAGTCATTCTGGAGACAACCTGGACTCCCTTTTGACGCTGTTTCTTTTCTCTGTGTAGAGTGTGTGTATGCCCACACCTGACACTATATGTCTTGCCCATCACCTCCCTACATAGCAATCCTCCAGTAATTAGCCCAGACCCCTATATATAACGTGTAGAGACGCGTAGACATGTGTGTCTCAGGGTGGTGTCTGCAAAACTGTCACACATTAATTAACACCTTGCACCCTCCTCCTGCACCTCCCCGGTCCCCGCACTCTATATGGCAAATTGACACCATCCTCAGGCCTTTGAATATATACCCATTTTTCACAAATTCTGGCTGCAAAATAACCCCCTTATTTTGGCAAAATTGCGGATTTATGAGCCCTAAAATACACCCATTTTTCTGCAAAAAACAACAACATATAACAGTAGTATAGTATGTATCGGAACGGGACTATAGTTAAGTACTGTTTATTACTCAATCGACCTGCAGCCAATCAGAGGCCTCCCTTTTGGCGGGAAATTCAAAAGCAGCCAATGAGAGGCCTCCCTTTTGGCGGGAAATTCAAATAGGTCACGTGACCGGAAGTGACCTACTTCCGGTCACGTGACCTTTGGGCGGGAAATTCAAATAGGTCACGTGACCGGAAGTGACCTACTTAAGAGGGTCACGTGACCACCATGTTGGCGGGAAATTCAAATAGGTCACGTGACTGGAAGTGACCTACTTAAGGGGGTCACGTGACTACTAGGTTGGCGCGAATTTCAAAATAAGTCACTTGAGATTTTTATGGATAAATAAATTTTAAAAAAGAAAAAAAGCAAGCTGAAAGCTTGCTAAAAAATAATTTTAAAATGTGGCTCTTTTTTTTAGGGGGGGGAGGGGCACTCTGGGGGGCACTCTTTAAGATGCATGGGGGGGGAGGGGGGGAGGGGGGGAGGGGAAGGGTTTTTTAAGAGTGAGACTCGCTTCTCTGCCCTCTCTTTTAGAGGGCAGAGAGGCGAGTCTACTGGTTCGTCTACTTACAATGAAATGTATCATGATTACGTTTATGATGATGTGCATCATGATGTGACTATCTTACAACTTTATAAGAAATGAGCAAGGTCTCTCTCCTATACAATTACAGTTTTCTAGCTTGAAATATAGTCTTTCAACAGCTCCTTTTCTCATCTTACACAGAGGACAAATATCAGAGGCACTCAATAGCACCTAAACCGCTCTCAGACAAGGGTCGGGCACTGCTGGACTATAATAGATGGGTCAAGGTCTGTTCTACTGAGGGTCAGACTAGGTCGGACATTCAATAACGTGACTTTAGCAAACTTGCTTGAAAAGTCTGACCATGCGAGATCTTTATGCTTTAGTCTGTCAAGGCTGTCCAGACTTTCAAGCAAGTTTGCTAAAGACCTGCCTGTCATTGAATGTCCGACTTAGCCTGCTTGACCCTCAGTAGAACAGTCCTTGACTCATCTATTATAGTCCAGCAGCGCCTGACCCTTGTATGAGAGTGGTATTGGCACCATTGGCTGACTCTGATAATTCACCTGTGTGCACGGGGGGAGGAGAGGGTTCACAGCTACAGCTCTCTTAAGGCAAAGCTTGCGCTTATAGAGCACTACTAGTGGAGGTTTGGATGAGGAGGCTATGACATATGATGTTTGTCTTAAAAAATAGCCATGGTGCATGTCGATGTCGCTTAATTATGCTCATATCTCATGTCGATTTTAAGAATTGTTCATGTCACCTGTCACTATGTTTTTCAAGCTTCATGTCAAATGTCACTAGGCTTCATCTCGAATTTAGTGGTCCACACTGCCGCTGCTGCTGCTGCTGCTGCTGCTGTCGGTGCTGCTGCTTGTGCTGCTTGTGTTGCTCATGCAGCAGCTGCTGGCTGCTTGTGCTGCTGACGATGTCATGAGGGCTGCTGTTGACAGATGTTGCTGCTGCTGCTGCTGCTGCTGCTGCTGCTGACGATGTCACGGATGCTGTTGACAGATGTTACTGCTTGTGCTGCTCGTGCAGCTGCTGCTGAAGCCGCTGCCAGCTGCTTGTGCTGCACGTGCAGCTGCTGCTGAAGCTGCTGCCAGCTGCTTGTGCTGCACGTGCAGCTGCTGCTGAAGCCGCTGCTAGATGCTGCTGCTTGTGCTGCACGAGACTGAGTAGCCGCTATTCGGCGTTTCACTCCTTATGTACCCTGTCCTAGATAATCCTCTTAAAATGACTGAAAAGACTCTCTCAGCACAGAGACTCTACTCAATGTAAGAGATCTGTTAAGTAAGTTTTCACATGCCGCCTGACTACTGCGGGAGGGTTTAGACTTAAGCAGCTTAGTGCACACACGTGTCTGTTAGAAAAGCTACCTGCACACCTGCCTTCCTTTTTTACTAGTATTTACCCCCTGCCGACTTATAAGGCACCTATACACACCTTCTTGCTTCTAGAGCTAAGCTGACTGGCAGCTATTTTAAAAGAGAATACCCGTTACCTGTATAACGGATAAGGGGGTTATGAGATTAGCGTGTGTATACAAAAAAAACAAAAAAAAAGCTACAGGGGGCGCGTGTCTGTCTGTGAGGTAGAGACCGTGTGGTAAGCGACTCAAGTGTAAAACAAAAGCACCTCCTCTTGCCGCAGTGAGTGGTGTGGACGGCGGCTGGCTAGTTGAATTTAAGCGTCAGCTTAAAAGATAATCCGTTCACGGGCTGGCGCGTCACACCTGGCGTTAATCACCCCCTGTAGTCTTTGTATACACAGGTGACTCGGCTTTATCTCTTCACCAGCTATAATCCCATATACATGTAGCGCACGTTACACTCGTTATCTCTCTTTTCATGCTGATGGATTAGGGGTGGAAGGGTTCAGGTGAAAAGCGATTTGATTCTCTCTGGAAGAGGGTGGGGCTCTAGGTGAAAACAAGCTTAGAACATCCAGATTAGCTGCTCTCTCGGCTATATAAAGAGCCTCATTTTTTATAATCTCTGCCCACTTCGTCTTGTTGTACACTATCAGTCACGAGGCAGACGCTGGAAGTAGCAGATGTTTGCAGTATGGTTTATACAGAGGTTACCTGCTAATAGGATTTTGTCAGAATAGGGTGAGTTGCTATTAAAATGAACATTTAAATGGGTTGTTAATATGGTATCTGATGTTAATGAGCTAACACCTAACATTGAGGATTATGACCTCCCAGAGGGGCGTCTCGCTAAATTCTCCAGTCTTGACTATAGTCTTAACTGTCTAAAGACTGTGGAGCACGTTAATGGGTGGTCTCCTTACTAATTTCACTTGACCAGGCCGGCAGGGTCAACTAGGCTAGGTAATTACAACCACAAGGGCGGCTACTCAACATGCAAGTAGACCTACTACTACGAGATTGTCTTTTGACCACTCTGCCGCCGCCTGCTGGTCTGGCGATTACATGCTCTAGTATAGTTCTCCGCTCTTTTCGTCAGATGACGCCACAATAGGGTTTTTGTACATTTCCACGATACTCGCGAACATTTAAACGCATAATGACCTATAATAAGCAACAAAGCACACTTCTAATATATTGAATATAAGAAACATGTCAACGTTGTGTATTTCTGATAGAATGAGGCAGATTCTTTGAAATATCAACTAAACTATAGTGAGATTGAAAATACTACACCATATCTAAAGCGATATAAAAGCTATATAAAGTCAGAACCTCTGACGGATCGGTAGGATCACTCAACCATTCGTCCTCGAAAGCAACACAGGGTTCCCGTCCAACAGGACTTTGAGCCTTGACGCTTTTGAGGGAGGTTTGATCTCATGCTGCTTAACATGTGGTGTAATTAATCAACACCGCGGCCCCTCTTTAGGGGCCACACAATAAACAAAGAATAAAAAAGGGTAGGACTTAGGTTTAAAGTGAATCTCCCAGGATTTTGGCGAGGTCGACAAAGGGGGAGATAACAGATTAAACTGCAGGAGACTATACGCAAACCTTGATACTCTCAGAGGGGGAGCTCTATATTGCGGACCTGTGATCACCTCCAGGAGGCAGGCTGCATGTCGTAAATGTCCACCACAGACATTGGGATATATTGTTAATCCTACTCCAGGGTCTCCATAATTAGACCCTGAATCTGTTGTTAAACGGGTGTGAGGTGATGGTAACTAATACTTATGAGATGGAGCTCTTACGAGACATAAGCACCACCCAGCGCGGGGCTCGCCTTGAGATGGGAAATTCACTACAGTAGGGTGGCCGGAGCATTTTTGAAAATAAACTAGACACACATGTATTATGTATGTCTAGAATGTCTCAATATTCGCATTTAACAAATTAGCACTGTTATATTGATAGAGTAACTAGGTAACTAACTGTAGCTGATTACATATACCTCACTCCTCAAACCTTTCTGACAGATCTGAAGATCTGTATAGAGAAGACATGCCATACCCATGGCTTACTTATAGCCCTGCCATGCTATAGTGGCTATTGGGAGAACTAAGATTTCTCTATCTAACTGTATGACAGAAGGTGTCCTCTAGTGTTATTTATATGATTTTAATACTTGAGATTGGGGTCTGAAGTCCTCATATGACCCCCAGCAGATGCTCTGACGCTGGCTGGCGGTAGATTGTATCATTTCCATTCAAAATGCATTATTTTAACTTGATTTATCTCTATATTCAGTAATTTACCGTAAACTACCAATTAAAGATTTCTATAAAAAAAAAATGAGCCCTGAAAATGCGCAATTTAGGTGGCTTATCTCAAAAAAGATAACAATATCCTAAGTAGTTATAGGACCCTCCATGGGATAGCTGCATTCAAGATGCTTCAAACAGAAAAGGAATCTCGTTGATACATGGATTTGCCATCAGCCAGTGCAAATTCTCCCAAAGGTCAGGTTAAAGAGATTTCCCAGTTATGAGCTTAAAGGAGACTCAAAACCTCAGGTCTGTCAACATTGCCCCTGAATTACATTATGTAATACAGTTTATAATGCATTATCCAGCCTGTATAGGATGGACCCATTCAGGATCTGTTGATAACAAATTACTAGAAGTGTCTATCTGCTTTGAATCGAAAATGAGGGCATATCATAAAAGGGTCATTTAACATAGGATCAGATACACACTGGGCCCTCACGCCGACCCTCCGGCCACCCTAACTACAGCATTATCTGTCGTTGAAAATAGTGCTCGTGTAGAGTCGGGATGATGTACCAAAAGAGCGTTTTATACACAATGATACCCTTGTACAAATGCGTATACCTAGTAGGCAGCGTCTTATCATCAAATCTAAGAGGGTGCTATAGTTTTATTATACTTTTATAGACCATTTTTAAAATCTGAGCTTAGCTTAGTTCATAGTCTCCTTACCAATTTTCACTTGACCAGGCTGGCAGAGCCAACTAGTCTAGGTAATTATAACCACAAAGGCGGCTACTCAAGATCCAAGTAGACCTACTACTACGTAATTGTCTTTTTGGCCCCTCTGCCGCCTAGTTATTACATCCTCCAGTCTAGCTCGCCACACCCTTTGAGCAGCACCATTGCCTCGGTAAAAGTGTAGGGTGTGTGCTTTCCACCTTCAGGCATCCATAGATTCGATCACCATCACCCCCCTTGAAATGACCTCAGCTGTTAATTAGGGCGTAAAGCAGCCCAACAACCAACTAAGTCCCTGTCAAAAGATGTGAATAACGCTGTAGTCTGCCCGTTTCTGTGATCCAATATGAACCCTTCCTAATAGCACTCCCACTGATGCATTGCATAAAAATAGCCCCCCTGACCTCATTTCTTGAGCTATAAAAAACACAAACCCCTCATTTTAATCACAATATCATGGCAGTCAACATGAATGGAACCATTAGTGGAGAAAGATAAGAGTCTCTGTTTTCTGTAGCCTACAATATTATGGTGACATTCTTCATGTCAAAATGTAATAAATAAATATGAGTTGTTAAAACTTGTTACCATGGGGATGTTGGTAATTGTGTTCTTGAAGACGTATGTGAAATCTAGATGTATGTGCCTCTGCCCAATGATGTCCCTAGCCATTTTAAGTTAACCTGTTCTGTCTGAGTTAGAAGGGTGCCTAGGAAGGCTAGAGCTACAGAACCCCTAACTGCTGTGAAAGTGCCCCTCTCCTGCCTAGATCACAGAAATGGGAAATATGTTCAGTTGCATTCACCATGATATTTGTGGATCTAGGCAGGATAGAAACTCCTGATCTTTTACAGATCTGAAAAGCTCTCATAGGGATCTATACTAATGGAACCAATATGTATTTTTTAACTCATTTTTCAAAAATTTATCAAACTCCCTACCTTAGCGCCCCTATAAATAGGGTTAAGTACCTGTCCGACCCCTCTACCACTGCTGCTGGAGGAGTACCGAGAACTACCCTCTTTTTTAGAAAACTAAGTAAAAATTATCCTTCTTCATGTCCAGTTACATACAATGTCGATCAATTTGACACTGTAGCAGCCTGTCTCCATATCTGTATGCTGCATAAATGCACAATACACAGTTCTGCACGCACTTAAACCAAGGCTAACATGGTTGACCTATATAGATGTGATACTCTCGTTTTCGGGGCTAGTAGAAATTAGGCGTCTAATACGGACGTTCTAGGTTCGAACCCTCACTAAGTTTTAGTCAAGACGTCTAGCTACGTCGCCTAAGGCGACGAAAGCGCGTCAAGGCGTTTACAGGGTTCGAACCCGTGAGCTGCTCCTTGGGGCTACAAAAAACGCTTAGACCTTGAAATCCTATAGGGAAAAAATTTTGGGTTTTTGGACTTTAGGCCTTAATTTAAGGGTGATCCCGGGCTGATAGAAAAATAATTCTTGGACGAGCGGATAGCTCTGGATCTCTTTTATCTAAAACAGCGAAAAATTGATTATGGTTTTGCCGCAATTCATCCGACGGGGGGTAATCAGCCCCCCCCTCTGCCAATCAAGGCAGTGAATCTAGACGACCGCGCAATCGCTCGCGGCTGTCGCGACGAACCGACTGAAGACCTCGGCATCTTAGTATGATTCGTGTGACCTACTTAGAGGCTCACACGGTGGGGGTGTGTCCGGCGTTCGGCGCGCTGATTGGCTACTGGTGGGAGGCGCTGTGCCGCGTCAAGAACTTCACCTATTTGGGACGGCTGTTAAAGGCGCACTGAGTTGAGGTGCACCTTTAAGCAAGAGCGCAATCTAGCCTAGTCTTGCGGACCCCTGTTTGGAGAGTGTAGCGGGCGGCTATGTCGCGCTCTCCAACCACAGTCTTAACAGTGGTCCGCAAGACTAGAGTGCAAGACGCGTGCACACACAGACCGAACAGACACACACAGACCCACACACCCACACACCCCTATCAGTGAGGCGTCTAGCAGATTTGGGAGAGGTGACCAGGGAGGTACTCTCGGCTAGCGGCCACTAATTAGCTGTTTAGATAAGGCACAGAAACAAGGGTGATGACAGACTATGTGGTCAAGCAGCCAACATGCCCTGACACTTGATAATGGGTGTGGACCACCAAATTCGACATGGCGACATGGCCATTTCTTATAATCGACAAACGACATGAGGCCTAATGACAAGTGACATGAGGCCCAAAAATCATAGTGACAGGCGACATGAGCAATTCTTAAAATCGACATGGGATATGAGCATTATTAAGTGACATTGACATGTGACATGGCCATTTTCTAAGATCGACATTCGACATGGGGACTCCCCATCCAGAGCCCCTTGATAGATGACAGCTGTTGTGTGTAAGAAAAGCGTATGCCTCACAATCAAAGATGATAAAAGGCTTCATTAATTTGATGAAATTATAAAATAGATATATTATTCATGTTCTGTGTTCCACAGAGGTAAATTAATTAAGCCTCAACTCTTTCTAGAAGCAGTAATACAAAAATGTATAACATGATAACGTTGTATCAAACATTTTCTTATATACTGGCTTCTGGTAGGAGTTGAATCATAAATAAAGTACCTATGTGAAGCACATGACATGCATGTCATGCTTATTAAAGATTAACATCAATTCAATCAGGTATTCAAATATTTTGGGTTTGCAGGCACAGTTAGAAGGGGTAAGGTTAGTGGTGGTATCTGACCAGGATGTATCAGATTACTACAAACTGCCCCTGACCCCTTCCACCACCACCACTGGTCACCGGCTGTCTGGGGCTCCCGTGGTCAGTGGATAAATTCTATCCACTCTGAATCTGCTAGACGTCTCTCTGCTATGTAGTGTGGGATGTGAAAGAAACCCTTGTCTCGGTAAAAGGACCATAGATTCGATCACCATCACCGCCCTTGAAATGACCATAGCTGTTAACTAAGGCGTAAAGCAACCCACACACCCACACACCCACACACCCACACATTTTTCTGTATGAGCCTTCAGACCTGAAGCTGCTCAGTGTACGGGACTAGGTTTTGTCATAGGCCCTACGGACGCTACTCAAGGGGGAATAAGAGAGCTGTCTCACCATGACATGGGCTGGCTGTAGTTTTTTATGTTTCGGTACCTACAACCAAACAGCCAGTACCCACCCCAGGGCTTCATGTCGCACGCGGGAAAAGTATAACGGTGGCGCCAACTGTCGGAATAGCGGGTACACTACGTCAGTAGTTCTTTTGTTCTCCGCTGAGTGACTGGGCGAAATGTAGTCGGTAGCTCTTTTTTCTGTGCACTGTTCTGTTCATTTTCTACACTTAACGCTTAAATAGACCGCGTGTTTGTACAAGCTAGCCGTTTTTATCAGTGCAAAAATTAAATAAGCATCGGATAGAACAATAAAAAAATGAGAAAGTAATCCAGCACTTAGTATAAGGCACCAGTTTTATCATGAGACACCGAAAGTCTGTTTTTTTTAAGGTGGATAAGACAGTCGACTGAGAGCTCCAAACTAACCAAAAACGTACCAGAGGGAGAACGTACCCGACAGGGCAGGGGCCTTCTACACCCCGGCTCTGATGAGCAAGCGAGGGCCTATTCCTCTTTTGAGGTGGGCCCAAAATTGAACAAAAGAATAAACTCAAAAAAAAGCCTTAAGATTGAAAGAGTTGTAGATACTGATTTTAACGAGGAAGTCCCATTCATTAGTTTACAAATAGTCAGTGTAAGTACGCCCATGTATAGGAGAGAGACCTTGCTTATTTCTTATAAAGTTGTAAGATAGTCACATCATGATGCACATCATCATAAACGCAATCATGATACATTTCATTGTAAGTAGACGAACCAGTAGACTCGCCTCTCTGCCCTCTAAAAGAGAGGGCAGAGAAGCGAGTCTCACTCTTAAAAAACCCTTCCCCTCCCCCCCTCCCCCCCTCCCCCCCCCATGCATCTTAAAGAGTGCCCCCCAGAGTGCCCCTCCCCCCCCTAAAAAAAAGAGCCACATTTTTAAATTATTTTTTAGCAAGCTTTCAGCTTGCTTTTTTTCTTTTTTAAAATTTATTTATCCATAAAAATCTCAAGTGACTTATTTTGAAATTCGCGCCAACCTAGTAGTCACGTGACCCCCTTAAGTAGGTCACTTCCAGTCACGTGACCTATTTGAATTTCCCGCCAACATGGTGGTCACGTGACCCTCTTAAGTAGGTCACTTCCGGTCACGTGACCTATTTGAATTTCCCGCCCAAAGGTCACGTGACCGGAAGTAGGTCACTTCCGGTCACGTGACCTATTTGAATTTCCCGCCAAAAGGGAGGCCTCTCATTGGCTGCTTTTGAATTTCCCGCCAAAAGGGAGGCCTCTGATTGGCTGCAGGTCGATTGAGTAATAAACAGTACTTAACTATAGTCCCGTTCCGATACATACTATACTACTTATAACCGCCATTAGGCCAAATAAAAAAAAAGGTGTGTTTCAGGTTACCCGACCCCACCCAGGAAAACTGGGCCGACCCTAGAAATTTTTATGCAATTTTGAAAAAATATTTATATTTTGGGTCATTTTGGGGCTATTTAAGGGTCGATCTGATAGTTTACGAGTCGAGGCGGTTGTCGGCGAGTTGGCATTGTAGTTCGTGAGTCGATTTCTGGGTACTTTTCAGGCTAAAGTAAAAAAAATTTAAAAATTAAAAAAAAAAAAAAATCCGACCTACCTACCCTAGATTTTCAGACCATGTAACCTGAAACACACCTTTTTTTTTTGGCCTTATTGAAGTCACAGATATATGTATATACTTTCTTACATCCATATTTACCATCCAAAATTAATAGCTTATGGGCATAAATCCATATTGTACCTATAACAAGGTAGAGAATGCAGATTATTAATGTGAACTCAGGCTGAATTAAGACCCCATATTTCCAAATTTCGCAAAGCTGCTATGAAAAAAATACCCCTCATTTCTAAATTCCACTGACATGCAAATTATGGGAACACCCCTTTTCTGCGTTTTCTGAACGAGCATGGTGTATGTTTCCATACAGAAGTGCGGGAACTGGCCAGCCCCCCCCCCCCACACACACACACACACCAGCCACCTCCAGGACCTACATGATGAATCCTCTCCTAATTGA